>WACJ01000114.1:0-600000 GCA_008973525.1 Stenopsyche tienmushanensis
GTATTTATATAGTAATATTAATTTTAAATTTTAATTTAAAAAGGAAGATTCTCAAATATTATTTTAAAATAACACTAGATCAGGGGCGCCCAACCGGTCGATCTCGATCGACTGGTCGATTTTGAATTGGCGTCGTCTAGGCGACGCCTAGAGGCAGTAACTGTTTAATTTATGTATATAAAATATATGTTGTATAAACAGTACATATATGTTTTTCAAATTGTTATAGTAACCTTACTCATTAAAAAACGCCCTTTTATTTGGGTACCCATAATATATTTTTAATTGATATCCATGGGTACAACTTTGATACCTCTTTCCGATATTTCGAGTCTCCTGTCGGACTCATGGACGCGGAATAACTGCCTACGTCTTGGTGATGCTCTTTGTGAGAATCCTTTGTACAGTGCTGTCAATTAGCGATGTTGTGTCATGCATTGCTGTCGCTTCATTGGAGATTGTTTGAACTTTCAGATATTTTTTGTGGTTATTAGTGCTTGTTTCGACAGGTTATCAAACAATGTATCAGAAACCACTATATTTTAAATGGATTAAGTAGCCTTTAAAAAGTAAATAGCAAGAAATTCCCAGGTTTCAATACAGTAGATAATACAGTTATTAAAAATCTTCCATTTAAAATAATTATTCAGTTAACAAAAATATTTGACTCCTTAAAGAGGTAAGACATGATGTTGTGTCTGAATTCCAGTGACTCAAAAAGAGTATTCCTACACGTTGACCTTGAAGACAGAGAGACGGGGAGTGTCTTACACATTGAGTTTAGAAAGAACCAGAGGCGGAGAGAGTATCTTGCGTACATCGTATGATTATATAGATCAGTGGTTCCTAACCTAGGGGTAATTACCCCCCGAGGGGTAAAATTACTATTCTGCGGGGGTAATGACGCTGTTATTTTTTGGTATGTGGATATAATCTATAGAATGACAGATGAGCGTCATGTAGCTTGTACTCTCTTTCAAGAAGTCTCTCACTGTGTTCTAATTCTTTTCTAGCAATCCTTCTTGCAAGTAGAGGGATGAAGAATCACGGAGACGGTTCAGTTTCAACTTACTCGAGTACTAATTTGTACATTACGCATCTGTAACAGTATTTTAAGTGAAAAGACTTCTACTTCTGGAAAAAAGCGCTTGTATAAAGAAGCATTTCTGCAATGGGGTTTCACGAATATTGTTGACAGGAATATAGAAAAGTCTCAGTGTTATATGTAATAAAGTTCTTGGTTCAGAGAGCATGAAACCGAGCAAACTAAAAGAACATTTCGAGAATGTTTATAAGGAGTTGGCAAATAAATAATTTGATTTTTTAAGAGAAAAGAGAGTTTTTGCAATTTGCTTCCACAGGAAATGCACAAAAGATAACTGGATCATGTCTTTAAGCTTCGTATCAAATAGCTTATCCCATTGCTATGAACAAAAAACGGCAAACTATAGGAAAGGAACTCATGAAACCTTGTTTGTGTCTCTCGTTATTGGTGAGCAACGCGTGGCTAAGATTAATCAAATATAATTCTCTAATATAACAATTCAAAGTCGTATTTTAGAGTTGAATAATAATATTTTGGAAACCATTATTTCTGAAATTAAAGAAAGTACAACACAGAGGTACTCTGGCTGTCGAGAGGGAGAATTTTAAACAGGGTTTATGAGCTCCGTGAAGAAATAAGATTGTTTTTCGAAAACCAGAAAACACAAAAAGAAATAAAATTGTACTCAAAAATAAAAGATAAATCATTCATCAAAATGCTGACGTTTCTTGTTGATTTTTTCAGTGAAACTAACAGTCTGATAACAAGGAAATAGGATGAATATCTTAACAGCACAGGATAAAGTTGCAAGATTTCTGCATACATTGGAATTTTACTAACGTAGAGTTCAAGTTAACGATATATCGATGTTTACACAACTGGTGAGCAATTGGTAAATGACAAATCTGAAAAAATCACGTTTGAAAATTCTGCCATTCACCATTTATCTGCAGTATATTTCCCGGACATGAACAACTGTCAATTCAATTCTTGGATATTAGGATCATTTTCTACTGATGAAGGAATTTTTAAAGACGAAGATGTGTCAGCCAAAGTTGAATTACTTTGGCTGACACATCTTCTCTAAACTTGTGAAAGCAAAACAATTTCAACTTTCACATTAACCATCATTAATTAATCAAGAAAGTATGTTAAAAATATAATTTCGTATAGTTTTGTAACTTTTGTAAGGGGGGTAAAACCAGTTTCCCTGATAGGCTACAGGGGTAACGAGACTAAAAAGGTTAGGAAACACTGATATAGATCGTTAACCCAAATTTATGGTGAATGGTATAATGAATTGATTTTAAGTGTAGTTCTTGAATAAATTACCGAATACTGTGTGTTATCGACAGTGTTTATTTTATTTATGTATGTACAAGCTTCATACACGCTGACAGATAAGTGGATTTGTATGGATAATAATTGGCGAACATATAAATATAGCATCTATGTTTATGATAATTTAAAATTAGCATAGGGTGCTTCCCATCCATTTGGAAATCGGCAAAAGTCATCAATCGCTAAAGCCAGGCAAAGACGCCTGTAACCCTTATTACTTTTTGCACTAAGTAAAATGTTCTAAACACATATTCTAAATAGACTGGACGAACTCAATATAAATATTATAAATGATGAGCAGTTCGGTTTTCGTAGGAACCACTCTACGGTCCAACAGCTGACCAGACTAACCGAACACGTTTCTAAAAAAATTAACACGACGAGAAGTATCGGTATGGTACTATTCGACATTGAAAAGGCGTTTGACACTGTCTGGCATCACGGTCTGATTCATAAAATGATATCCCTTAATTTTCCATATTAGCTTATTTAAATTAATCTTATTTTAAACAGAGCAACGTCAACTCCCTAATCTGTTTCAGCGGGAGTTTCTTAAGGCAGTATTTTAGCACCTTACCTGTTTCATTTATTTTTGCACGATCTTCCTCAAACACCATCTTCATCAAACGTCACACTCTACGCTGATGATACGGCATATTATACCAGCTCTCGGAATAACAAGTTAATTGTTGAAAATCTCCGCCGATCATTAAAAGCAGCTTTTAAATATTTCGATCGCTGAAATGTTGAAATAAATAAAAAAAAAAACCAAAGCTATCTTATTTTCCGTGAAACATAAACATCGTCAAACTGATCTATTAGCTATCGGGTCCAAGTCTGTTGAATGGAAACCCCAATGAAATGCTTGGGGGCGACTTTAGACAGAAGACTAATGTGAGGAAAGTAGGTGTATGCCTGCGGACTAGCAGTCATGTGGGGTGCTGCACTCCATTTTTCGTCGACGCAGTGCTCTTTTGGCCTCCAATAAAATATTAATATACAAAACCCAAATTTAACCAATAATCACTGGAGCAACATAAGAAACTCCAACTATTACAAACTCCAAATTATACAAAACAAAGCTGTAAAATTTGCAATCAACACTTTTTCATACACCAATCTTAAATGCATCCATAAAAAATAAAGCTTCCTTTTAAAAATGAATATTTTTTTATAGGTTAACACAGTTTTTACACAAAAATCCCAAATCACACTAATCGACACATTTCAACACTTGGCGATTATACGAAGCAAAACTATAATTTCAGATATGTACACACGATTTTATTTTTTTGAATAAAGCTTTGTTAATATATTTTTTTGCAAAAATAGCCTTTTAGGTAGATTTTCAGTGAAAATGCTCGCAATGACTACATGAATATCTTTATTTCACATAATTTTGACTACAAATTTATGCGTTTACAATTTACGTGCTTAATTTTGTCTGCTTAAATTGTACGACGACGGCATCGACATTTAGTATTTTTGCACCACTTTGGGATGTGATATTTTCTGAAATGAAGAAAAAAAGTAAATGAAATCAATAATTCGTGCTGTTTTCCGAAATGTTTGGAAAAATATTTAAAGACAGCAATTATCGATGTGCAATTTTGTATGCAAAATTAAATTAAATAAACATGATTCGCATTTCGACAATTTTGTACGTCGAAATGGCAGCGTATTATTAAAAATAACTACAATAGCAGCAACGTTAAAACACCTAAATTTGATATGAATAAATATAAAAAAAGCGCAATTAACAAATAGAGAAGTGTCATGTGTGAACTTACGTTGGGGTAGGCTGTTGTACTACTTCCACAGCGTCCGAAAACATTTGCTGAATCTCCTGCAATTCCGATTCCAATTCCAGGTTTTCGAATATAGTCGGACAATTAGCCTCGATTCTCTTCTTAATCTTCTTAAGTTGAATCCTGTGCATTTTTATGCATTGGACTCGGAGCGCAGCACCCGTCAACACGCTGTAAAGTGAACTTTGCGAATGTCACGCATTTACAAACAAATTATAGGACTGCTCGGAAGAACGCAAGTATTAGATAATTTTTCCAGCAGAATTGCATTGAATGTATTATAAATAAATATAAATAAACAATATGAATTTATATAGCCAATAGAGGATGTCAAAATCTCACAGAATATAATCAGCTTTTTAAACATTGTATGATTGAAAATCGTCTTCGTTACGTGACTTATTTTTATTCAAGCATCAATTACTTTGGGTCGATTAAAAGCCTAAGATTAAAATAAAGTCGCTGAATGTTGTTTGCATATAATTTTAGCAAAAAATATTTTAGGATAATCATAAATTACATTTAATACAAACGAAATTCATAATATTTGAGTTTGAGTTTTAAGCTGAAAGGCTAATTTATTTCGATATCATCTATACATATTTAATCTCTTATTCTTAACACATAACTCTAAAATATTTCAAATATTTTACCCTATAAATGACAAGTTTCCATGATTTATATAATATATTCTGATGTTGATCTATTCGTCATTGTTTTTTAACTTTAATACCAACTTTACAGTTAATATTAAAATATCTGCGAAACTTGACTGGAATGAGCTTACAAATAATGTCGGATATTTTAGCCGAGATTATGTAAAAAATCAATATTATAAAGCACAAATTATTTTGTACAAATTGTGCAACCATACATTCACGTCTGATTTAAAAGCACATTAAATGGCGAAACTTAACTTGTATCATGCATAATTCTAGGAAATTCAAGGCAAGTCACTAGCATCTAATTAAATCATCGATGAACCATGATCCAACGTAAAATATTCGCTATGCAGTCTTAAATCTTATTGATAAGAGTCACAAATAGAACATATGCTATCTCCCCCCCAATGCTTAGAATAGTCACGCTGGTTTTTAACGAGAATTATCTGCGGCATCATCGGTAGGAATAACTTGGTTAGATGATACCGCCTATTTTATATCACCCTCTCGTGATTCACCCTTATGCCGCACAATATATATGTGAAAATAACAGGATCATCTCTAGCAGGACCTATATCCTTAGTTTAGGGGGTGATATCCAAGCTGAATACTGCAGCATACCTGTGACCACTATTTTTTTGAAATACATTCACTGATTTTCTGACAATTTTATAATATACAAAATTATAAAGCATCCTATTCGGCCGAACTGTAATTTTCTAAAATATGCAGATGTTTGGCACATGGACCGACAATTTTTTAATAGGTTGAGAGGGGGGTTCATTTGCTACGTTTCACACATAGGCCCTATGTTATAATCTCCCTATGTTGTCGAAATACTTCTGAGCTTCCAAAGTCACATACAATGTGCAAACGAATGAGAAATGTCATACAAACCATTCAAGTCGTTAAACTTGAAGAGTTACCAAATTTATTTACAAAATTTGTTCAAATTTTGCAAAAAATGCACTAGCATTTCCTCTTTCATTTTTGCAAAGGTGGCGCTAATTCCTTTAATTAGGATTTATTTTGTGGGCACTTCCATCGTATAAATTTTTTTTTGGCGACCCTATTCCATGGCTCGCATGATCTCCAGATCTGACACCACTGGATTTTTTTGTCTATGTATGTACCCCGTTCCGTGGCTCGCACGGTTTCCACACCTGACACCACTGGATTTCTTTATCTAAAAAAATGTTGAAAAAAATTCATTTCGACAACCATGATACTTAAGACATAGGGCCTATGTGTGAAACGTAGCTAAAGACCCTTCGAATCCCCAAAAAAATTATGACGGTCCATATGCCAAACACAATTGAATTTTTCATTTTATTATGATTAAAAACCAACCCTTACGGTGTATTGCATCCGGTCCTGTTAATAAAATGTATAGGATCTTAACACAAGGACTCTCATTTTTTATTTGAAAGAATATTTAGTATGGAATATATATAGCATCGTTCAAATGTCCGCCGCGGCATTACTTGGTGGCACGTATTCGGGAAATCCAATTTTCGATGACTTTATCGCATAAATCTGACTGAATTTGATGGACGTGTTCGTTATGTTGACTTTGAGGACATTGATTGTTTGCGATTTATACGCATAGACCTGCGATATAAGATTTTAAGCGTCCCTATTGAAAGACCCTATACAAATATAATATTTTTCTTTGTATAATAAGCAAATAGTTTTGTAATTTGAATCTTTCGTGGTTGAAATCACCAAACGCTTTCTTACATTTATTATATTTTTATTGATGAATTTTCACGCTTAATGGCTAAAAGTTACTCATCTGGAGAGGGACACAAATTAAAAAAATGCCGCTGATAAATTCATTTATATTCATATGAGATTCAATTATATTCATTTATATTCAATTAAAAAACGAAATAAATTTTACTGAGGAGTTTGGATCCTTATAGCCTTGTATTATAGATTTAAATTATGAATGTAATCCAAATTAAGTCCCTTGTCACCACTCCATGGACGAAAAACCCTATTTGAGTAATGTATACGTCGTAGACAGATTCACAGATGAAAAATAAAAAAAACAAAAATGTTCATGCAATTTAATAAAACTTGACAACGCCGTTCTGCATGAATCGAATCCATATTTCCTACTTTACTTGATTTCATATGAGAACCATTTCAATTTCAAGCTTTGAAGCTCAACACATTGTGCGTACTTGAATGGATTCTCAAAGTTGGGTATTCATATCTCTGTGATTGACTTAAATTGCTTTTATCTACAAAATTCTAGATTATTTTATATTTAATCTCGATAAAATATTACAAATAAATATGAAAGTAGAGAAGGTGTTACTATAAAAATGCGACTGGAAGCAATGCCAAAGATATGTATTTCAAAAAACTTTATGGGCCACCCTATACAATTTATTTTTATTAATAAGAATTTTCATTTTTATGAAAATGAAAATTCACCAATATATTTTATCGATTAGTAAATGTGTAACCAATAGTTGGCTTAGATCGTGGACTCGTATTATAAAGTTTACCACATTAAATCCTTTCTCTAGTAAGATCTCCTAAGATGGCACATTAAGGTTGATGCTTTGATGAATGCCATAAGGACTTTAAAGAAGTAAAGGTGTAAAAATTGTTTTGATAAATATATTAATGGATGAAACGTTCAGAATATATTGAAACATGCACATATCAAAAAAACATGTAACATGTGTTCATAGGAAAATTATTAATTGAAGTATTATAAGGTAGTGCGAATTAATCCACCAATTTTGAAGTGGCAAGCCTCCCCCGACGCAGGAATGTTTTCATATCAAGATATCTACGTAGGGGTAGAATCAATTGAATCCCCGTAGGAGTTTATAAAAAAAAACCTGCCCGCCCTTTCTACTGGGGGACTTTCATTTTATTACAAGAGGGTGACGTGTCAAATAAAATAACATTTTTATGAAGCCAAAACCAATATTGTTATTTTGAATTTGATCTTTGGGGATATTAAAAGCATGCCTTATAAGCTTTTTTATGACTTTAAATTCTCAACTACGTTCAGCTGATACTCCAAGTGTGGTTCGTGTGTAAAAGTCATAATAATCTTTTACAAAGACTCTTTCAATATCAATGCAATGTCAGTGCTCTTCAATCAAATTGATATTATATAAATGGTGATTTTTTAGCTGTCAACATATATCAAAGGGGGGCTTGAAAAAATGAACCATGCAATTGAGATTTCTTTAATCATTCTTCTTCTTAATTTTCAATATCCGAACCATCGGACGTAGGCGATATCCATATGATATTTTACTAGAGAAAGAATTTGATTCGGATTATTTGGAAAGGTAGATTTTGGAAAGGTGAATTTTTTTCCACAATCTGGATTTGAACCCGAACGTTTATAATAAGAGTCCAGGATCTAAGCCACTTTTCCAACACTTGGTCAATCTTTAAGTTTCATAAATCAATAAAATTTTCAACGTTAATACAATTAGAATGAAAAAAAAATGATAATTTTACCACTCATTCATTGATCATCAGCTATCTAAAATTCATATTCAAAAATATCACATCCTAACTTTATCGCACGTGAAAGGCTAGTCCAAGCTAGCATCTTTCTCAAGAAAAGTCTCCAATGGCTATCATCTAAGTCAGATTATGAAGTATTTAAAAGAAGAATAGTATATTATAGAAAGTCGTTATGTTAGAAAGAAACTCAAAAACCTGAAAGCAGCATGAAAAAAAATACACTGAAAATTATAATTGCATCAGATTCTTAATTTTTATTTTCTTGGTTCAAAGTGTAGTTGTAAATGTAAAAAATGTAAAAAAATAACATAATCGTGTATTTTAATTCTAAATAAATAATATTTTACAAAATAAATACATATATTTACAAGATAAATTCCATATATGAAAAATGTATCAATTCCTATATACCCTCTTAACAAGCACTATTTTTATCATAACTTTCCTAGAACTAAAATATGTATGTTTTGATACATATTTTTCCCATAACGTATCTTTTGGCCCTTTAAATATTCAATAACATTGCTTTATCTTAAATGACAATTGTATTTTTTCAGCTGAAATTTGAGGATCTAATCTAATCCAGATAATAAAAATGAAAATATTTTGAAAACAAGCAAAAAACGGAAGATAATATGATTGCTGATAAATTCTGAAAAATATAACGAGTGGCAGAATATTGAAATGGCTATTTATAAAACAAATTGGAATTGAAAAATCTAAACAGATTCCTCTCCTGACAAACCATTTTATGGGTTAATTTTGATTCAAAACAATAAAAGAGATAATATAGATTTACTTTGGTATCAATTGTATAGAATATTTTAATTTAGAATAGTCGAAATTGTTGCAATAAAAATTTAATCCATCATTTTAATGTTCATTAAACCATTTACTGGCTGCAACAGAAATATTGTCATCGAGAATTTATTGGCAAATTTTCCCCTAATCAAATAGTGAGAAAATGTAGTGTGAAATTAATATACTTGAAATGCCTTTTACATGTATTTTATAATATTATTAAACTCGAGTAAAATGATTACCTTTTTAATAGAAAAAAGTGCCTAATTGAATAATGATCATGCGTGCAATAAATCTAAATGTGACAATTAGTTAATGGAGTAAACACTCTATTTGCAATTGATTGTTGCTTATTTTACCATATTGATTATGATAATATTGCAATTTTGATTTTGATAACCAAATAAAAATAAAAAGGGGATTGTTTTTAATAAGTATTTCTGTAACTATTTTCATATGGGTGCTAAAAGATACTTTTTTACTTGATAAAAAAAATAACAGAATTTTGTTTCCATTAAAAATTTTATTCAAGATGCTAAATACATTTATTAAGAAAATCCAAAGGTCAATTTCCACACTATGCTTTTACATTCATAAAGATTATATTTAATTGCATCTAAAATAGTAATACTAATGAAGCTTGATAAATTGCAAGGAGATTAAAAAAAATATGGTGAAAGACTAACATTTGTGAAATTTAGTTTTTTTGCAATTAAAATACTTCAAAGTGCAATTAGTGCATATAAATGATATTTCTTCTGTTGAATCATTCTTTCTAATTACTTGATTTACTAAATACATGTTGCTCATATTTAATTTTTTTTTTCAAATTAAACATCTTTCCAAAAATGATACTTTCTTACCAATATGTAAAACTTGAATTAATCTTTCAACAAAAATATTTCTAAAGTGCACCTGTGATATAACATGTTAAATTAAATTATGTATAACTTCTATTCTTCATCATCTTCAACATCTACATCAATAAGCCCATTTTTCTTCAGCAAATCTTGGAAAAAAATGTCTATCGATGTTGTATTAAGCATTGCTACTTTGATGCGTAAAAATTTTCTTGGTTTAATGCCCCATACTGGAATATAAAAAAGACACATTAGAAATCGAATCAAATCAAATATTATGACAAAAAAATCATAGTTCCACAGTAAATAAATAAAATTATTATACAAGTAGCTAAATTGCGTTTTGGTGAATTGAAAGATGATTAAACCTCGCTTTCTTCGTTAAATCTATTTAATGCAGTATTTTAATCATCTTCCATGAATTAATAAAATGACAATTTTGCATGCATTTATATCAACGTTAATCCATTAAATTTACTATTTGATGCTAAATTATACTCATTCAAATCAATGCCTATAAGCAATCATTGTGTTTTATATAATGAAATCGTTTAAATCAGTGATTTTCAAAACCATACTCTATTTTATCGGATGAGAAGACATTCCTGATATTATATAAAAGATTGTCAATTAGTATTTTAATCATATTTTTCAACCCCCCACTGATAATTTGGAACAGCGAACGATCATAAAAAGGAAGAATTTGCTCGTGTGTGTCTGTGATCAATATCGTAGCATCGAAATGACTTTCAAGAACAGTCCCAGAAGAACCTAATTTGACGTATAGATGGCGATTCAATCAATAGGACATTGTTACATGATACCATACTTTATTTGAAAGACATCAGTCTAACCAAAATCAAAACCACATGTTGATTAATTGGATATGCAATTGCTGTGAGCAAGTTGAACGCCGCGTTTGCTTTCAATGTAACAAAAAAAGCGTCTCAATCGAGTGTTTTAACGATGTTTCACAGCAATAAATCCGAGCTTTTGGGTCGATTTATAACGGAAGATCAACCATCGATCCACTACTTTATATTTGAGAGGAACAGGACGACAGACATCAGACAGCGACTGGTTTGGGGGTTCATTATTAATCAAACCAATTTCTTGCGCTGCTGTATGGTCTGTTCCGGGTTATCCCGGACTAGCCACACAAAGAGTGTCTTCTACTGATCCTTTAGCCTTCAGAGGTGGCGAGAGAGAAAGAAGAAGGACAACGTTTATTCTAAGTTCAAAGGATTACTTTTGCAGGTTCACTGTCACCACGAGTGCAACCTCAGTATGAAGTGGACTGCAGGTCATTCTTAGTACCTAACCATGGAGACGAGTCGCCGTTCGAATAGTCTAAAAACGTTTTTTCCTGTTTGTCTAGGCTATTGAGGATAGTGGTAAGCCTTTGACACAGTGTTGGCGTTTGATGAGCAAACCAACGAAGTTACGTTCGCACACCTCTACTCCATATCATTACCCCAAGGGTTCAACCGTTGCCCACGGGCGTAGGGTTGACTCTACGGGGGTTTTTTATAGGTGGACATTGTAGAGTCTAACACCCGCCCGGATTTGAAAGGAACAGTTAAAACAATGAACTGAAATGGGAGAAAGAAAGTGACTCCAGAGAAGGTGAATACAGTTTCATCAGCATGTGATAATGTCAGTCAGGATAATTTGTATTAACTATCTTCAGAAAAGAAAAACAATGAACGGCGAGTATTATGCAAAAGTGATGAAATCAAGAAAAAAGGGGCGCATTTGACTGAAAAGGAAGTATTGTTTCATCAGTTCACACATTCTTTATTGCGGGAATCAAAATCGGTATCGTAAAGTTTGAATTTCTTACTCATCCACCTTATTTGCTAGGTTTAACCCTCTCGGAATATTTTCTTTTCCAAACTTGAAAAAATGATTTGGTAATAAAAATTTTGCCAACAGTATGGAATCGGCGATTGATGATTATACGTAATTCGTTCGTTAGTATGCTAACGCCATCATTCATGTCCAAAGCGATTAATTTAAAGAAATTGCGTTTAAATAGATTACAACATTTCTGGTGGACCCCGAATATTAAAACATAATATTTTCTTGATTTTAAAATCAAAATTGGTTATGTCTGTTCAAATGTGTATTTTTGAGTATTTGATTGAAAATCACTGAATTTATTAAATGTGTTTGTCTAAACATAGATATGTGCACAGAGTTGTGAAAAATTTTGCACATTAAATGTAATTATGACCTATATTTTTAGGCACCATTAACGAGGGGTCATATAAGTCACGCTTTCTTGTCTGTGTTGTTTCCACCCCAGTAGGCAACAAAATCAAGATAAAGGAAATCACTAAGGCCCAAGTGAGTGCTCTTTTAGCTGTCTTCTTTCTAAATCAACAAACACCGAATAAATCCTCAAATATTTATCTCAATGCATTTAAAGTAAGTAATGTTGCTGAAATATTACCTCATATACTGCTCTTTGATTTTTGGAACTCGGTTAGAGCTCTTGCTGATCTTTTCGGAAGTTTGCTGCCTCTTTTTTAGCTCCTTCATCCTTATCGCGAAAGCATTGCTGAGAGCTTTCATTCTTAAAGCGTCCCTGTCTTTAAATCTTTTAACGCTCATTCCAAACACGAGATTATTATTGAAGCTCAGAAATACTCTGAAATATCACCGCATATAAGATGTAAAATGATTGTACATAAATAGCCGCTGCAAATTTAGCCAAACACAAATCAAAATATTTTGTAAACAATAGCAGGCATGATTTCCTGAAAATAAAAATATATATAGGATAGCTTAAATAAATATGCACTACATTAAAAAAATGACAACGCATAATTCAAACACAATTGTACATTAATTAGGCAAAAAAACCGCTGCCGTATATAACACTTCATGGGATATAGTATTTTTCTTCTTAAAATATCATATCCGTTTCGAAATTTAGATGATTTCTATAGGAGACTTTTCTCTACAAAAAAATAGTCATATGGTCCCATATGTTATCACACGTGGTAAAGTAAGGATAGGACTATTTGAATAGGATTTTTTTAGATAGGAAAAATTTATGAGTGAATAGCAAAATATCAATTCCAAACTAAAATAAGCATATTGATAGGCCCGCGTTGGTGTGTTCAATTAAGCGACAGCTTCACATGCCTCATTGGACAGAGTTTTATTATGGTATTCCGCAATCGCACATTTTTTTTAATTTTGGCAAATTCTCAAATATTAAAGTATGTGGAATAAAAAAATAAGCTTCACCTGCTTTCGATTTTCGCCCCTCCGATACTTGATACCGTATTCTAATGTTAAAAAATCACTACTTTTCGATTAGTATTCGATGAAAAATTATCATACATTGGCCTTGTTCTTCGCCTTTTATGTGCATTCATTGTACTTTGACATGATAATGCATAATAAAGGACTAGCAAGAAACTCAAAGTATTAAATGTAAAAATGTGTACACAATGCACTTGCTATTCCTTAACTCATTTAAATAAAAAACAACGTTTTTCAGTCCAATACGATATCGATTCGAACCGAAAGTGTTAATGCATAAATGATTATCCAAATTAGATGTGTATTTTTAAAAAGTTTGAATGTCGTGCTTTTATTTTCACTTAATCATCTGAAAATAAACAAATTGTTCGTTATTAGAATCAAAAGTGACAGCGGTTCTTAAACTTATGTAGTTCACAGACCGCGGAATTTTTTTTCGTGGATCCCCTCTTGAACAAATTTTTCGCGAACCCCATCCCAACCCTTTACTCCTCAAGGTCAACAATGTGTCATAATAGATCTTATTATAATTTTTAATACACTCGGGCCTCGTATAACACGGTTTTATACAACACAGTTTTGTACATCACGGTTGAATAAATAGCGACAAGTTTTTTACAATACGCTTTATATAATACGGTTTGAGGGGAAAATATACATAATTTTTAGAGTATTATTGATATTGGACAATGTACCAGGACATCCCAATGTTGAACTATTATTTTTATCGCCAAACACTGCGTTTATAATCCAAAGATTAATGACTCAGAAAGCATTTGTAGCATGTTTCTCATTAAAAACATTTAATAAAGTCATAGAATTGGTTATTAAATTAGATTTTTTTTCATAGAAAATGGTCCCATAATGAAAAAAGTTCAAAATTCAAGAGAGAATTACAACAGATTTTGGAACCTTATAATAAAATATGTAAATATTTATGCATTAAAAACAGACAATCGCTGGTTACCGAATTTTCGAAGGCTAAAACCAGAAATACTCCAGAGCTCTCTGATGATGAAAACCTATTACAGATCTCGAAAAATAATGAAACTTAAATAATAAGTTTCGTTCGTACAAAAACGGAAGATAGGTTAATTACATTATTGATTAAAGCTCTGGCACTTCACTTTGATAACATTTGATCTGGAAGACTCTGTATATTGATCCAATCTAAAAATATCCCCAGATCATAATAGATATTTCCTGAGATGAACAAAACATCATTTTACACCAAAGCTTCAAGTTATTGCGACTTATTTAAATGCAGATCATCGGAGGCTAAATTTGTTAAATCTGAGGTCATGATAAACAGAAGACAGTTTCATAATACATAACATGGAATCAATCAAAGTTTATCGATTGACGATTTTTTTATTGTTTATAAATTATCGATTTTGCTTGGTTTTATTTTGTTTCTGTGCAAATAAAAATCAGCTTTAAAGCTTGCTATAAATAGTTTATGTCTGTACGATATCAATATTCTTGGTTACATCGATTAAATTGATTTAAATCTGTTCGAGATGAGTCGATTTAAGAGAAATTTTTTTGCAAAATAAATATGTCAAATCGCAGTACTTACGGGATTCCAGGACGAGCGAATTTTTTTATGAGTTTCCGTTTATATTCGGACATATTGCTTCTCAGGGTGAAGCTTGCCATTGTTTCTGCGTAAGACGGCAGAGCAATGGCCATTGCCGACATGTTATCCATTTTTGGCGATTTTCTCTTAAGCACTTCACAATCAACAATCCCAAAACTCTTAGGTCAACACCTATGAGATGGAGGAAAACGCAAAAACTTTTACGATCGACCAGAGTCTCGAAGAACTTTGAACTACACACAATCGACCCTGTCGAGTCCAGTTGCTTGACTGCAGTCACTCAACGCCAATCATGAAATAGCACTGCTCTCCTTATTTATTTTAGTTATCGCGGGTACTGACCTAATAGGACCTTTCCGACCATTCCTTTCAACGCTCACTTGCATAAATATGGGAATTTATCAAGCAAGTCATGGATTATGCTCGTTTTACGACTTGGCAATACGGGATATGAAAACCAATTAGAAAATGTGTCTTTACATTATTGCAGGAGAGAACGTGACATTTATTCGCATATTGAAGTTATTGAGCTTTAAGGTCTGTGGACACAGGTCATTTTATTCTTCAGCAGCAGTAAACACCATAAAACCAAGAATTGATGTATGAGAACCACCGTACACTTTTTAAGTCCATCAAGTAGTTCAAAGTCGACTCAAAAAAATAATTCTTTAAATATTTCTTCATTGTTGAAATAATTTAATTTTGAAAATAAAAAGGAAAGCAATATGACGTATCAAATGCTTGCAAAGGTACTATTAGGGTGTCCCATAAGTCTCTTTCGTTTTCTAACTACCTACTTCCAGTCCTACTAAATGCATAGAAAAACTTTTTTTGGATGTAGGCCAGTTTTAGCTACAGTATCCAACTTTCATATCCAGTGACAAGTCTCTTCAAAAAAGATTGGCTATTATATCGTTGGAGAAGAAGATCGCATGTTGAAATACGCTGAAGTTTATCTGAGTCAGTCAGTTCATGAGGAAGCCACACATCTGAACGATTGATGTAGCCCAATTTTGTCAGATGATTATGGACGGATGTTCGTGGAATTTCTAACTTGTTAGCTATTTCGCGAACAGTATATCGCGGGTTTTCTTCAACCATGTCTATAATTAGATCTATGTTCATTTGCGAAAGAAACTTATGGAACAACCTAATATTTGCCAAAATGTATTTTAATCCTTAAAGATGACATCAATATTTCCACATTTTATTATGTGATTGTTGGATAATCCGCACAATAAAAAATTCAAAATAAGAAATATCGAGCATGACAATTGTATTTAATTCATAGAAAAGCTATAGATTATCCAGACTAATGCTGGGGAAGACGGACACGAATAACTGGAAAACACGTTTAATATAAATCTTCAAATTTCTACATAGTTTCGAATTATTAAGAAAAATTGTCATAATTGAGCAGACAAGTGACCATTTGTAGTTAGTATTAAGCATTACCAAAATATAAAATAATATATACGAGTACATTAAAAAAATCTGTAATTTTAATTTGCTTTGGAGATATTTAAAACAAATTTCTATTATCATTTCAGAGTTCCCTTAGAAGATCGAGATTTATTTACTTTATTTAATCGCTTTATAGCGATTACTTTCTGTCAGCTCCTATCAGCGTAAAACAATCTTCAATTCAAGGCAGACTCAATTGTAAATAAGCACTGTAGATAGCATACAAGACCACGTCATTTTCTACATAAACAATACACAAGAAACCGATTCATTTGCTCCTGCTTTAAAAGGAAATGATAATCGGACAAAGACGCAGCGACGAACAGCGAGCAATTAAATAAATAAACACTATCGATAGCACACAATATTCGGTCATTTATTTGCGTAAATAAATAACAAAAATGAAATCAAAATAATTATTAGCCGATAAATTTGGACTAACGATCTATACAATCGTGCGATGTATGCGAGAAAGCTCTCCGTCTCTGTCTCCCGAACTGCGCTACGTTCTCTATCCGTCTCTGTCTGCCTCCGAGCTCAATGTACAAGAGTGCTCTTTCTGAATAAGTGGCGGGTGGTCCCAGGTCCTGGGATAGTACCGCTTTAGGGGTTGATCCCGACCCTCATGTACTGTTCGGGTATCCGAGTATCATCATTTTTTTTTAGTATTGTGTGAGTCTCACAAAAAAAAAAACTTAATATTTTTCAGGCACGGATAATCCCCAAACCGAATAATCGAGAGTGCACCATAGATATTTCGAGGCGTTTATGATGAGCAATGCTAAAATATTGTTTTTTAATGATTACATAAAAAATACTGTAATCTAAATTAATTTATATTTACAAATTTGTTTTTAGATTAAATTAAAATTATCTTTGACGCGAGGAGCTTGGTCATTAAAAACATGACCAGTTCAAAATACCGATTATTGCAATTATGCATACAAAAAAATTATTAAGAAAGATTCTTTACAATATTTCACGCTTATAACGAACATTTGCTCGTTACGCGAAGCTGAGGAGAGTAGAAGCTTTAAACGTGTTTCTCTCGAAATTACTTTTTCCAAGCTCATGAAAGTGCTCCCACATGCCCCAGATGAGCAATATTTATGAAATTTGGCAAGCACGTTTTCATCATATAGGCTACAATTATCCAAAAATACTTAACGGTGTTTTTTCTAATGAACAAAAAACTACAAAAAAGTTGGCAAAAACACATTTTTTTTCAATCGTTCAGTATTTTTTTATTTTTAAATATTTCTTTTTAATTGTAGTCTAAGCTACACACGATATTATAAAAAGTAGGAATATGTTTAATTTTTTTGCTGCAAATCATCTGTTCAAGACATAGGACTTCCATGGTGAAGAATGTCATCGCTCGTCCATCAACATACGTTGCTCCCCCCACTCCCAATTCTATACTTTGTCAAACTTTAAAAAATATATTTATATTCAATGAAGATCGCCTATTCAACATGCTAAATATCAATATTCTATATTTAATACTTTTCGCATAAAAAAATGTGAAAAACCGATCTCTTTTAAGTCCAACAAGGTAGAATCAACCGAAATGATCAATCGAAAATATTAACAATGTGTTGACATTATAACGCCAATTTTTTAAAAACCACACATAAATACACACAACATATTCCATATATTACGTCTTTTATTCAGTATTGTTTTTTTTTATTATTAATATTTCATGTTAAATTTCGAGTATGAAGCCTGAAAACTCCGCAAGGTTAATTTGCAAACTGACATTATCCGTAAATTAATAAGAAACGATTGGAAAGGGTTAATAATCACGGTCTCCAATTGAATAATTACTACCACGATCCCTATCATTACAATAATGCCGTCTGACAACCAAAATTATACGGTTTATTCGCGCTCTAAAGTGAAGCATATACACCTTTGTTCTGATACTGCAGTTATTAAAATTAAAAATGCAGCTTACATGCAATAATTAAGTGATTTGTGTGAATTCAGGCATAGTGACACGTGTATTGAAGTGAATTCATTTCATTATTCAACACATTCTTAACACTTTGACATCCTTTTTTTTAAAAAACTTTTAAACATAGCAGAAAAAAAACCCGTTTTAATTGCATTTCCACTTAAGGCGTCTTCTCACTTTACAAATTTAAAAAAATCGATTTTTATTTTATTTTAAATTTTGAAAGTACATATCTTCAAAAATGTTATATCAAAATTTCATAAAGATCGGACGAGTCTAACTACATTTTTGGGCGACCGTTAGGTGACTACCTGAGAGCACCCAGCTGCATACGTATTGTTCAGACTCATGGTGCAAATACAAGAAAGTGGTGAAAAACAATCAGATAGAAACTTTTAAACATCCTTCTGCTCTAGCTGAAGATGTTCACGAGGTTTTGAAACCAATTTATGAAGATCTTCGGAGGAAATACCCAAAATAACAACGAATGTTTCAACAGCTGTGGTTGGGAAATTTTTCTGTAACCAAAACTTTAAACGCGTTTATCTCAAAACAAGGTTTTTCGGTGGCTTGTTGATGAAATTTCGGAAACTATCCGGCCGATTGTCATGAAATTTGAATGACATATTCTTCATAGTTATGGCTATAGCGCATATCATCAGATTTTTGAAATTTTGATTTTAAATAAATTTTTTTTACAAAAAACTGCAAAAAAAACGCGTTTTTTTTTACTTTTTCGTAAAACGTGCGCCATTTTGTTATTTTCGTAAATATCAAAAATCTGATGATATGCGCCTAAAGTGAGAAGACGCCTTAAGCTGTATTTTCAAATTGTTTTGCTTTTGGGTTGTGCTTCATGGATCTGAAAAGGTGAAAATTCATTGGGGCGAAGTCAATTTCCCTAATATTTTAAGTTGATCAAAAAACCATTTACATGACAACAGAAGATAAGGTCTGAACGACATTAAAACGTCATATGCTAATAGATAATACAAGAAATAAGCAAATGTCTGCATTGTCGCTAAGAAATAAAAATAATTTTATCAATGCATTCAAAAGGTCAAATTGATAAATCCGTGGTCAGATTGCGCGTATTTGGTGCAAATTTTATGCACGAACATGATATCGAGTTGAAATTATTATTTTTAAATTAACAATCATTAAAAGAATGACAGTTTACTTAAATGTTTGGTTAGCAGTACTCCCAATGTTCTCGTTTATTATTTTTGAAGCTAGTAAACGTTGTAGTGCGTCTGTTTTTATACCATTTTATGCTAAGGATACCTAGATAAAGTGTTATCAACTTCGCCTCATTGCAGTTGTCAATCGCTAATTTTCAACCACACGCTCATTATTTATCACAGGTCTGTTAATTGCATTATTTACTATACAAAATAATTTATTCTGATTTAAAAAATTAACTACGCAATAGAATTCAAACAATACAAAGTCTTATTTTTGTTATATCCTTGTAAAACAACTTTGCTTTCATGGCCAATATGTATCCAGAAATAGCTGTATGCCTGTTTCTTTCCTGTTGTTCGAAAGTCTGCCTCTTGCCTGACCCACAATCAATGGTGGAGACTAACTTTTGAATGTTCTTGCGGGTCTTTTTTGTATCATAAATTGTGGATCGTCTATATTATGTACTTGTATCGGGATGTCGGACTACAAGGGGCGCTGGATTAGATTGGGGCCGGATTACTGCGGGTTCACTGTATTTTGATACAATAACAACCTTCGTGCATACCAGATCTGATTTCTCTCATAGCGTCTACTAAAAATGCCAAATTGTCAACAAAAGATAAATAAATTATTTATAATGGAATTTTTAAGATTAACGCAAGTCATATTCATATATTTTTAATTGCATTAAAACACGACTATACGATTGCGTTTAGTAAACATTTGAGATGTACACACATTTGAGATGTAAACATTTTTTTTTGGTAATTTAAAAAAATACATTATCAACCCAACAACGAAAGATACGTAATAAATATAAGCCATATAACTTAAAAGTGGATTAATAATAATGGATTAACCGTATACTACTTTTGCGCTAAAAATAATCGATTACAGATTCTCCCCTAAAGGAGTACAATCCCAGGGCCTGGGTTCCCCCCCCCCTCCACTTATTCAGAAAGAACACTCTTGTACATTAAGCTCGGAGACAGACAGAGACAGATAGAGACGTGGCGCAGCTCGTGGGACAGAGACGGAGAGATTCCCCACATACATCGTACGATTGTATAGATCGTTAACCCAAATTTATCTAATGATTTCGATTTAAAGTTCGTTATTTGTTTACACAAATAAATGACCGAATATTGTGTGCTATCGACAGTATTTATTTATTTAATTGCTTCCTGTTCGTGACGAGTCTTTGTCCAATTATCATTTCCTTTTAAAGCAGGAGCAAATGAATCGATTTTTTGTGTATTGTTTATGTAAAGAAATGACGTGGTCTTGTATGCTATCAACAGGGCTTATTTACAATAGACTCTGCCTCGAATTGAACATTGTCTTATACTAATAGAAGCTGACAGAAAGTAATCGGTGTAAAGCGATTGTGGCATCAACGATTTCATCGATTTTAAATTTGCTCACTCCTCAAAAGGTTAATAGGTAAAAGGCTCACAATTATATAGAATTTGTTTTCATTTGGGAATGAAATATTTTTCGAATTCTATTAACATCAGTCTTGACTATTATATATAAAGTAGTACATTATAGATAATTTAGCCTAATGTTTCTTAGGAGGCAGAGCTAGAAAAATAATTAGTTTAGTTTTGCATAAGAATTATTATAAACTAAATTAACGTATCTGTGCTGAGGACGAAGAACAAAAGCTCCATTATATCGGCACTCATCTTTATACAGTCTAAACTGCTATAAAGGACGTTTCTATACCGGCTTTTTCCCTATATAATCTCCGATTTTAAGCGATCGTGTCTCCTATAACGGACAAATATGTTTTAGTCATAACATTCGAGAGATAAGACCAGGGGTGGCCAACCCAAATGATCTTGCGGGTCACTTTGGCAATGCATCAAAACTCCGCGGGCCGCATATAAAATTATATATCCCCATATTAGATTTAGATACACTATAGAAGTGAAAAATTGAAATATAATGAGTTATTAAATAAAGCGGAAAGAAATGTCATTTTTTTTATTGCGTCCTTTGCCGTCAGTTTGTTTCGGGTTGCTGTCGAGTGAATACGCCAAGGTTGGTGTCATTTTGAAGCTAAGTTGTTAGTCTTACTTTTTCAGATATTTTTATATTTTTTTAGCCATATTGAAAATGTCCAAGCCAGAAATTGATGAGATCCATTTGCGATTTTGTTTACTATTTTAATTCGCTAAAGGATTAAAAGCAAAAGAAGCTACTCAGAGCATCTGTGATACATATGGTAAAATTTTGAATATTCAAAAATGCCATAGATGGTTAAAAAAAATTCAAAAGTGAAAAAAAAATTACAAAAAAATGACATTTCTTTCCGCTTTACCTAATATTATTATTGTGTTTACTATTATTCTTAAATGTAAACATAGATAATATAATAATAATGATACTCTACTTACATTGTAAAAAAATATATAAAACTAAATATAAGAAATTTATAAATATAAATAAAATAATTAAAAAATATTTTAGTAGTGCGATTGTTGGAAAGTGGTTAGTGTAATTAATTTTCAATTGTGATTACTTTGGCCATGGGTTGGCCACCCCTGAATAAGACCGTAATATAGCCGTCGAACCATTTATCATCAACTTAATCGATTCACACGATTTTTAATGAGCCGTTCAGGGACTTTCAAGCATTCTATTTTTTTTATAATAAAAGTATTTAATTATGTAATATGTACGTGCATCTATTTTAATCTTAATAATAATATTATCAAATATCGAATAACATAATAAGGTCCCTGTTACAATTATTCCAGCATGCGTCGATTTCTTTCATTTGTAATTCAATACTTTATGGTTTTTAAATTATACTGAATTTATTTATATCTTTTACAACTGTGAAAGAAAACTATTAAATTACATATTCATGGATTTATTATTATTTTTTAATCATGTTGTCTAATGGACCCGAACGTATTTCGCTAGAACAAAAAGCACAAATTTTGGAACTTATAAAATGCAGAGAAATAATGCGGAGAAATTAATAAAATATTTGAAGAATTTAAAATGAGTAGGTCTATAATTTCTAGGATTCAAAAAAGGGAATATAAAATACGAAAAATGATTTACAATGGATCATCAGTCAGTATAAATCAAATTGCTTATATAATTGATTTTCTTTAAAAAAAACATCAAAATACAAGGTGATCGTTTTCAGCCGACGTAGATGTTGCTAATATTTTTATAAATCAATTTAAAACAATTATACAAACGGAAGTTTATACAGCATACCAAGTGTTTAACGCTGATGAGACGTGTCTAAGTTGGAAAAAGATGCTAGAATGAACGTTCATATCTAAAACAGAGAAATCTGCTCCCACGACGCGATGCGCCTCGAGAGCTTCGAGAAGAAAATTTTTCGGACATCTCCGGGATGAAACTTCAGATTCTGAAACCATGAGGTCCACGTCTAGGTCTGGGCAATTGGAGGAAGGAGGCCCAGGACAAACGAAAATGGCGACAAGGGTCGTCGGTGGCTCTTATAGGGCTATAAGTGCTACCACAAGAAAAAGAAATCCTGAATCAATTAATAGGCTCGAGCAGATACGCTTATAAGTGATTAATTTTGCAATAATAATTTAAGCATTCAAAAATAATCTCCTACTAAAAAAATATTCCTATTCAAATAATTTTACCGCAACTTTATTCATTTAACTGCCACATACGAAACCCAATATTAAATTAAAAATGCTTCAAACGAAATAGAAAATTATTTGCGTATATTAAAAATATCATAAATTAACATTTTAATACTTACTATAATCAGATTAAATTACTATAGACAGATCAGGAATCGAAAGAGTTTAAGTATAATAGCAGCACAATTATTTCGACTATTATCAGAAGAAATACAAGAACTAAACGTATTGACATCAGAATGTGATAAAAATATTTTATTTGATTATACTATACAAGGACTTTAATTTGCACTGAATTGATGATGATTAAAAAGGTTTGAAGGGACAATGCAACAATCTTTGTGGTAGAGACGTACTTCTTTCTGAAGAACCTTTTCAAAACTAAAAATGTCCAATCAGCATTGTACCTATCTTATAACTTCTGCGTGGTGGAAAAGGGCTGGAATATTTAAGTGCGGTAAATCGATCAAGTCATTATGCTATTAAATTCATGTTGCATTTTAGCAGAAAGATATATTCCATTTATGTTACGCTATTCAAATAGTTTCTAAAAGCTTTTAGGTCTACGAAGAAATTGCCACGACTAAAAGTGCATATCAATACAGCTTAAAATTACATATGAAAACAGCGCACATGATGATTGAAATATTAAATATTATATTTCTACGGGCACTTATATTGGCAACAATTGTTGTCATCATTAAGAAAATACAGTTTTATATAGGGTTCTCGATTTTTAAATGTAATTAAGGCGTCCTCTCACTTTAGGCGCCTCAAAAATAGGCTATTTTCACGATTTTTTTTCGAAGATTTTCGCTAAAAATTATGAGATAAAATGGATCTTATGTAATAAACACATCTTTCAAGTAAATGAAAAAAAATATTTTTATTTTTTTGAACAATTATTATAATAAAAAACCCGTGTAGAAATGTTATGTTCGTGGCTTGTTGATGGTATCTCCGAGATGGATAATTTGAAACAAAAAAATAAAACAGTTTTAGATTCAGTATATCAGTGGCTATAGCGCATATCATCAGATTTTTGATATTTGCGAAAATAACAAAATGGCGCACGTTTTACGAAAAAGTAAAAAAAAACGCGTTTTTTTTTTGCAGTTTTTTGTAAAAAAAAATTACTTAAAATCTAAATTTCAAAAATCTGATGATATGCGCTATAGCCATAACTATGAAGAATATGTCATTCAAATTTCATGACAATCGGCCGAATAGTTTCCGAAATTTCATCAACAAGCCACCGAAAAACCTTGTTTTGAGATAAACGCGTTTAAAGTTTTGGTTGCAGAAAAATTGCCCAGACACAGCTGTTGAAACACTCGTTGTTATTTTGGGTATTTCCTCCGAAGATCTTCATAAATCGATTTCAAAACCTCGTGAACATCTTCAGCTAGAGCAGAAGGATGTTTAAAAGTTTCTATCTGATTGTTTTTCACCACTTTCTTGTATTTGCACCATGAGTCTGAACAATACGTATGCAGTTGGGTGCTCTCAGGTAGTCACCTAACGGTCGGGCAAAAATGTAGTTAGACTCGTCCGATCTTTATGAAATTTCGATATAACATTTTTGAAGATGTGTACTTTCAAAATTTAAAATAAAATAAAAATCGATTTTTTTAAATTTGTAAAGTAAGAAGACGCCTTAAATCAAGTTGTGTATCACTTATTTTTTTTTATTTAAAAAATATTTTATGGCATTGAGTATGGAATGTAACATCGTTGAAATATTCGTCGTGGTTTTACTAGGTGGCGTGCATTCAGGAGGTCTAATTTTCGATTCTAATTCGATTCGCGCGTGGTAACCATGCTCTCAAATCGCTCGTGCAGAATGTCCATCGTGGCATGCGCCATGTGGCATATAGGGTCGTCCTGTTGGAACCATATATCGCCGATATCCATATCATCCAGTTTTAACCACATGAGCTTGACGATTATGGTAATGCCATATTCGTTTTGGAAGAAGTACGGACCGATGATTCTACCACTCCAAAATCCGCATCAAACAGTGATTTCCTCGGGATGCATTTGGTACTGGTGTATATCGTGTAGATTAGTATTGTTCCAAACTCATCCATTCATCAAAAAATGACCCTCTTCGCTAAAGTTAGTTTTTTCGGCGAATCATTCAATTCGATCAGCGAACACATGATTTTATCTATAGACCTTAAGCTCCTGGGTTAGTTTAATTTTATAAGGATGTAGACTTATATCCTGACGCAAAATTGTTTCTGGATTAATTGACAATAGATTTTTTATTTGTTTCGTGTTTTAAAAAATAGCCTGCTTAACTGATCTGGAAACATGGAAACAATTATTTAAAAAATAGTCTTGTAGCTAAAAATCCTTTTAATGATTCAATTTTTTTTTTAATTCTGAATAGAAGGAATTTAGGCTCCGCACAATTTCTGAAATATATGACAACTTTTTTAAATTTTTTAAAGAACTGCACTCTTAAGACTTTTTAATTCAAATTCGGGAAAATATATGTGAAATAAGGACCTTTCAAACAGATTATTAAGATGATAAAGATGTTGTATAACAAGCTTAATTATTTTTCTAAAAAATTTAAATCTTTGTGATTTTTTTTTACAATTTTTACCACTTGCAAGAAAAAAAGTACCCGCAGCTCTGAGTATTCCACCATAATTATTTCTGATTTAATATTTACGCTCATCGCGTGTACCATAACTAAAATTTGCAAATAGTCTTAATCTATTAGAAATCTCCGATAAAATTAAAAAAAACACGCAATTATATCTTTACCTATTAATGTCAACCCTCCTATAGCATCCACTTCGTTTGTGTCGTATTTTACGCAAACAATGAGTAAAATACGTAATGTAAATGCCTCCTCACACGTGTTAGTCATTTGTATTTGTTAACAAGTAAACACATGCACATTTTGTATGGTTGATTAACTTTCTATAGCGTTTTGTTTCTATAGCGTAGTCCCTATCTCGACGCTCACATACGATCACCTCCTAACTTAATACTAAAGCAATAAGCCTTTTTATATTTAAATTACAAATAATGAATCACACATTAAAGAAAAAGCTAAACGGAACGATATAAATGCGTCAATTTCTTAAAAAAGTATGAGTTAATAAGCTTATTAAATTTATTATACTCATTTTTCTTTAGTTAAATTCCACTTATGTCATTATTTTCATATTCAAACGGATAGGATGCTACTTAAATATACAAGGTACAATTACGCATCAAAACTTTATCTTTTAAAAATACATGAACTTCTAAACAACGTCATTCAACAGTCATGCCATTGACATAATACGTAGTGGGAGTACATGCAATTAATTATTGATGACTATGACAAAGTATACATTGCCATAACGGCGATGAGAATTTACACCTGTCCTTCAAGAATAACAGCAGGGTGATTCAAATATAACCCGGAATTTTGCTGCACAAATTTAATAGTGATACAATTGGAGTACGCATCTTATTTTTTAGTGCTCTTCGTTAGAAATACGGCTCGAAGCTTCGCTAGAAGCTTCTTCGTCCCGTCGCTAAAGAAAGAAGGCGAGAAATTGGGCAGAGAAGAATAAAAACTTAAAGACATATTAAACGAATTAAAAATCATATAAACATGACTCCGTTATATCTTGTATAATTCAGTGAGTCATGTTTATATATTTTTAGTTTGAGAGGCAAAATTACAGTTGAATGTTTATCTTTCGATGTTCATCCGTCCGGGCTGTCAATCCGCGAACATGAACCCGGCAGGAGGTTCGAAATATCGGATAGAATACATATATAGGATTTATTCTCGACGTTTGACTCTCAATTTTTTGTTCACCCTTTCCAATTCCAATTTTTCCTCGGTCATAATTCGGTGCAAAAGGGACGAACGTTTTGTCTTGACAACAAAACTTTGCACGTGTTTAGTTGCTCTCCTTTGTTATCGTCGAACTTGTATTACTGAACAATAGTTCTTTAAAAAAACTTACGGAGACGGTGTCTTCTGTCGGAGGACTTATCGATACACCTAATATGTAATATCATCATCATCATCATAGAGCAGCTACAAACAGTCCCCTGCAGAACTATGAGCCTCTTCAATATCCATTCATAGGAAGGGGTTGCATCCATCTCGTCTGTATCATACATTCACCTACTCATTCGCTCGATATTGAAGGTAGTAATATCACTGAGTTTTTTTCCGAACGCTCATCCAGCGGATATTCTGAATGAATATATTGACGAACACTTTCGCGACCGTCTCGATAGGGAGTGTGGGAGGTTTGTAAAGACTGAGTAGTTTTCTTATGGAGACGGTGGAAAACTACTCTAGACGAACTTTTTGACTCGACTGGAAAGGGCTTGACTTGCTGGGGTAGGGTGAAGACACACGTAACGTTTAAGTGCATCTCGGATTCACTCCTACATAGGGAATCCAATCCCGAGCCAAAATTTCGAAAATATGCCCGAAGTAACATTAACATTAAACATTAGTTTTTCGTCATTTAGTCTGGATCTGATTTTGGAAGTCAGGCAACTTGCTGCGGAAAATGCACGATCAGCTTCCACACTCGTTGGAGGTATCGTCATCAGATATTTAAATGCTAGTTCGAGTTGATGACCGCGTGAGCCCCCATTTTCGTATAAAACCATCAATGTGACTGATAAAATTCCTTTCTGCTGAGACACGGACTAAAACTCGCAAAATTCCCGATTTCCCGACAAATGATTTATTTCCGTCGCTGCAGATGAATACTTATATACTATAATGCTTTTATGTGATTTGTAATTATATTAAGGAGGAATACAAAAATTCTGAACCCCATATCTATTATATTTCATATCGATAATCCCATTATTAGAGTCTAGGTGTAGTAAATACATCACCGGTAGGGAAAGGTTAACAATTTGAAAAAAATATATGTATATTCAGATCAAACAGTTACTGCCCCTAGACGTCGGCTAAGTTGGCCTATTGGTAGTTACGCCACTATTACCAAGCATCCAGATTTCGTCGGGAATGTCTTGATTTAGTAGCCTTCATCGTGTTGGTGAGATGTACGATTTCTGTTAGATAAAAATTTCAATCCCGAAATTTTTGGGATTACGTTTTCTAATCCCGGGATTGGATTCCTTACTCCTACACCAACTGAGGGTGACTCCCCATCACCTTACAACTTATCCTAGCGAATTCGAGACTGAGTCGCTTCCTATTTCAGATTAGGTATTAGACTACTTATTCAGGCCGTCTATTTGATGTTTTTCCTGTCCTTGTTCTGTTCCTAAAGATTCTTGGTTCCGAACCGGCAAGGTTCAACATACTCGCTATTGTTGGGTAGGGTCGACCATGTAAGAGATAGCGAGTGACAAACAAGCCGTGGTTTGTAAAAGTAGTAATGCATAGTAGATAAACTGAGTATCAGCTTGTTGCTAGAGGGGTATTTAGGTATTTAATCTTTAAATAAGTACTAGTCAAGTGATTAATAGTTAAAATACATAAAATCGTATAAGTATAGTAGATAAATATGTAATATAAATATATATATTAGGTTGTCCCAAAAGTTTCTTTCGCAAATGAATACACATCTAATCATAGCCATGGTTGAAGAAAACCCATGATATACTGTTCGCAAAATAGCTAACAAGTTAGAAATTCCACGTATATCCGTCCATAATCATCTGAAAAAATTGGACTACATCAATCGTTCAGATGTGTGGCTTCCTATTGAATTGACTGACTCGATCGAACATGCGATCTTCTTCTCCAACGACATAATAGCCAACCTTTTTTGAAGAGACTTGTCACTGGAGGTGAAAGTTGGATACTGTAGCTAAAACTGGCCTACATTCAAAAAAAGTTTTTCTATGTATTTGGTGGGAATGGAAAGGGGTAGTTTTTTTATAAGCTACTTCAGCAAGGTAAAACGATCAATTCAACAAAATATTGTTTCCAACTAGGCAATCTAAAAGATGCAATTGCCAGAAAACGGCCAGAATTAGCGAACAGACGAGGCGTTATTTTTCATCACGATAACGCCAGGCCTCATTTGTCTTTGCTCGTCAGAAATAAATTATTAACATTTGACTGGGATGTTTTACCTCATCCTCCATACTCTCCGGACATTGCCCCTTCAGATTATTATATATTTCTTTCATTGAAAAACTCTTTACGTGGTAAAAATTTTAATTCAAAAAATGATATAAAAATGTACCTTGATCAATATTTTGCCAACAAGCAAAACTAAATTTTGATGTAATACAAATTATTGTTTATTTTTTTCTTAATATGAAAACGAAAGAAACTTATGGGACACCCTAATATATATATATATAGAATATGGATTTTTGGGTGAAAAAATTTCGAGATGTTTTATTTAAACTCTATCTCATGAGGTGAAATTGGAGTTTATGTTCGAACAGCCGCAAATGTCTATGCAAAGAGCCGCATGCGGCTCGCGAACCGCCCCTAGCGACCCCTGATCTAAACAATCATCAAAATTGTAAGCTGTAAAATTATCAGAAAGAAATTTGTTAAAAAATGTCTTGTGTATTTTTCTACGAATATGTAAAGCGACTCCTCTACAAGGACGCAGAATCCAGGTCCCCTGCCACTGGGTACATATGCGATACGGATTCCTGGTCCCTCGTAGCCAATGTGTTAAAATTTCTCTTTTAATAAGCATAGCAAATTTAAAGAAACCTCGACAGTCCACTGTTTCCAACGTGACCGGTAATAATGATTTAAAAATACAACTTTTGTTCTCGTTCGTCCAAGAGCACAATACGGTGCAAGCGGGTGGTACGGCGGGTCCAGCCTCATGAATAATTCAAGTGCCGCATGCAATCAGAGATGGCGCACATAAACACACCATCGACACCTGCCGACTTCCGTCATCCCAATCATGAATTTATGCGGTAAATTATTAGCTGGACTCCCTATCTTCCGGTACCTTCGCACCCCACGGTCTGCCATGCTTTCGTTTACATGGGCTATTCATCAACTTGCTCCAGACCATCATGAATATGTATTAGCCATGCAACCATACGCAACAGTACACCATGAAAAGAGCCCGCAACCTTTTTTTTATCAAGCCCTTAATGAGTGTTTTGTGACGATATTAAATTTTATGTGAATGTCCAAATCAAATACCTTATGAAAATCCTATTGATATGTTTGAATTGTATCAGAATTTGTATATAACGAGCAGAGTTTTGCTTAAGTATCATATTTAAAAAGTTAAATATTCCTCACACAATTTGTACACATGGGAAACGAGGACTTCGACCCCAATCATATCACAAAATTTCAATAAAGTATTTTTGACCTCCATAAACCATTAGAAGCGCTTGACTTATTATTCCTTTAACCTCTTAAAGAGGTAAGCCACATAGTTGTGTCCGAATTCAAATGATTCAGAAAGAGCATTCTTACACATTAACCGTTTGACGCACACGCCTGGAACAATGATTTTCGCAATTCATGAACATACAATAAAATTGGAATTAAACCACCGCTAAAAACGCACAATTATTATTCCTTCATATTGTTTTGAATCAATGATATTGATTTTTGTTAGTGGCATCATCTGCCTCTAGGGAGTCCAATCCCGAGCCAAAATTTCGATCCCGGGATCTCGGGATTTCATTAGACAATCCGAGAAAATCCCGGGATTGGGATTTTCAATATTTTATCCATTTTGTCCATTTGTTCAATATAAAAAATCACTTGAAGGCCAAAGAATTTTATTTATTTAAGAAAAGATAAAAATACAATTCAAAAATAGATAAATAAAACACTAAAAAATTCAAATATTATTTTGAAAGTATGCCCGAAGTAACATTAACATAAAACATTAGTGTTCCGTCATTTAGTCTAGATCTGATTTTGGAAGTCAAGCAACCTGCTGCTGAAAATGCACATTCAGCCTCCACACTCGTTGGAGGTATCGTCATCAGATATTTAAATGCTAGTTCGAGTTGATGACCGCATGAGCCTCCATTTTCATATAACACCATCAATGTGACTGACAAAATTCCTTTCTGCTGAGACACGGACTAAAACTCCGGCATAATTCCCGATTTCCCGACAAATGATTTATTTCTGTCGCTGCAGATGAATACTTATATACTATAATACTTTGATGTGATTCGTAATTATATTACGGAGGAATACAAAAATTCTGAGCTTCGTATCTATTATATTTCATATAGATATTCCCATTATTAGAGTCGAGGTGTAGTAAATACATCACCGGAAGGAAAAGTTTAATATAACAATTTGAAAAACTTATATTTACTATATATATATGTATACATAGATTATACAGTCACTGTTCCTATGCGTCGCCTAAGTTCGCCAATTAGTAATTACGCCACTGTTTCCAAGCGTCCAGATTTCGCCGGGAATGTCTCGATTTAGTAGCCTTCATCGTGTTGGTGAGGTGTACGATTTCTGTTAGATAAAAATTTCAATCCCGAAATTTTCGGGATTACGTTTTCTAATCCCGGGATTCTTAAGTACCTAAAACTGTCCGGGATCCCGGGATTGGATTCCCTATCTGCCTCATATCAATTCTCAAAGCAATGAGAGTGAGATACATTTGTTCTTAACCGTTTTATTGTTGCAGAGGATCCTATTCAATCTTGTAATATATTCAACTTGTGTTTGTGGGGTGATTTCGATGATTAAAAATGTCCGAAAATTACACATATATTTAGCCACAATTCACAAAAAAATGCACATTTACAAAATTGCACAAAAAGAGTTTACGCCGTGTTTTTCTAAAAAAAATAGTACAGAATGAAATAATATTATGAAAATTGAAAATAACCTTTGTAGAGAAATGGATTCATCAATACACCGTCATCGATTTTGGCTCCCCTAGATTCGTTATCAAATAATCATCCTAAAAAGATTTCCAGATTATGGATGTATACATTTGGGGAACACAATTCATTCAATTTAATGCCATACTTAGTTTTCTTCCCTTTCATTTACTGCCGTAACTACAATTTTTAATATCAAATTATTTATCAAAATTAATTTATCTTATTTAGAGAAGCTTGAGAGTCTTTGAGCCACTTAAGTTTGTTTTTATTTTGATGAGTTTTGAGATGTCGGCGAAGACGGTATGCATAGACTTATCTGGCGCAATAAGCACGTATTATCTGCGAATGCATGACGGTATTTGACGGCAACTATGCGTCAATAGGTTAAGCTTGAAGACAGGCTGAAACGGAGTGTTTCTTGCACGTTGAATTTGGAAAGAATGAGTCAGAGACGGAAAGAGTATCTTGCGTACATCGTACGATTGTATAGATCGTTAACCCAAATTTATCGACTAATAATAATGTGAATGATATAATCAATCGATTTCAAGTATATTGTTTATGTTTATTTGAAGAAATGACCGAATATTGTGTGCTATCGAGTGTTTATTTATTTATGTACAAGCTTCATACACACTGCGACGATCCTGACAGATAAGTGGATTTGTTTGAATGATAAGTAGCGGATATACAAATATAGCATCTAAGTTTATGATGATTTTAAATAAGCTCACTACTCAAAGGCTTAAAACTTTGGCTGGCTGACTTTTTATGAGTTCTTTTGATTAACATCGACTAAAGTACAGTGTCGATCTCCACAACATTTTTGTAGACTTTTCCAAAGCATACGTTAGCATCAATTGAGAAAAAAAAATGGAAAACCATGCTGGAGATGGGAATCCCGGGTAAGCTGGTGAAGCTGTTGAGGATGTACATAACTGGGTCTTTTCGAAAGCCTTTCGAGGCGACGATGAGAGTTAGACAGGGGATGTTCTCTCCCCGATTCTCTTTAATATTGCATTGGAAGTAATCATGAGGGAGGCTGGCAGATTGGGACACCCACATCCATGGAACGAAGATATGATGTATCTTGTCTTTGCGGATGATATCGACATTGTGACGAAATAGTTATTTTAAAGTTTATGGCATTTATGGCGTGTTTTTTAGCGCACCACATTGAAAGATTGTCGTCAGAGGCAGGGGCAGAATTTAACAAATTTATTTCAAAATGATACAACCAAAAGCACTAATTTTGTAATAATAAATTAAAAAAACACCGTGAGATGCTCAATGAACCAATTGATGAAATTCTCAGCTGGACATGACATTACTATAATTGATTACATTAGATGAAAACTCGAATTATACATAATCAAATCGATCACTCAGGTTTCAGAATAAAGAAATACATTCGCATAAGTATGAAATTCATATTAGACACGCGAATATGACGGATCATGTTTGTTATTCAATCATTCGCTTGTGCGCCAGTTAAGCGGAATTCATTGTATAATGAATATGTCCATGGAGTCAATAGATCGCCCTCCATATGGATTCCAATATATATAAACAGTCATATTTGGTGGTTTAAAGGTAAATCACGCCGGTCATAAACGCATTTCTTTCTGGCGTAATTTCGTATGCAATATAACACAATGCATTTTTTTTTAAATAATTCCGAACACCGTCATATGATTTCGTAGTGGGCCAAATCGAGTTGCATGCGAACAAAAATATCAAATGTGATTGCGCAATCATCGCCGGTCAAATGGTTAGTATAATTTTATCGATATTATTTGTTTATTTAATTCTTCATACATTTGAACAGATTTTACGCCATAATGTAATGCGGTTTGCCGTTTATTATTGCAGTAATTTGCCTAAATTACACAATCGTCAATTTTTTTAAAGAATTTATTATCAATGTTTATATTGATTAGGCCGGTGGTTTGCTATCATAGTCATATTTGACTTGAATAAAAGGACCAAGGAATCATTTGGCCGGTTAACCGTAGTACAGTAGAACCTCGATCATCCAGCCGCCTGATTGGGGATGAAAGTAGTCCGGATAACAAAAATCCGGATCATCGAAAATAATCATAATTGAAAAGGAATGACAGGGAAAATATGAATAATTTTTATTTGTCTAGATTTACACATACATACACATATGATAAATTATTTTTTATCAAGTATTGATTTTTACTTGAAGCTTTTTTCTTATACACACTGCTAGGTTGGTGCCCGGCAGTAGTGTGGGATTCCGACTTATACCGTATACCCACTAATACCCCTCCTTGTTCACCACCCGTCGTGCCCGGTCCAACCGTCAGGCATTTGCCAGACACGACATCCCGGTTCTTGGGCTCTCCCCGCTTACCATTTATGTGGTGTCTCCCCTCTGGGCCGCTAAAGCGGTTCGGCGTCTGATCCTCTTGGCGTCCTTGGATGCAATCACCTTGGAGGCGAAGTTCCCCCAGGCCATCCATTCTTCCTCGCTTTCCCGCATCGAATCCATTATTTTATTCTTCGACACTCTTTCGTCCCCTGTGGAGGCGCGGAGAATTCCCAGCTCTTCCTCCCACGCTTTACATTCAAACAACGTGTGCTCTGCGTAATCCGCCTCAATCCCGCAGTGATGACACCGCAACCGTGTTCACTGAGGAGTTGAGTCAAATGGTAGCTCAGTAGTCCGTGTTTCTTTTCACTTCACTTCCTTACATCGGGCAGGAGGGTGTGAGTCCACCTGCCCTTCTCAAAGGCGTCCCATCCTATCTGCCACTCTGCCATGGTCATCTCTCTCGCTTCCCGCTTCTTCGCCACGGTTTATCGAGCTTTGTGCTCGATCGCAACCAAATCAACGGGGACAACCCCGGCGATCAACAGCACCACGTCCTCAAGCACAGTGTGGTAAGCCATTTTCAGTGCACGACTAACAGCAGGAGTTTCCTCCTACTAGTCTTCAGACCCCGACGCTCAGCATCAATCTGGCGAGCTGCTCCGAAGTTTTGTTCGCTTTCGCTGACGCCTTTTCGATGTGAACCACGAATCGAAATTTGCGATCCAGCCAGACTCCGAGGTACCTCAGTGAATCCACATACGGCATTTCAAAGCCCTCCAGCATCAACAGCGGTGGGCACAGTTCATCACTTCATCGTGAAAAATATGGCCTCAGTCTTTTGGACGATCATAATGGCAATGTTATCCGCAAAAGCCACTATTATTATGCTTAAAGCTAACTCTACTTTTAGAAGCTACCAAATCACGAATGCTCTTTAGATTTATAAGTCGTCCTGAATTACTACACTCTTCTTGGTTCAGACTACACTGAAATTGTAATTGAAATTGTGAAATTACACTGAAAAGCTTCAGAATGTGTAGGACCAACATCTCCTCCCTCGCTCTTCTTCGACTTCTCTGACACGTTTTTTTACTAATATTGTACCCAGGTGCAGTATTTTCACGCCTTGAAAAGATTTGTTGGATAATTTTTTTCCAATTTAAATCGGCCTCATCAGCATTGTATATAAATTCTTCGTCAAATCCTTCTTTCTCCACAAATATGGTCAATCCGTAGTGACAATGAATGTGTTTGCTGAAGGTATGCCAGCAGAAAGCTTTTCCCCATGAATTTCAAGTTCCCAGATACCATGTCGTCCTTTGATTTTTTCAAGCCAATCCGAACTTGCTTTGAAGGTGGTATCTCTATTTAATTTTGTATTGAAAACTATTGCTCTTTCACACATTAATGAACCAGATATTGAATTGAATGAATTTATCTTTGTATGAACTACATAAAAATACACTAGTCAATTTCTGTATTTTCGATTTTTTTCATAACCTTTCGTTCTGAGCTTCCATATTCTGATATTAACAATTAGTAAACTTCGTAATATGAAATCCATCACATACGCGAGCAAAAGTGGACATAATTATCGACGTGCAAATCAGCAAATTATATATATATTTTGAATTATTTAGAACAATCTGGATAATCGAGGTCCAGATATAAAGTTTCTACCGTATTTATCATTTATAAGACTTGAAATGGATTATTTATGGTCATTGATATTTTTGATTGTATCCAGGTTTACCTCAAGTTTAGCCCTATTTATTTCCATAAATGAATCTAAATCAGATAAAACTTTTTCTTTGATGTTGTGCAATCAAAACCTTTCAATGCTGAATGTCCAAATATTGCACTGATTTATGGCGCTCGAATTACATCAAAGCGGTTTATTTATCTGAATATTTATAAATTAATCAACATATGTCGACTCATATTTAGTCTAGAAATTTGTTTATATAATTTAAACAAATTGCGTCCCAAAATTGTTGATATGATATTAAAAGTTGGCATGTGTCATAGGCAGTCAATTATAATATTTGTCTCTGTTATTATAACATTATCCGGATTTGGAAACCTAATCAAACCAGATTTGAGAAAATCAATCTGAACTATGAATGCTTTGTAATGTAAACTAGGAATTAACATTTCACGTACCATAGGTGAAATTTCAAAAGACTGTTAATGCACTGCTGAAGCATCGTGGTGATTTCATGCAATCAACTGCAGTTGGCACGAAATAGCCCAAGCAATCGACGTACATGAAACGTATCGATATCTGCTTCGCAGCTATATGTTATTTAAAGATTTGATTAGTCTAGAGTTCTCATGTTTGCTATAAAATAATCAATTGTGCTGCTCATATTTGCGTAAGAAAATCAACACGGCTCCGGTCGAACTGGTGCAACAGGATGCTATGAACTAAATATTGGCGAACTTAATTGAAAGTAGGTCTTATTCTATGTGTTTACATTCGGCGGAATATGATCGCAGTAGTCATCATCCAAATCTGTAAAATGCATTGTTTGGCATCCAACAACTATATATGGTAGCAGCAAATCTACACTTTGGTACAAATGAATGAGATATTACCAAAACATCATGCATGCATCAGAAAACATGTATTGTACAGTGAATGAAGCTATCATCGATCGTGATTTTTTAGAGTATAGAAACTCAAAGGCTAACGTGGGCCAAAATAATTAAAAAAAAGCTTAAATTTGAGTGGGCCATAAAACGAATTTACTCGTTCGACCCTCAATACACACGGTTTCCTACTACGATTTCCCTATAACACAAAATCAGAGCAGAGATATGCCTATTTTTTTCAATTGAAGGTTCGTATTTCAATCACGATTTCCACACATCGCATAAAAATGAAATCATGTTTTTCAAAGGATTAACATATTTTTGAACAATTTCTTAGCTTCCTTGTATTTGTAAATCAAAAACTTTTCGAGGCTACCTAAATTTTGAGGCCCGAACCGCTTCTGTCTTCTGGGCCTTCATGTAAATCCGCCACTGGTACAGAAATAAAAAAATAACAATTTTGTAGACAAACTTTGAAATACCTGCCTTAATGTTTTAGTCGTTAAACCATATGTATTGTTCTTATTACCCCGGGTCCTTTTTCATAATCTTACACATGTGATATCTGTCTCATATAACGAGCTTTCTTAGACTCTTGTTCAGTGGTTTAGAAAATCAAAGTAATTAACATATGAGACTATGCGTTTGTCTTAATAGTCAAGATACGAGCATCATCGTTATAACTCTGAAGATTTTTTTCTTGGTTCTTCGTTTCTTCTTCTTATTGGTTCGTTTTGCGTAAGTTAAAAAGTGTGTATGTGCAACAGAGAACTATTTCGATGGGATAGCATTCCGGATTATTTCATCACGCCCATAGTAAACTAAAATAATCGGTAGCTTTTCATGCCCAATAGAGGGTATTTTTTGAAAGGTCTTGATGAAATATTTCGTCGTACTCGCTACAGTTGCTTTTTTGTGGAATGACGAAATATTTCGTCATACTCGGTTAAAAGGTTAAATAACTTCCATTGTGAAAAATCTCCAATAGGGTATGGCCTATATCTGATAACAGATATGGCACTGAAGAAGGAACATTTAGATTGGACAGACAGTGACTTAATATTTGGCAACTATCAAACAATGATAGTAGCGGGGTCGTTGATTAGTCTTAGAAACCATTTTGTAAATAGCCATGCTCCCGTTTTTTTTATTCAAATTTTATAAACCAGAAGATTTTTTTGCATGAAGAGTACATTCTCGTTATTGCTAAAATATTTATTATGAAAGCATACACATGAAATTAATGCACTGTTAAACCTCTTTGTGAAGCAGTCGAAGGATATATGCCACTCAATTTCTACATCAGTTTTATTGCTTAAGAAGTGCGCCACTCGGGCCAACACCACGTCATTTTATTGCGAATATATTTTTACATGGGTATCATCAACCGTATGTATTTCTTTTTTCGGTTGTAAACATCTTCCAGTCTTTTACTTGTTGATGGATAAACATCTGGAAGGCCAAATAAATCAATTGACCAAATCTAACATGTCCAAATAGAGATCATCCTTGATATAAATAAACATTTAAAATGTCCATCTATCGATCTCATTATGATATGATTTTTTAAAAATAATTTCCTACCTATCCAATAAAAAGCAAAATATTTAAAAAATAAATTTATTTAATATTACGTAAACTATGCTCTATAATTCGTGATCAAATATTCATAATTAATCGATTTAATGTTATTTTTTATACCTCAATATGAACAAAGTGCTCAAAATCGGAAATCGATTATTTTATGAGTGGACAGTTTTAAGAAAACCAGTGATTTGGAGAAAAAATCTGGAAGCTCAAAATCGTAAGAACATCCGAAAACATCGAGCAGATCAGGCATTCAATTTTGTCCATCTCCTAGGCCAGGGATCAGGAGTTTGTCAAGTGAGAAGAGCCGCTTACATTAGATGTATATTGCCAGATGTCATAAATTCATAATAAATAATTCCTTGAATATCCCACGCAATGTACAAAATAATCTTGCGGGTCGTCATTCCAGGCTTCGGAGTCGGAAATGGTTTTTGTCGTAGCAAATTATGTCATAAACAACCCATTTTTCATCCCCAGGCACATTTCGGTATAAAAAGAGACGAACTTTTTAACTTGACAGCCAAACTTTGCACGTGTACAAATTTTAAAATGTAATAAGTAAAAACCTCAAACGTCTCTCTGTGATATGAAAATATAATTAAACTGATATCTCTTAAGCTATTGATGTTATTCATTTTTAAAATAAGGTAGTGCCTCTGCTGCATCCGTACTAAACATGGATTCATTTAACTGTTACATTAAGACGCTTTAAAATGGTCAGTCGAATCTTTGTTTTGCATTGCAATTTCACATATACTCGTACATTTAAATGACAATAAACATTTGAGTCTGTCAATCCGTTCATAAATCCTTGCAAGTCATACAAGCAGGTTTTTTAATGTCATAGAAAGATCAAGAAAATCCACCATTTGTTTTCTTAGAGAGCTCTGTATAGCACCCTGCAGAGCTTTGCTTCACCCTTTAAGTAATCAGAATTATTTTCGATCGGGTATTATCCATTACCAGTTTCCCAAAGCATGCACATGATGCATTTCTTCCAAAGCAAGCGTGACCAGTTAATCAAAATAAAGAGTTCTTACTGCAATATGTACTCATAAATTGCGCTCAGCTCTCTCGTGTTCTTTCGGCATCGCATGCGAAATCGATCATTTCTTGGCTACATTCTATCAGGTGTTTTCATATGAAATGTCCGATTTTAGTTCAGCAGTTATCAACCAAAAACTTAAAGTAAATAAACAAAAATAATGCGCTTGATACCAGGCTTGAAATCCAAAGATTTCCATGTGTGGTGTATTTTAACGTGGATAACTTGAAAGCTAATCTTTAAAGAGAATAGAAGCGCATTCCTTGTCAAAGCCGACCAGATTGATCAATACAAATAATATGGAAGTTGAAAAATCTAAATCTTTGAAATAGACAGATAGAACCCTTCTGACAGAAGCTGTAAATGGACATCAAATGCAGCAGATATTAAAATTAATAATAGTAAACAATACTTGCATATTTTTAAATGTTTGTAATTCTAGTTAATAAAAGTGCCATATGGTTTCGATCGATCAAAAAAGGGTTTATTGGCGTTGTTTCATTTATTGAGATTTAACTTTTACAATCTAGCCAATATTACATTGTAGAATAGTCAATAAATTCCAACTTTCGCTTATCGTTTTTCATCGTCAATGCTCTTAGTCTCCGTGGCTCATATTTATCTGTTATCTAAGTATCGAGGCAATTATATTTTAATTTATATCACATCAACGTATTAATTAGCATTTATTTGAACTTTTCTTTGCCAATTTGAATGAATTTTGTAAATGAATTTAATAAAAACATCTTAAGCATAAAGAGTATTTTCTTAACACCGACCCTGCCAAACTGGTACCTTTTCAAGTTTTACGGCCTATTGAATAATTTGTATGACATATAGCATATTGTTGGAAAGGGTATAATCTGGAAAAGTTTTTAAAACTAAACTAAGTTTAATAGTTGTTAGTTAAAATAATTTAGAAGTTGACTGTGTACTCTCATTCGTTTGCACATTTTATGTGACTGGAAGTTCATAAGTAATTTTCTTTAAGCTAATTGCATTTATTCAGATCAATAAGTTTGGAATCATTTGGTAAAAATTAAATTTTCATTATCAATGTCATTCACTATTACCATGTTATGTACTTAATTCAGAAATTCTGACTTATCGTATCAAAGACATTGATCCATTTGAAATTTTAAATGTACGTTATTAAGATGATAGGTTTCCTTTTTCAAATGTCATTTTTATGTGAACCACTCTAATTTCGTTCGTAACAGTATGCCTTTTCAATCCATTTATATTGTTTGAATCGATAACATTGATCATTATTGAAAATGATATCTGTATGGTGTCATTTTTGTTTAGCTTCGTATCGTTTATGTCTTCTAGATAGTAACCTGATACTCTCTCTGATTCCCTTCCCATAAATTCCTTGCATAAAAATCCTACAGATATAGTCCAGATTTCATTTCAGTCACACGTCAATTCATTTCATTCCTTAAATCAGTCCAGAGCTATCCTTCAACGCCTTGCGACAACACTAAGATTTCGGGTCACTGTCGACTTTTCTGGTAACAGCATTTCTCGTAAATCAAATTCAGAACAATAAATATATTCGTGACAAATCATTGCTTTCGCTGAAGAATCATCGATGAAAAACACAGGCTTCAAACAAACATACAAATCTTAAAATATGTGTCATAACCGGGATTTACTACAGAACGAACACGTTATATAAATTCTAATACATAAAAACTATATTATCGAAATTAAGTGGTATTCCCAAATACAAAATTTGTTCGATTTTGTGAATTAAAGTGTCTTCAGTCGTTCACCGACATTTAGCAGAAAAAAGCTAAAAGATTCAGTATCATACGGTGCGTATAAAAATATTTTAATAAATAATTGTTTTTAAGTGTTAGATCTCTCTCTTTTTGTAAATGGGATGTAATACTTTCAGCATTGCATAAAATTCGAATATTTAAAATATCCTTTATTTTAATTTTGTATTTCTTGAAATCGAAAACCGATGAACCGGTTTCGTTCGAAAATCGAAAACCGGTTTTAAAAAACATCGATTTTTGTTTACGCTCTAATATCCAATAATCTTTCGGATATGATGACATTTTAACTCTTAACATTCAACACACGCTAGAAAGGCCGAAACTAAACTGACGCTCTATTGAAACGATACCGACGCTTCTTTAACCTTTTACTTAAGACCTCTTTTTTAGAATTTGCAAAAAAGAACATCTGTTGATCTTGCCCTTTTTTTTGCTTTATTCTTCTTTGTGTAAAACAACGGTATGGAGATAGGTAGGGAATCCAATCCCGATTTTAGGTACTTAAGAATCCCGGGACTAGAAAAGGTAATCCCGAAAATTTCGGGATTGGAATTTTTATCTAACAGAAATCGTACACCTCACCAACACGATGAAGGCTACTAAATCGAGACATTCCCGACGAAATCTGGACGCTTGGAAACAGTGGCGTAATTACTAATTGGCGAACTTAGGCGACGCTTAGGGGCAGTAACTGTCTAATCTATGTGTACATATATAGCGTACATGTATGTTTTTCAAATTTTTGTAGTAACCTTTCCCTACCGGTGATGTATTTACTACACCTCGACGAATAATGGGAATATCGATTTGAAATACAATATAATAGATACGGACTTCAGAATTTTGGTATTCCTCCGTAATATAATTCTGAATCATATCAGAGTAGTATAGTATATAAGTATTCATATGCAGCGACGGAAATAAATAATTTAAACAGACTAACAGACTAAATGACGAAACACTAATGTTTAATGTTAATGTTACCTCGGGCATATTTTAAAATAATATTTGAATTTTTTAGTGTTTTATTTATCTATTTTTGAATTGTATTTTTATCATTTATTAAATAAATAAAATTCTTTGACCTTCAAGTGATTTTTTATATTGAAAAAATGGACCTGTTAGTAATTTTTGATCAAATTTATCAATGTAATTTCTTAGAATATTGAAAATCCCAATCCCGGGATCCCCCTTAATCTCTCTGTTTTCGGGTTGGTATGATCCTGAGTAGCGGATACCAAATACATCTCAGGTCAAAGGCAGTTCACATGTATAATCGGCCTTATTTTTGCCAAAACTTAAATTGAAGATTAGTCCCATTTTTATCATTTAATGTTCTAAATGAAAATATTGAAGAAGAAATTATAATACTCCTAGGTGCAAGCTTGAGAATCACCATTCCAGTAGCAGATGTTACAAGTGTTTATACAATGATCGTGCTAATCTTCTATTAATATTTTTAGATTTACGTGCATTTTGGCCAAGAAATTGTATTCCCGACGAGTTTTGAGCTATTCTAAAATACCAATATATTAATAGATTTCATTCGGTCTTCACCTTTTCTGCTGCGTTTTATGTGCATGCACCGAGTGCATCTGAACACGCAGCTGCCGCAAATTCCGCGATCGAATAAAATATTTTCTTAGTTATATTGTATGCAGTGATGTGTCTGGGCTCCTGGTTGTATCGCAACAGGAAACGGGATGGACTTCTCGGAAAAACAGTGACAGGGGATACGCATCAACATGTTGATTAATTCGGAGAATTCGATTACTTCCATTGCAGATATGTCTACTGATCCCTGTTAACATTCACAAACCGACAGCATATCCGATTTGCATATTATAATATACGAGGATTGCATAAATGTTGCCCGGTCAATTTCCCTTCGTTTTTGTCTGACGGTTCAATAAATCTCCATCTTTGATTTGAATATAGGTGATTTTTGTGGCTTTTTTCTGTGGAAAAGATTTTTCGAATGATATTACCGCATTGCCTTCCTAATACTGTTAAAATAGGAAAAGATAATTCTAATAAAATTTTATCATAGATAGGATAGGATCTATTAGCAAATAGTGAAATTATTAAATGATATTTTAATTATTGTTGCAGATCCAGTCATTCACAGGCGATCCTGCATGACAGACACCCTCAGTTCCAGGATATCTGGTTCATATCAATACTTTCGATCTTTTAAATTTGTTAGTACGGTGAATCCACAATCAGGATTTGAACCAATGTCTTTAAAAATAAGAGCCAGAAATCTAAACCAATATAGCCAGAATTGGTTGAACGTTTGCATTTTATTATTAAATTCGTTCATTGAAAAAGTATATGGGTTTATCAACGCATTTATTAGGTCAGTCTAAAAGTTCGTGCGCATTTATGTGTTTTTTTTAATACTGTAAATAAATATTTGTGCTTAATCATATATTTTTAATTTCAGTAAATAGATTGCTCATTGAGTCATTAAAAATCTGGTTCAATGCTTCAAAAAACACAATATCCAGAATAAAACATTGTCCCCTTTTTATTTATGCGTGTATTGGTATTGTGTCAAGTTGCTATGCAAATTTAACCATACAAATCAAGACCTAAAATGAATGACTATATTAACCCCATTTGCTTGCTTGCCCAAAACTTGATCCATGCATTGTGGACGTATAGGAATTTTCGAAAATAATTTACGCAATAAAATGCTGCCGATTAACTCCATACTTTGTGGAGCTTCTTGCACACTTGAAAGATCACTTGAAGAGAGAAAAAATAACTTTATGCACTGTTGTAATTATTTAATGCTTTAATTGAAGTACTAAAGGTTTCTTTTTAAAACGACGGGCACCTAAGCAAAAACATGTTTAAAATTCGTTCAAAGAGCTTGCCAGAAATAACAGTCGACTATTCTTTGCATCAGCAACCCCTCCAACCCTCAAAGATCATTTGTAAAGAACAAGGTTACACGTGTTCGTATTATCCCTGCACTTTCGCAATTTTATAAAATCAGTATGACTTGCGACATTGAAGGGTCCAGTGCTTTATATTTAGTGATCTATGTTTTAAGTATTTGCAATCGTGAGCATTACCATTCATATCATCTTTCTGGCGACGTTTATAATATTTCAAATGATCCTGTAAGAATTTTTGCTTAAGATATTTTTGTGCGATTTGACTTTTTATTCGCGTGGCGATTTTATAAAAGTATTTGCAATCAAGCTTTCAACCAAAAAGGGTTCAATTGCATCCTTTGATAAATAGTATGATATTTCTTAATATGATCCCAATCTTAATCATCTTAATGCGCATGCCCTTGTATTGGAATGTGCCAATATTGATTTAGCAATAATTTTATATGCTTTAATGATGTACCACGAGTTTTATTTAGTCTGCCTGAAGCGATTAGTGACCATCTTTTAGTATGTTTATTTGATTGCTCTCGAATGCGATATTCCTGATTATATATTTTAGAGATAGCGAATTGAATCCAATGGGTATTCTAAACCATAAGAATTTCCATCTCGATAATTAACCATTTCCAATCGTATTTTTAGGATAATGTCAGTTTGTAATTCGCGGGGTTTTCAGGCTTTATAATCGAAATTCAAAATTAATTAATATCAATGGATAGAATATGCACGAGTTTAAAAAATTGGCATCATAATGTTAACATACGAATGGAAGTCGAAATTTATTTAGCGACATAACGTCAACTTACGAGTGTAAAAGGCTATTGACAAGTTTTAAAATGACCAAATGCGAATTTGTAACATTTGCTTTATTAAAAATAAACAGAATTTGACTCTAAATACTGCTTTATTTCAATCGTTTTAAACCATATCAATTGTAATTCATGAATTACGTTGATTCCTAATTTTCGATGATTCTTTGGTGGATCTCTATACTAAGGACGACAGTTTGCAATGCGATCGATTCTCTGCGAAATTATTTTAATTTTTGCTTGAATTTTATATGTGAATACTTTATCTATTGCCGCGAATTATAATATGATTTCTCTCTGTTTTTTCAGACGCGACGAATTGAAGAAATACGAAAAATCATTATAATTAAAGCACCCGAATGCAACAGATGTAATATTATTAACTTTTTTAATTGGTTAAAATGAAAAATGGACGAGCACCAGTGAGTTTATTTTAAATACTACAATTTGCTACTAATGATTAACCTTTTTTTGATCATGATGTACTTACTCTAATAATAACCCGACTCTAGTAATGAGAATATCGATATAAAATATAATAGATATGTTAAGGGGTCATCTCACTTTGATGAGCCAAAAAATAGGCAATCATTAACAATTTTTTTCTCAGTAAATACACCATATAATGAAATGAATCTTTTTGAGATTTATTATGGCACTCTTATTTGGGAGTATTTTTTAATATAAAACGTTAGATAAAATAAACATTTTGACCTGGTTTTGCGAGCTGTTATAGCCATATATATTTTAAATAAGCTCGAAAAATTTCAGACCAATCGGCGACTGGGTTTTGCAAAATTCTTTCCATACAACATGCAAAAATGTGGTTTCGAGAAAAACGCGCATAAAGTTTTAAGTATCACAAAATTGTTGAAAAAGGAAATATACTACTAATCAGCGATTCCAGCTTCATAAAAAAAAATCTTCAGCTACCTCAGCCTCTTTTTTTGGGTTGATTTGACGTATCTGTGAACTGTTATAGCTTATTTAAATGCTTCGTTAAAAATGCAGGCTGCAGTATATGCTGCGATTTCTAGTATTTTTGGCCATAAAAAATATATTTCGGTACCAGGGACCATACGCACACGTTGAAACGAGGCAAGGCATTTTTCAAATAAATTATCAGACGTTAATTCTTCATAAATGGCTCTTAAAATTTGCTGAACATCCACTGTGAGAGAGGGAGGTTGCTTGTACAAATATAACGATCTTGTAGTTGCTTGTTTTCGCAATTCGCAACAAGAATCTGCGCCTTCCGGCTAGTATGAATGCGCCAGTAGAAACTTTGTGATATTATGTGGCCCAAATAGCATTTCTCAATTTTTGTATTGAACGAAGATGTAGGCGGATAGTTAAGCCATAATAATTAGATCTTTTTTTAAATAATTTATTAGCAAGCTGTTCAGTTTTCGAAGCACTTCATACAGAGTTCTTTATTTTTTTGGCCTTACTTTCCATTTGCTTATTCACCTTTTTTTAATCTGTATTAACATTTTTTTTACTTCATTTGCTCTTTACTAGAACAAAGATAAGAAAGATCCCCAATAGGAACCTCTGGCTTACAAACAAAAGCAGGTACAGGTCTCAGAACCACTGGGGTGCAATCTAGCGCATTACACGAATTAGCTGGAAAACATTGAAATAATCCGAATTTCTTCACCAAAATTATAGATGACTTACTTAGAAATATGTCCTTTCGAAAAATGAAATTAAAAAAAAAACAAGATTTTTTTTGACGCGATAAAGTGAGATGACAACGTGGTATTTCCCATTTCGGCTTTTACCTAATAAATATAACTTATTAAATAAAAGGATATTGACTTGATGCTTATTGGCTGGAAGTTTGGAAGTCTCAATTTGTAGTATATAATTCTCAAAAACCAATTGAAAACTGAGAGTTCCAATCAAGATACATAGCAAATATATAGATTTAAAATTACGAACTAGAATTTTGGTTGATAACAAAACCCAACTGATAAAACCCATATTTTACGATCGGTTAATTTCCGGTTCGATTGCAATTCAGATGAATGTAATTCTGATGTAATCGATATCAGATGCAATCTCTCTGTGAAAATATGTATTTTGTCCGAATCGTATTGCAGCAATTAATTTATCCCAAATCTTGTAAACAAACCATAAATTTCCTATCATGATTCCAATAAATTAACGGAACTTTAATATAATCATTTTCCTTATTGACAAGTTACTTCAAGTCATATCATATTCCATTTGTCCGTGAGATCTTGCGCTTTTACAATGTTGCAAGACATCAAATAATCTTCAAGTTTCCAATCAAATTTTTCAGACAAATGTATTTCTGCATCGAAATTAAATCAATTTAAATCAAAATTATTACATTTTGCGATGATTTCAAAGCTATTGAAACACTGAATGATACGAAAGACAAGGGTTTGTTAACAATAATTTGATAACTACAATGCTTTTAGAAAAACTTTTTTTGGATGTAGGCCAGTTTTAGTCACAGTATCCAACTTTCATCTCCAGTGACAAGCCTCTTCAAAAAAGGTTGGCTATTATGTCGTTGGAGAAGAAGATCGCATGTTGAAATACACTGAAGTTTATTTGAGTCAGTCAGTTCATGAGGAAGCCACACATCTGAACGATTGATGTAGCCCAATTTTGTCAGATGATTATGGACAGATGTTCATGGAATTTCTAACTGGTTAGCTATTTCGCGAACAATATATCGCGGATTTTGCCCTATGCTGGCTATGATTAGATCTGTGTTCATTTGCAAGACACTTATGGGACAACCTAATATATTAGGTGTATTTAGAAGTCTTTGCTGATTGTTTAACTCCTAAAGTGGATATGACGTATATATCCGTCAAGGCCAGAGTTCATGCAGATTGGGTATGACGGATATATACGCATTGTGAAAGTTAAGCAAACCTCAATGGGAAATTACGGATATGTTCGATTGCAATGTTGTGTATATTAAATGTGAGAATGATTAATATCGGGAACTGACTTGATGATATACTATTTTCGAAAAGATCGTGTCACTACGGATGACACTTAAGTAGTAAAAGAAAATGTTGAAATTTCCGTCATTAATGTCTACTATTTTTCGCAGGTTTTCGAGTTTTTTAATTCCTCTTTTGAAAAATTCTTCTGATTTTGAGTCGAAATATGTATAAATATATTTTTTGACTTCAGTTGCGTTTCGAAAGTGTTTATCCTTTAGATAAATTTTAGTTTTCCAATTCCAAGGATATCTTTCAAACATCGGTTACCCGATTTAAAATTAGAAAACCAAAACACGTCATAATGGTAATACTTCACAGTAAATTTAATTTATGGTTTTGGTGGTCTTGATGGTGTTCAACCCATGGTCGAAAAACAGCAGCATATAATGCCGAATGTATTTTGGTCTGTTTTGGAATTTTGAAATGTTACCCTCAACAAAAATAGCATTTTTTACATTTTAATATTACTAAACAATAGTTCGGAAACAATACAACAGATATCCTGTCTCTACCGGGTCTAGACATAAACTGAACTTAAACAAACATCTATCAAAATCTGGGGATATCATCTCTTTGTTATGTCTTTGTGATGGAGGGCTTTGTTTGTAATTTATTTGTCATACACGCATATTACAACTATGATAAAATATATATTAAATGCCTGTTGGCTAAGTTAAATTGTTAATCTGGATTATGATATCACATTAAGAAATCACCCAAAACTATTAGTACAGTGAAAATTGTATAGCATAAAAACCACTCTTTCTTATATGATTAATTGCGCGCGCATCCAAATATCATAATGTGATTTGTTTTCATCACGAGTTCATTTGTATTTAATAATAATCTTTATAGAACATTAAATAGAAATTTATTGAACAAAAAAGAATGTTTCATCAACTAGACCTTTTTATATATGGGGCGCCGATAAATCGGTGCGTGCTCAGGGCGCATAATATCCTGGGTTGAGCAAATTTGTACTCATAATATTTGTTCCATTATGGATTTTTCTCTCGCCGCACGTTATCCAAAAATGTGCATTCATTGAATTTGTATGCTTTCGCTTTTGAAAATATTTTACCGGCCTCATGGAAAGCAAGCACCCGGGCACAAACAGATGTAACAAAGGGGCGCCCATTTTCGTAGGTAGATGTTTTTCCACCTGGGCTTTCCACGTGCGGCCCATTACAAAGAATTAATACAGCGCTCATATTCGTCTGCGGTGGGTGTCTATAAATCAGGGCCGGTGAGCCGGGCACGAGGAAGACTGCGGGCACCCGGGGCACCCTAATTGATATTTATTTCACTCCTCAGCGGTGCGTTACACCATAAATACGCGGCAGCCTTACCAGCCAGTACAAATGGCCGGTATATTTCTCGGTAACCGAGCCTATTTATCATGCACTTTAAATTATTGGTTTCGGCCTCTGGCGGCGGGGAGAGGCCGCAGCATCAGGAACTTAACGCCTAAACAGCAACGAATACTAATGAAAATCCTTGGTCGAGACACGGGTAGTCTTCGGAAGCTGCTAGCCCTAGTCCATCGCTCAACATCTATGTAATGCGTGAATATAGAAAGGGGCCCCATGAAATGACTGTATCACCTTGACCAGTGGTCCTCTAGCGGGGGGGCTCAAATAATAGTTATTTCCCCCTATATATTTTAAACTGGTTTTGCCCGATATAGGCATGGCGAGACACATCACTCTGGAACATTATTATACTTATAAACCATTAATCAAAAAATCTAAATCAAAATTAATAAGTTTTAGTCAAAATAATGCAGTACACTCATTCCTCGATTTACACGGTAGATACGTTCCAAAAGAAAACGCGTAAATCGAAACTTTAAGTTTATACAAAAACAGAAGATAGTAAACCGCGTAAAACGAGTACATTGTATATACAAATATATCTGCATAAAAAAAGAGAATTCTATTAAGAAATAGATTTAATAGCTCGACATAAATTTATAACATGTTTATAATAAAAAGCATAATTATATAATGATAATTTTATTATTCCACCTCCTCACGGATGTAATCACTACTATCATCGGATTCAAATCCATCAGCAGGCTCTTCTTCTCGTCTTATTAAATAGTCCCTAACTATTTTTTGTGTTGTGTTTTTTTCATGTGTGATCAGTGGCCTAAACCTTATTTTCTAAGTTATTGGCCAATTGAAAAGTTTCTGAAATATCTTTAGACGTAAATTTATTTGATCAATCAATAGTAATGTCATTATTAGGGAATCCAATCCCGGGATCCCGGACAGTTTTAGGTACTTAAGAATCCCGGGATTAGAAAACGTAATACCGAAAATCCCGGGATTGAAATTTTTATCTAACAGAAATCGTACACCTCACCAACACGATGAAGGCTACTAAATCGAGACATTCCCGACGAAATCTGGACGCTTGGAAACAGTGGCGTAATTACTAATTAGCGAACTTACTGTCTAATTTATGTATACATATATAGCGTACATGTATGTTTTCAAATTGTTATATTTACCTTCCCCACCGGTGATGTATTTACTACACCTCGACTCTAAAAATGGGAATATCGATATGAAATATAATAGATACGGTGTTCAGATTTTTTGTATTCTTCCGTAATATAATTACAAATCACATCAAAGTATTTTAGTATATAAGTATTCATCTGCAGCGACGGAAATAAATAATTTGTCGGGAAATCGGGAATTTTGCGATTTTTAGTCCGTGTCTCAGCAGAAAAGAATTTTATCAGTCACATTGATGGTTTTATACGAAAATGAGGACTCACGCAATCATCAACTCGAACTAGCATTTAAATATGTGATGACGATACCTCTAACGAGTGTGGAAGCTGAGCGTGCATTTTCAGCAGCAAGTTGTCTGACTTCCAAAATCAAATCCAGACTAAATGATGAAACACTAATGTTTAATGTTAATGTTACTTCGGGGATATTTTCAAAATAATATTTGAAATTTTTAGTGTTTTATTTGTCTATTTTTGAATTGTATTTTTATCTTTTCTTAAATAAATAAAATTCTTTGGCCTTCAGGTGATTTTTTATATTGAACAAATGGACTGATTAGTAATTTTTGATCAAACTCATCAATGTAATTTCTTAAAATATTGAAAATCCCAATCCCGGGATCCCGGGACTATTTCCTGATCAACAAACAATTCATCGATGTCATTCAATTCTAAATTCTCCAATCCTTGTATCAACGCTTTTGTTATATTTAAAATGCTGTTAAATGTTTCATTTATTGCTGGAATTACATGATTACGTTCAACTACTTCTGGCCATACTGCTCTCCACAACAAGCCTTTAATGTTGACTTTTTAATTTCTTTAATTGCTAATCCTACATATTTTAAACAATTTAGGATCATTTAAGATCATCAACATGTGGTGTGACGCGTGCCACAAAACATGTTTGATTTTTTTAAAAAATGTAATTTTTTTCTGACCGCGTAAAAGTGAAACCGCGTAAAATGGGTATCGCGTAAATAGAGGGATGAGTGTATGTGCAATTTTTTTAGTCCCGCCTACGCCCGTCCTCTTTTTCTAAATTTCAAATGCGCCCGTCACTACAATAAGGTTAAAAACCCCTGTTCTAACCTATCTCAAACATATTCGACTATTTACACATCTAAAATTTATCCTCATTTTCAAATTTATCCTCATTATCAAAGTTATATAAGGTTGAAATAAAAGTATCAAGCATGCGGCTAGATAGTGTTTCATTTGAAGGATTCGGATAGGGTTGTTCTTGGTTATCATTAATTAATAATTGTTATTCTCGTTTATTTCCATATATTTTCATGAATTTTTAAATTTCGTGCGATTCATTAAAAATAAAAAAAAAAGCATGAATAACATGAACAAACACATACACGAGTGTTTTGTGAATTTAGCGTTTGTGTGGACCAATGGAATAATCGTTTCGAGGGGGTAGCGCATAGTGGGATATTATCATACAATAGGTGCTATTACTCGCCTGTCTAAATATTTGATGGGAAATGGTTGTCGAGATTAAGCTCAACACCATTTACAATCTGAGAAAGATGCACTTGACGTGTTCTTGCATAAATGTGAAGTGGCTTTTATGCAATGCTGCAGAATCCCGAAGCAAACAAGTTACGAGTACAAAAAAAGTAGTACTTAATAAACACGATACAAATTCGGTAGCTTCACATAAATGCCACGTAGATTTTTATCAAAATTTTAAATTCGTGTATATAACATGTATTCGGTTCTATTTATTATTTTATATACTATTTAACTATAAAAACACAGATCGCTGATATGTGCGTAATTTACCTAAAAATGTATTACTTGTGAATTTTGGCCACTGATCCTGTTATTGAAAGTGCTTTTAAATTTCAGCGAGACAGTGAAATTTACAAAGACTTTAAAAAAAACACAACACAAAAATTAGTTAGGGACTATTTAATAAGACGAGAAGAAGAGCCAGCTGCTGGATTTGAATCCGATGATAGTGGTAATTTCGAGTCAACCAAAAAGAAAAAAATGGTTGAATTAGAATACAGCAGTGAGGAGGTGGAATAATAAAATTATGTATATAATTATGCTTTTAATTATAAACATGTTATAAATTTATGTAGAGCTATTAAATCTATTTCTTAATAGAATTCTCTTTTTTTATGCAGATATATTTGTATATACAATGTACTCGTTTTACGCGGTTTTCTAGAACCTATCCCCCTACTATATATGAACTTACGCAGTTTCAATTGACACGTTTTCTCTTGGAACGTATCTACCGCGTAAATCGATGGATGAGTGTATTTATGTATGCTTTTTATGGTCAGCTAAATTCCAAATGTTTTCAATCAGTCCGTTCGATTTTAAGATTATCTATCTTATCTTCTTCAATTTTTGACGTGTCTTCTTGAAGAATTTCTGCTGTGGAATTAGCAATTTTAGTAATGTGAAAGGGTTTAAAAAAAAATCGATCATGGAAAATTGTTGGAATCTATTTTCAAATTGCTCTAAAAGTGTCTTTAGATGAGTAATAAATAATATTACAAAAAAATGTGCAACAGATTTTTTCGCAAATTTATTGATCCAAAACTATATTTTAGCTTTGAAGCCTCTTATATAACTAACCATTTCTGCTATATCTTTATTTTTCCCTGATTTTCAAGATTTAAATTGTTTAATTTTTCACAAATCTCAGTCAAAAACGCAAAGTCAATTTATCCAAACTGCTTCGAATTTTGACCTTTTAAAATGAATAATATTTTAACTGTGGACAAAAAATGTATTACGCTTTCTAAAAGTCTTCAATCATCTTGGGTTCAAATCTACAGGATCTGGGATTGGTGACCAAATTTTTAAAAATATATATATATATTATGAAAGACTATGCCAAAGTGGTTGGCAATGGTACCATAAAAGGGATTGCTAAACGCCACCTCAACTGTTAATATATTATAAATCCCAATATCACAGAACAAACCAGAGATACTTTCAATCAAATCTTCGAATTTAAATATTTGTAAGATCGCGTTCATATTGTGTATATTCAGGATTGAATGTACTTGAAAAACAATTTTTTAAACGTACCTTAAATATTAAAGATTTTCATGATGTTTCCCAAACATATTTTTGATGGCATATTTTAGATAAAAATATAAGCGTGTTGCAATTTCAAAATGGTACATTTTTATGAACAGCTTCCGGAGGTAATTTGTTTGAAGAGGTGACAAAATGTCAGTATAGTACGTAGCATAAATACTATCGTTTTAGCATTGTGCAAGATGAGCACAATTCGTGCAAAGAGTCTGAAATTTCTGATATCAAAATTCGTGATTTAATTTTAATATTTTCGCTGAAAATTTAATTTGGTTCTTTGGTGCGATTATTGGTTTCAAACAAGCATTGCTTGGCCAATTGCGCAAGTTATGGAATCGAGCTTCTTCAGTCTAATTTAAGTTCTGCCGGAAGACTCTTAGCGAAATTTCCCAACGCACTTTTTTGTCTTTTGTTTCGCGGAAAAGGCGGAATGGGGTGAGTTTCTCGGGGGTAATTTGGGCCCCCAACTCGATAAGGTGGCAATAGAAAATGTTTTCAGCGTCAACTTTACAATTAACTCTCCTGCCTATGTTAAGAAATATAAAATAAGGAAAATGGATAACAAAAGGAAGGGAGAGGTTTTGCTGAAACTTCACTGCACCTTATTGTTATTCTTCAAAGAACAAGATATAAATTTTAATCGATTTTCGTCGTAAGCGCATCAAACATTACATGGACTGTTAAAGTTTCGGACCACTGAAACAGATCGTAAGCTCTTTCACGCCCATAAGTTTCATTGAAATAAATTTGCGACTGGTTATAACCAGTTTTCAATTTACCACAGCCGAGGGGAACAATCGGATTTTAGAAAATTTGTTTTTGTAATCCTTTGAAAATTATAAAATGTATAACAGATCAAAATTGATCCCTGCATAAATTTTAATAAAGAGTTTTGACGTATTTTGATGATCGAAAGTATTAATATTTCCGATAAATCATCTCGATTTAGATTTTTTAGAATTGAAAAATTGAGGTGATTGATAAATTTATGCAGTTGAGTCCCTTTGTGGCTGGATTTGCAACAATAATTAAATTTCTAAACGCACTCATAGATCCTATTTATAGTTCCTATTCAAATAATCTTATGTTAACTTAAACACATATGGTAGGCAATAGAAAGCCGACATGTGAAAAATCCTTTTCCTATAATATTTTCTTATGGAGATCGCCTATATCCGATAACGTATGTGACATAATAAAAACAAGATTCTAACGCTATATACGTTTTATTTTATTTTGGGACAACACAAAGATTCTAAATAATGCATGGTTTCTAAATTAAGAAATTAATCCAATTTACGTGGAACCATTCTAACTACAACCTTTCAACATGGTGAACTTAAATATTTAAGGGCTGGCTAGAGACTTATCTCACATATATCTAAATATTAATGGAAACTGGACGACAGAAGTAGCGACGCCTTAATAAACTATAACCATTGCTTACGGTGTGTTATTTATAATTAAGGTACCCCTGGAGGTCTCGGACGCAAAGCAATATAACCAAGTTTTGGGACTGTTACATCGAATTTTTAATTGCAGCAACTACAATCCTTTGCTGCAAAGGAAACTTGTGATGAATTATTGATATAGTCATTATTTTGAAGCTGGATTTTAACAATCAAATTAAAATACACATCGAATGTATGCTGGATAAATGTGTGATTAGAATTAGATAAACGGGTAAATCTAATCGAGCCAGCTGAAGGTAAAATGTATGCAATAGTAGACATTTTATAGAAATCTATATAAGAAGGTTTTAACCATTTAATCGTCGAAGATGTTCTTAAACTACTGACTGAAAACGATGCTGATGAAGTAAATTTGGTGGAAATGGCATCTAGAATAAAATTCAAAAGACGACATTTTAGACGATGAAGTTTTTAAACATTGTGTCCTAAAAAACATGAAGATTGAAGATTATTCCACTGAAAGAATCGCACAATTTTGATGAGATCTTCATAAATACAATCAATTTTTTTAAAAAATACTGCATATAATTTCAACATAATGAAATCCCTTTTGTTTCGTGTTGATTGTTAGTAATAACGAAGCTAGTTTTATAAAATCAAAATACGCGAATGATCGAACTTTCTGGAAGCATAACACATTCCAGATGATGATAGGAGCATCGTCTATATCTTAATTACTTTAATTTCCATAACAACTGGGCCAATGAAATAACTTTCCAGCATAAAAGAGGTCCAGATCGCCATACAGTAAAAAAATACAGTCAAGCTTCGAATCGGCTTCGGCTCAGCTCCGAGTCTTGTTCTAAAGCTTCTATCAGCTTCTAGCTTTGAATCTAGTCAAGGCTCAGTTTGATTTTGGATTTACTTCTAAGCAGGAGTTTGGGTCTTTTACACCTCGCAGCCGCAGTCTGTTCAAAGTGGAGCGAATAAACATGCTGTGGAGAAACAATCGTCTTTGGAATCAATCACCATCCACCCCCTGTGGAGTTCTTCTCGCCGCTGTTACGAGGGACATAACAGCTGTCGGTCGTAGCAAGCTGAAGGGGTTGGACCAAAAACATATCATTTTAATAACGTCTGAGAAGAAGAATTTTTCTCCACGATGAATACAGACAAGTGCTTGCGCTTAATATGCAAACTGACCTTTACTACACTCAAACCTTTTTTTGTGCGATTTCGAAGTTATGCGTTTTTTTTTATAGGAATTAAAAAAAAAAAAAAATTTTTTTAAGAGTACGTATCGAGATAATTTGATAAAATAGGAAATAAATCATCAACACTAACCGAAATTTGGAAAAAAAAATTTGGGACTGTGTAAATCATATTACATTTACCACGCTTTTTATTCTAGTTTCAAATTTTGAAAAAATTGATTTCGTTTTATTGCATTTTTCCAGTGTTTCGACCTTTAAAAATACATTTTGCAAAGGAATTTTCAAAATTCCGACTATTTACAGAGTTATAGCTATTTTACTGATGCGGCAACGAAGCCAGTACTACCATAATAAAATCTTTTAACGCGTTTTTCTCGAAACAAATTTTTTAAACGCGGTTGAAATGATATTTCAAATTTTAATTAATTAATTTGCTTCAAATTGGATACGTGTCTTTTCTATATCATCCGCTATTATTCCTACCAGATTTATGTCAATATTTATTTTTTACCTATTAAAAAAAATTAAAACTGTGGCAAAATAAGGTCAAAAACACTAGGTTGACACTAGGTATACTATTTCTTCCGAAGAAAAGAGCGATTTTGAGTCATCAAAAATTGCAACGAAAATTATCATACAGCGATGACAGTTTGTAATTAAAATAATTAATATTTCTCTAGTGAATGTCTGGCATTAGAGATGCCAAATGTCAGATATCCTTAAAATTTTACCAATGATGCAAGACGTCTTTTAAATGTTACCAAAAATGTTATTTTTAATTTCCTTATTGTTTTCCTGATTTTTCATTATTTTTTTATGCGATTTTGGTTATTTTTATATAGCTGTTTCAAAGTTATGCGGATTTTAAAATCCATGGAACGCATCTACACTTTTTTTTATGAATGTCGTAGGTTTTTTTGGGTAATTTTCCGCGGAACGCATTTACCGCATAAAAAAAGATTTAATTTGAAAATTAGGTCCCAAGGCAAAAAACATAATTTTGAAACATTTTTGAAGTCTCCAGTTTTTTAAAATTTCTTCTTTTTCCAATTATTATCAAATAATTGAGAATCAAATAGCAAAAAGCATTCGTGTTGGCCGTTGTGTAAAGTTTTCTTAAGGCATGGATATTTTTTTCAATAGAAATTGCCACTTTTATAAATACCTCCTACTTTTTCAGAATATTGAGACTTCACAGGAAGAGTGAAAAATATTTTTATGAATCGCTTTCCATTTTTCGGTCAAAATTCGCACGTTTCAACGTCGTGATCGATCGCAAGCAATTTGTACGCATAATTTTTCACAGTCGACCATCGAAGCAATGGATAGTAATTTATTTAAACTTTGCCCACTTTTAGTGATGAACTTGAAACTGTTTGTTCCGAAAATTATTACACCTAATATATCTTACGTGAAAGCATGAATGCTACTTCTAAACGGATCATTTCTGATGTGCCTTTTAAAAAAAACTACATAGATAAATAATTCGATGACGTTAAAAAAATAATGCACAAATACAATCTCATGACATTTTATTCCAAAAAAAACATACATTTTAAAGTTATAAGTTAACTTTTTTTAACAATGGCTTATCCATGCAATATTTTATATAATCACGGGATTCAAAAAAATATTAGCAAATCTTATTTTCGATCTACTTTTAAAACTTGTCCTTCAATTTAAAATAATTAAGCTTTCATTATTGCTTGATTTTTAAACAAAAATGCCTAATATTTGCTGAGCTTCAACCTGATATCGTATATAAAATGTGGCTATAAAATAACGAGATAAGGCTTATATGAATTTCATATTGGCATTTAGCCTTTAACAATATTTATAAAAGTATTAACTGTTAAAAAGTGTTCATGTTTGCATAGAAAAATTAATACATCTACATATAAAATTCATTTTTAAGTTTGCAAATTAGATAATATTTAGACGCTGTATATTTAGGAAATATAAATATTTGATGTTTTTACATAAAATATTCGATCGAAAACGAGAATAAACGTGGCATTCCAATAATTCTCGGTATTAGTATTCCCTAACAGAATAAGGCGAGTGTACACACATTTCGACTAAACTATGCACCGCCTTGTGGAAATCAATATAGAGGGTGCCATAAGAAAGGGTCGTTCCTGGAGAACATGACATGAAATAAATGAGTATCTTCATACGTGAACAACAAATATATATCAATCAGGCCCTCTTGTGCGTGGGTTTCACTGTGCGCGAAATTGTTACCTGTATACTAAAGAGCTACACTGAATTACACGCTTTTTTGCATTGTAAAATAGACATTAGTAATGTATTAAATGCGGTAATAAATTTACTAATGGATTTAATATAAGCAGTATTGCTTAATAATGGGATCAATATCAAACATATGTTGTCATAATTAATCAAAAAACTTTCACTCTACTAAAAAACTGTTTTTCAAACGAAACCGGTTTCCAACGGTTTTCGGTTTTAAGAAATATTAACTATTAAAAGCATTACACAGATTTTTCTTCAACTATTTCTACACACTCCTCTTCAAAATGTATTTTTGCCGCGAGATTAGGATACATCCTTTTTAATCCATCGAGTATTGAGCCAACTTTAAGTCATCATAAACATAGATGCTATATTTGTATGTCCGCTAATTATCATCCGTACAAATCCACTTATCTGTCAAGACCGTCGCAGCGTGTATGAAACTTGTACATAAATAAATAAACACTGTCGATAGCACACCCTATTCGGTCATTTCTTTACGTAAACGAACAATAACTTAACGATTAACTATATCATTCACGTATCATTATTAGTCGATAAATTTGAGTTGATACAATCGTATGATGTACGCAACATACTCGCTCCGTCTCTGTCTATCCGTTTCTTTCGAAACTCAACGCGCAAGACACTCTTCGTCTCTGTCTCCGAGTTCGACGTGTAATAATGCTCTTTCTGAATCACCGAAATTCGGACACAACTCTGTGTTTTATCTCCTTAAAGGGTTAATATGCTTCCACTTATTTTAAGAGTTCTATTTTTTTAAGCAAATACAAACAAGCTATTTTTTCGATGTTTTTTGAATTTTGCAGCCTATTGTAAAAATAAGTATTAATTCCGAGAAAAGTTCAAAATTATCTTCCGAGAAGAACGCATGGTGTCAAGTAAACTATTAAAAAAATTTCTTCCAAAATTCTTAGATAATAAAATGTAATTTTCGGGATAAAAAAAAACTGGTTTTTGAAGGCAACAATTTTCGCCTGTTTTTGGAAAACGACAAGCTTGTGTTTTTACCAACATTTTTTGTTGTTTTATGTTCGTTAAATAAATACTTTTAAATATATTTTTGGATAATTATATTCTATACGATGAAGACGTTTATTATACACGTGCCTGCCTAATTTCATAAAGAATTCTCATTTAGGGCGTGTGGGAGCACTTCTATGAGCTTGGAAAAAGTAGTTTCGAGCAAAACGCGTTTAAAGTTTCTCCTCTCCTCAGCTTCGCAAAACACAGCTTCTCCTTGTCGGCCTATAACTTTGTGAATTTCATTTATATCGACTTGAAATTTCTTGAACGTATTCTTAAACATTGGTTCTTTTTGATATTTAAAGAAAAACATTTTTTTTTTGAATCAACAAGGTAGAAACGTCCTTTAATCAATTGAAAGAAAATTAATACTAAATTAGATAAAAAACGAAAAGTTCAATGATGAATGTAAAATTAAAACCAAAATTAAAAATATTATTTTATCGTCTTGATTGAAGCTGTTGTTTGTGTTCTATTTGTTTAATTTTGTTTGTTTTTCGAGATTTAAATTAAGCTGATTTAGATCGAATTAAGATGTTCGCGCTCCACATGAATTAATTATATGGATGTTGGTGAAGCTTATGAAATTTTTCACCACTTCCGCTCGATTTGAGCAGATGCTCTAATATTATAAGGCTCTCCCAGGAGTAGAAGACCATAAGAAAATGCTTTCATCGTGAAAGGGTTGCGGTAATATAAGAAGCTTTCGAAACGAAAGCTCATCGGCCCGGTTTAAAGTTGATGATTTATTTACAATCGTGAAAACGTCGAAATTTACTTGGGGTGGTCCACCGAAGCATTTTCAAACTTTAACATGAAATATGGATTTGCGTGAAAAAGAAAACTGAAGGGGGTGCAGCCCTTAATGAATTTTATGAAGCATTGTGACCGTAATTTATGATCGAAATTTTCACTTGAGATTTATTGGAGGGGCCTCTGCTAGAATCTTTCCTTATTCTAATTAAACGATTCTGCTTTCACGTTTCAAGTATCATTCGAATAATATCAGGTGAGATTTCTTAATCATGTCTGAATTTAAATTTAAATATTTAACTGCAATCATGTTCAAATTTATAACAAGACTTGCATATAATAAGACTTGTCTTAAAATTATGGTTGATGAAAATAAATTTATATTCAGCGCATGAAGATAAATTCGATCAATTATTTGGGTTAACAAATGGCCGACCAAGTTTTGGCATACTGATTTAGATCCTGGACTCTTACTAGAGGTTCGGGTTCTAATCTAAATTTTGGGGAAAAAAATCTCCGTATCAAAAAATATTAAAATTTCCAATCGATCGTCTTGATCCAGTCTTACCTTCATTTCTTGGATTTAAAAAAGTAAATTCTGAAAAAATAAAAAAATTCTCCTTGCCCTTTGAAAAGTTTCTAAATGGTAGAAACGTCCCTTAAGAATCATTTATTTTTAAACGCATACACTTTTGACTTCATTTAGCTATTATATATAACACGTCACTCAATAAGTTTGTAGGATCATTGGTCGCAATTGCGAAAAAACGACCCCAAATTAACAATAAAAATGTTTTAAGTGAAAAATCCTACCAACTTATAGTGAGGCTATTTTTTAAAATTCGTATGTATTTGTTATCTAATTATATGCTTCCGTGGAAACGCTCAGGTAATAAACTCTTCCAACGATTAAGGCGTCTTCTCCCTTTACAAATTTAAAAAAATCGATTTTTATTTTATTTTAAATTTTGAAAGTAAATATCTTCAAAAATGTTATATCGAAATTTCATAAAGATCGGACGAGTCTAACCACATTTTTGGGCGACCGTTAGGTGACTACCTTAGAGCACCCGGCTGCATACGTATAGTTCAGACTCATGGTGCAAGTACAAGAAAGTGGTGGAAAAACAATCAGATAGACACTTTTAAACATCCTTCTGCTCTAGCTGAGGATGTTCACGAGATTTTGAAACCGATTTATGAAGATCTTCGGAGGAAATACCCAAAATAACAACGAGTGTTTCAACAGCTGTGTCTGGGCAATTTTTCTGCAACCAAAACTTTAAACGCGTTTATCTCAAAACAAGGTTTTTCGGTGGCTTGTTGATGAAATTTCGGAAACTATCCGGCCGATTGTCATGAAATTTGAATGACATATTCATCATAGTCATGGCTATAGCGCATATCATTAGATTTTTGAAATTTTGATTTTAAGTAATTTTTTTTACAAAAAACTGCAAAAAAAAAACGCGGATTTTTTACTTTTTGGTAAAACGTACGCCATTTTGTTATTTTCGCAAATATCAAAAATCTGATGATATGCGCTATAGCCACTGATATACTGAATCTAAAACTGTTTTATTTTTTTGTTTCAAATGGCCCATCTCGGAGATACCATCAACAAGCCACGAACATAACATTTCTACACGGGTTTTTCGATGCTACTGTTTTATTATAATAATTGTTCAAAAAAATAAAAATATTTTTTTTCATTTACTTAAAATATGTGTTTATTACATAAGACCCATTTTATCTCATAATTTTTAGCGAAAATCCTCGAAAAAAAATCGTGAAAATAGCCTATTTTTGAGGCGCCTAAAGTGAGAAGACGCCTTAATGCTATAATATAAGTAAAGTCAAGTTTTTTTTAATTTAAGACATTACTAAAATATTACAAATTTAAACTGTGACTTTTTTTATTCTTTCATCAAAATGCTTTATTAGTAATTCATATTTATTGATTAAAAAATATTTCTTTAAAGCAATGTATCGCCTTAAATATATGTATCGTAGAATATTCGTTTGAGATCAATTCTTTATCATCATTATGATAATTAAGCATCTTGGAAGGTTTTACTATTTAATGATATCAAACTTCAGAATCTCGTGTTTCCCTACGTAATGCCATTTATTTTCTTTCGTTCCAAATGACTTCAAATATCAATCCTGGAGCAAAACTCGCCGAATGCTCCTCTTGTTGCCGTTTCCATAAAATCGCATATATTCATCGATTTCCTCGGGGCTGGTTTGTTTTAATTAAAGAAATATAATTCAAGCTCCATTAGCAGTCGGATTCCGAAGTTGATATCCTGAGCTAAATGTTTGGGCTTCGGGTGAACGAAGCACGCAGAACATACAAGCATTTATTGCCACCTTGGTTGATAAATTAAGCTTGTGTTTGAAGTACAAACATGTGTGCTCAGTCTAAGGGTGGAAATCTACCTAATACAATTAATCCCTTAGCACCAGTGTTACATCACTTAACCACGTTTATACACCGAAACGCTAAACGAAACTTCCCCAAAACACAAATTCGCCGAATACACAAGCGAAACTTTCATAACTATACTTAAAACTCTGTGGACTAATTGCTGTTTAATCAGCATCAGCTTCAAATTTTCAATATACAATTTTCAACAAGAAAATATATAATACATCTTCTACAAAGAACAACGATGGAAGATACAATATTTATAGGGATAGCAATATTCAACATTGGAAATATCATTTCTGTATCACTGAATATGATGATTAAACAGCAATTTATTAAAAAATCTACGAAAGTATGCAACATCTTCCTAAATATTTCCTCCATTAAATCATGAGATCGAGCAATGGTTTCATAAAAAAGAGGTTTTGAAAATAAAAGACATGTAACTAAGTTATTTAACCCTAAACTATAAATCTACGTCAAAACGGCATGTATGCTGATTGTTAATACATATATTTTTAACGCTAGGTTTGTGGTTTCGAATCAACTATTTCGCCGCCAAAAGCTATTGAGGATTGGTCGTATCGCATTGATAAGTGCTGCCATTTTGATAATATTAACATAAACACGTTACTTCGATGTATGATTTGTTTATTTATAGCCTTTATGACTGTTGTTGAGTATCTATTTTAGGTAGAGATATAAATAAAGCACAATGTCATCATCCCGGCGACAAAATCCTTCTGATATCGAGAATGATTATACTCCAGAAGATCCCGATAGTGATTTGGAGGATGATGTATTCGAAGAGGATATTCGGAGCAACTTGGAGACAAATAAACCCAAACAGATCAGGTTACCGCAAATAATATTATTTTATAACAAAGTTGATAAGCAATCCGTGAATTCTGTCACCTATGAGTTAGAATTTTGTAAAAGAATCGCATTTTACTCCCGGGATCCTGGACAGTTTTAGGTACTTAAGAATTCCGGGATTAGAAAACGTAATCCCGAAAATTTCGGGAATGAAATTTTTATTTAACAAAAATCGTACACATCATCAACACGATGAAGGCTACTAAATCGAGACATTCCCGCCGAAATCTGGACGCTTGGAAAAAGTGGCGTAATTACTAATTGGCAAACTTAGGCGACACCCAGAGGCAGTAACTATCTAATCTATGTATAGCGTACATATATGTTTTTCAAATTGTTATATTTACCTTCCCCACCGGTGATGTATTTACTACACCTCGACTCTAATAATGGGAATATCGATGTGAAATATAATAGATACGGTGTTCAGAATTTTTGTATTCTTCCGTAATATAATTATGAATCACATCAAAGTATTATAGTATATAAGTATTCATCTGCAGCGACGGAAATAAATAATTTGTCGGGAAATCGGAAATTTTGCGAGTTTTAGTCCGTGTCTCAGCAGAAAGGAATTTTATCAGTCACATTGATGATGTTATACGAAAATAAGCAGCAAGTTGTCTGACTTCCAAAATCAGATCCAGACTAAATGATGAAACACTAATGTTTAATGTTAATGTTACTTCGGGCATATTTTCAAAATAATATTAGAATTTTTTAGTGTTTTATTTATCTATTTTTTAGTTGTATTTTTATCTTTTCTTAAATAAATAAAATTCTTTGGTCTTCAAGTGATTTTTTATATTGAACCAAAGGACTTATTAGTAATTTTTGATCAAATTTATCAATGCCGATTTTGAAACCCGAAAAACCCTAATTGAAACGCAGAATTATGCAATTTCCATGGAACACCATGTTAACTAAAGATCCAATTCAACAACATTGTATTCAATATGATTCATCCTAGATTATGAAGACCTTTTGTTGTTGATAATTTAAAACCGCATAAGAACATTTTAAAATCGTATATTCGAAGAAATCCTGTAATATTTGAGCCTGGACCCATTTCATTTCATTTTAAAGCATTAAAACCATTGCCCAAATTAATTTAATCGCCTTGTGCAGATTCGCTAATTTTTTTGACACCGAATAAGTTCACCGATCGGGGATTCGGTTCCCGGATGCCGTAGGAATCCTCATCCCTGGATAAAATTTATAGGCCACCATTATTTTTGTTAATTGTTTTATCTCGGTTAGCACACATGCTCCCGCGGAGGCGGCCATGTTTATTAGTGCGGCAAATTTTGGGGTTGAAATTTTTTCCCGAATAAATTCATCGCTATATTGCGTACCTCGATAAAAAAGAGGTCCCTGGATTTGCATAGGAACGGTAAATCGCGTGTCCCAATCATTACTTTGCTGAAAAGCAATGATTGAAACTTGTAAAAGATTATCATTGCTTATCATTATAGAGTGCATATGTCCATGGAATTTGGAATATATGATAAATTTAAAAAATACTTGTCAACAATTATAGCGGCTAAACCATGGACGATATTGATTAAAATTCCCTATATCCCAAATTCTCTATCTTATTCCGAATAATCGGGACTAAGTTATTTTTGTTTGGTCAACTAATGTCCCGATTATGAGAAAATAGCCACATGAGTCCGAAATAAACGACTTTTTGTTGTCGCTCTCAATGTTTACAATCTTTATAGATTAGACTCTCGATTGACTGAAGCGGTGAAGATATAAAAATCTAGATCAAAATTCTTAAGGATATATAATTGCTATTAACAATAGCTTTATAGATCACCATTATTATATAGTGTTTGAAGAGTACATTTTTATTTTTTTCAATAGCAAGAAACTCTAAATTTACAAGATAGACAGGTGTCATTAATGATTGATAGCCACATATGCGCTGGTATATTTACAAACATGTTAGAAAGCATATCTCCTCAGCGCAAATGATCTCTACCCAAGGTATTCAGGCTTTAGCAAATTAAACAGTTTATCAACTAAGTTTTCAATGCTTGATGTAAATAACTTCAGCACTGCCTTAACAAGCAACGAGAGGATATATTTAATGATAATCGATCAAATAAGCCGTTGCGTGCCATTGTAGAACAATGTGGCGGTGTCGTGTATTTCCGTGAAGACATATTTACGATACACCAATAAATATGGTAAACCCAGGCCCAAGAAATGTGGGCGACATCGCTTAACGACTCGTCTGCTAAAGGCACAGGAAGAGCTATGGGACAACATTTAAGACACCACATCGTGTAGCATAAAAATCAAGAGACCATTCTTCACTGAACCTGCTCAAACACACTGAAATATTCCTCCGGCCAAGTCCTTCGTTCAACAGCCCGTTTTGAGGCGACAAGAATTAACCATGTTTGTGCTTTGATGTCTTTAGTTTACGTGAACCGTAGCTCGAATTGACTTAACAAAGATAATTCAACGCAAGAATTCTCAAACTTTTCTTATCTTGATTTTACTCTTCCCCATTTCAATGAAGAAAACCACCCAGCTAATACTATTGATATTATGCGCTTGAAGACACCAAAATTTTTTTTAAACGTTTTATATCAAATTATCCGACACCCAATACAGTGGAACCACGGCTTACGAGTTTTCCTGGTTACGAGTTTTTCGGGTTACGTTAGAATTTTTGTCTCGGTTTACGAGCAAAATTTCGGGTTACGAGTAGCTCGAGCGAGTATGAGCGAATTTCACCGGTTTTGTTAACTACCATATGAAAAAGTAAAACTCGGTGATTGCGAGAGTGAATCTATTGACAATATTTTATACTTACATTAACATTATTATAGTTATTATACAATAAAATAATATTATTTATTATAAAATGGTTTTTTTTTCGTAATAATATTTTTGGGGATCCAGAACACATTAATTGCATTTCCATTATTTCTTATGAGAAAACTCGTTTTGGGTTACGAGTTTTTCGGCCTACGAGCTACTTTCCGGAACGAATTAAACTCGTAACCCGAGGTTCCACTGTACTTTTAAATGATACTTGTTTTGTTCTCTCATACCTCATACAAACCGGTATTTCGTTATGCTAAATTTGCTATGATACGATGCATTATTTGTACCCTCACATCTTATAAGTCTAGGATTTGAATCGTAGGAAATCCGGGAAAATCAAGTCCATGAATTCCAAAACGCGGCAACTTTGCTTTATACTCGTGCAACCTTATAAGAGAATTCCGATCAGCAACAATTATTCTACCATTTAAGTCTGTCCTGAGTCTCTTCTCTCCAATTGTGCAGGTCTCATTATAGTATATGTCCATGAACTTCTGATTGGTATTTATCAATTCAGTCGGAACAATATGAAGTTTTTCCTTAACATTTTTATGTAGAACCTCTCGACTGTAATGATTAATGTTTCACACATGTAAACAACTCTTTGTCTATAAATTTCCATATTCAAATAAAAATAAGAAGAAATATATATAGTCGCAAGGCTTCAGACAATAGGTCTCTTGCTCAAGCATATTCTAAGCCAATTTGAGGACGACGGAGGGAAGCCGTTTTCTTTCGGCCAAGGTTCATATACCAAGATAACTCTTCAGTTTTTAAAGACATTTGATATAAAGCTCCCTCTTCCTCAGCTATTCTTCCCTCGCTAAGTAGAAAGGCCACGACGAGCAAGACAACTTTTTCGAAGCTGCACATTATTCCGCAATCAAACTATTAATCTCACTTTAGGCGCCTCAAAAATAGGCTATTTTCGGGATTTTTTTTCGAGGATTTTCGCTAAAAATTATGGAATAAAATGGATCTTATGTAATAAACACATCTTTCAAGTACATGAAAAAAAATATTTTTTTGAACAATTATTATAATAAAACAGTGGCATCGAAAAACCCGTGTAGAAATGTTATGTTCGTGGCTTGTTGATGGTATCTCCGAGATGGATCTTTTGAAACAAAAAAATAAAACGGTTTTAGATTCAGTATATCAGTAGCTATAACGTATATCATCAGATTTTTGATATTCGCGAAAATAACAAAATGGCGCACGTTTTTCGAAAAAGTAAAAAAAAACGCGTTTTTTTTGCAGTTTTTTGTAATAAAAAAATGACTTAAAATCAAAATTTCAAAAATCTGATGATATGCGCTATAGCCATAACTATGATGAATATGTCATTCAAATTTCATGACAATCGGCCGGATAGTTTTCGAAATTTCATCAACAAGCCACCGAAAAACCTTGTTTTGAGATAAACGCGTTTAAAGTTTTGACTGCAGAAAAATTGCCCAGACACAGCTGTTGAAACACTCGTTGTTATTTTGGGTATTTCCTCCGGAGATCTTCATAAATCGGTTTCAAAACCTCGTGAACATCCTCAGCTAGAGCAGAAGGATGTTTAAAAGTGTCTATCTGATTGTTTTTTACCACTTTCTTGTACTTGCACCATGAGTCTGAACAATACGTATGCAGGCGGGTGCTCTCAGGTAGTCACCTAACGGTCGCCCAAAAATGTAGTTAGACTCGTCCGATCGTTATGAAATTTCGATATATTATTTTTGAAGATATGTACTTTCAAAATTTAAAAAAAAATAAAAATCGATTTTTTTAAATTTGCAAAGTGAGAAGACGCCTTAAAATTGCTCTTTATCATCGGGGAAAATTTACCGGGTTCTATAATTTTGTATTAAATTCTAATCAGTTATGCATTTATTTTTCAGAACCACAGCAAATACAGATGATTCTCAAACAACGACTGTCGAAAATCATCCCCCGAACCTGATCCAAGTAGAAAATATTATACATAAGCAGATCGAAAGGATTTTCCTACGATCTAAGACGAGTTACGATAAAAATGTAAGTTGAAAACAAAAATTCCTCTCTATAATTATGATTCATGTTAAAAATCAAAGTTATTAGACCACATTGCATCTGCCCATTGCAAACCATCAATTTATTTGCTATGGAATGCCTCAAATTAACATGTATTGAATGCCTAAATAAAGATCATGCTTCGTACAATTTTTAACCAAACTAATTTTACAATGCGATCTATTTCGACGGTGATATACGAGTCTATATTGATAATCCTGTTAAGAACTAGTCTCATCCAGTTTGCTATTCAAATCTGGATTTTGTCTGTGTTTTACAGTTAATTATATTATTATTTAAAAAAATCACATAGTTAAGCAGGATTTTTCATGCAAACAGTCATACATATCATGCTAAATGATATACAAAGGCGCAATGTTTTCGAAATGAGATTCCATAGCGTTTTGCACAAAACGTTCGTATTTAATTTTTAAAAATACACGTGGCATTTAAATATCCATCCAGAAAAACATTCGAAAAGTACCTTTTTTATCACGCAGTATTATTACATTTAATTATATTTTATACAGTGTTAATTTGCAAATCTCCCATCGTGAAATAATGAAGGTAGAGTACGTGTTCAAGCTATTCAGATCATTAAAATACATTAACTTCGTACGGCGATTTTTTTGAATAACCCTCGTTAGGGTTGATGGGGCTTTTTAAATGCGCACCCTTTTGTGATGCCGGTACTCGGAAATGTGAAAAACATAACAAAGACCCATTTACGGTTATGGCCATGAAATGAGCTTTACATATTTGATTATGGATCAAACCTCTCTGACGGGAAAAACTCAGCATTAAGCAATGCTTGCGCTGCAAAAACATACCCATCAAATTATCAGGCTGAAGATCTATGTTTATGTCTTCGAGTTTTCCCAACGACATTGCCATACTGTGAGCGTCATTTTTTGGATGATATTTAAATGAAATTTCCTCGTCTCGATCAAAGCAGATTAAAGCTTTTCGAAACTTAAAACCATGAAAAATTGTATTAGAAAGCATTACATTTTTATCTTATACCCATAATGATATAATTCCTGCAAGCAATTGTGTAATCGTTTTTTTCGTTTTGTGTAAAATACATATTTGACTTAAGGCGCCTTCTCACTTTACAAATTTAAAAAAACGATTTTTATTTTATTTTAAATTTTGAAAGTACATATCTTCAAAAATGTTATATCGAAATTTCATAAAGATCGGACGAGTCTAACTACATTTTTGGCCGACCGTTAGGTGACTACCTGAGAGCACCCGGCTGCATACGTATTGTTCAGACTCATGGTGTAAATACAAGAAAGTGGTGAAAAACAATCAGATAGAAACTTTTAAACATCCTTCTGCTCTAGCTGAGGATGTTCACGAGGTTTTGAAACCGATTTATGAAGATCTTCGGAGGAAATATCCAAAATAACAACGAGTGTTTCAACAGCTGTGTCTGGGCAATTTTTCTGCAACCAAAACTTTAAACGCGTTTATCTCAAAACAAGGTTTTTCGGTGGCTTGTTGATGAAATTTCGGAAACTATCCGGCCGATTGTCATGAAATTTGAATGACATATTCCTCATAGTTATGGCTATAGCGCATATCATCAGATTTTTGAAATTTTGTTTTTAAGTAATTTTTTTTTACAAAAAACTGCAAAAAAAACGCGTTTTTTTACTTTTTCGTAAAACGTGCGCCATTTTGTTATTTTCGCAAATATCAAAAATCTGATGATATGCGCTATAGCCACTGATATACTGAATCTAAAACTGTTTTATTTTTTTGTTTCAAATTATCCATCTCGGAGATACCATCAACAAGCCACGAACATAACATTTCTACACGGGTTTTTTATTATAATAATTGTTCAAAAAAATAAAAATATTTTTTTTCATTTACTTGAAAGATGTGTTTATTACATAAGATCCATTTTATCTCATAATTTTTAGCGAAAATCTTCGAAAAAAAATCGTGAAAATAGCCTATTTTTGAGGCGCCTAAAGTGAGAAGACGCCTTAAATCTTCTATTAAAACCCATTTTAAAAATTAAATTAATCAAAACGCTTTTGTTAATCCTTTCAGTACGCATGCACGAATTTATCATAATCATAAAATTTTATTCTCAGCATCCCGAATGCCTATGTGCATTTATTATATACATGCATTTATAATCTTCGAAATATTGTAATCTAGTGATATGTGATTTGCCTTAAATGAAATTTTGCCTGTTTAAAGCATTAAAAGGTATTGATTGTGCAGCATTAAAAAGGAAATTATATTAGTTTCAGGCTTGAATTTGAAAGTGAATGAAGTCGAACTTGAGGTAAGCATGAATCTAATCGATAATGATATTTATATCTGTCTTTGCCTTTGACAAATTTATCATAGACTTGATCTTATTTATTGATCGCAAAATCTAGAAACATATAACTCAAACGGGGACTTGTTGATCAAATTATAAAAATAAAAGCCCCTCATAGCATAACGTTTACGCATTAGTTACAAATGAACACTTGATTTAAAGTCTAGATTTATCGATTACTACCCGCATACAATGGACATTTTTCTTTGCAGCCTTAAAATCAGAGCCATTCTTCCAAGTTTCAACATCTTTATTCAAAAATTGTGATGAGATACCCAGTATCTGGAAAAATTGTAGATTTGCTAGTCACAAAGTCTTCTATGCCTTTTTCGGTGATGTATTCGACATCAATGCTTTTTCTTTTCGGGCATTCTTCTACATCTTCGATTCTTAGTGTAACTACCATATATTGCTTATTTTTAACTGAAAGTTCGTCGTCAAAAAATGCAAGACACCAACTCTTCCGACAAGTACCATAAATGGCCCAGTACTTTTTTCATGGCAATTTAGGCCATTGTTTGGTTTATATTTTCAAAGGATACCAGGTCTATAATAATTGTAGGTCATTTATTGGTGCTGAATATTCGACAGGGGCTTAAAACCAGTATTTTATATATATTACAATTACGTGAAAAGACTTTCTTCTCGTGAAAAGAAGCTTTAACCATCCATTTAGTATGGTTAAAGCTTGACTGTAGTGAAGTAGTGAGTCTTTCTGCATGCTATTCCACTTCAAAATAGACTAATAAAAATACCAGAATCAATGAATCAGATTAATAGTTAGGTGGCCATGCAACGTTTTTTTCTGAAATTTTTGACTTATGATTGCGACCTCTAAAATCTTTTTTGTTGTACCCTAATGTAGATACACAAAAGACAAAAACATACACAATAGATTAGCAAAATTATATATTTACATTTAGTAATCACAGGTTTATTCATTTCACATTTAAACAAACTTACATATAAACTGCTTAATAAACAAGAAAATAAAACAACGACTATATTCATCAAGTATCCTTCAAGAGTGACACATTCATTCCAATGCTTCTAACATTTGGAGGTCTTTTTCGTAGAACGATTTATCTTTAGCCCTCAAAATAGGCTTCAGTTTCGGCAATAACTTCTTCATTAGAGCCAAATCTCTTTCTCTGGAGCATTATTTTTAGGTCTGCAGACAGATGGTAGTCGCTGGGAGCCAAATCTGGAAAACACTTTAGATGGGAAAGCAATTTAAACTGCAATTCGTGCAATTTTACCACTGCTGCGATGGACTTGTGATTGTGCACTTTTATCTTCTTTATTTGAGGCCAATTTTTGATGTTTTTTCCTTTCTCAATGTAATTTATGAATAAAATACCATACGCATACCAAAATATAATACGAGGCCATTCGCGATTTCGGTCGCTTTGAGCGACTTTCAATGATTTTTGTCCACTTAGGCCAAATACAAATGGCAAAATGATGAAAACACTGCCTTCTGATATCTTTACGATGTAAGTTATCTCACGCCATTTCAATTTACCTTCATTCAAAATCGGTTTGTGAACGTTTTTTTTTTAAGTTTTCCCACGAACTTATTGAGTGATTTGTTTGATTATCAATTAGGGATCTTCAAACTCAATTTGAGAGATGATTTTAAGCATCCTATCGATGTTTATAATTAGCATGATATACAAGCGTTGTGATCTGTTAGCCTCACGGAACATGTTTCGTATCCATATTTTTTACATCAAGGGACGATGAAAGAAATTGTCATGGGAAATTTAATATATTTTTCACATCGTAACATGGCTTATACTGCCACATAAAAAGCACAGCGGTAAGCAAATAAATCGCGTTTTTGTAAGTCTAAAATTGGATGTTGTGTCAAGCTGCATTTTTTGTGGCACCATAACGACTGAACCTCATTACCCTTGTTAGAAAGAGTTTTAAGTCGTCGTAAAAGTCAGCATCGGTCCATATTTACAGTTTGAACGTGACTCCCGTCCAAGCTGGAGATAGATTTACAGCTTGCATTGTATATTAGGGTATAAAATATATCTTCATCCATATGAGCGCAAGAAATCGTAGATTCGTAAATTCTAGCGGTTGAGTGAGATCATGCCACAATTTATTTTTGCCTAAATTAGAACCCAGTTCAAATTATAATAAGGGACCCACCGAACCAAGCAATTTAAAGCAATGTATCAAACATTTCAAAATCAGTTGATTTTAAGTAATGATACAAAACTGATTTGTAACGTGGATTACAGTGAAATTTTTAGGGTCATGATTTTTTTTATCAATCATATATCAATTCAAATCGATGATTACCAATAATAAATGATGATCGAAGAAGAATTACATAAGATTTACTCAATGCAGGGAAGATCATTTTTTCAATGACTCCTGAAGGATATTTGGTTAAAATATTTCAATGTGTTTTAATCTAAAATGTCAAATTTTGATTGTTTGAAATGAAAAATTGAGACAATATACGTAATGAGATTATTGCATAGTCTTTTTTTGCGAAATAATATTTGGCATATCAGTTGGGCATAGATGTGTTGGATTTATTATTTACGCTTTTTACCTAGTTAAATTCCGAAAGTCGCGGGAAAAAAGTCCCGGGACATCTCAACACAAAATCCCTACTTTCAATTGAAATCCTTGTGACGAATTTATCGTCTTTTAACGGACACATGATAAAGACAAAGAAATATTCTTGCTCGAATATTATTGCCGTCATTCAGCACAATTTGCTGCAACTGATCCAATGATTTTCCTAAGAAATTTCCTTACGACTGTACTAAGTTCTGTACTATAACCTCCTCCCACGCCGAAGATCAACTTCAAAAGAACGCTGGAAAGCAGCGAATAGAAACGTCGTCGGTAATTGCGTTTTACACCATTTGGATTCGAATGCATCTCAAAGCCAAATTCTTCGAATCGTGATCAGACAACGTTTTCGCACACGTGTCTCACTCTTGGCAACGAGCTAACGATAAAGCTTCAGAGGTCTCTTGTGCGGTCGCATTGTTAAGCATGGAAGTGACAAGCCGACAGTTTGGTAAAACATTTAGTACTTCTGTACTGCGAGAATAAAAATATATCAAAGATTCAGTCGTCCCATCGATGACAGGCAAATGACCACCAGAATATGCGTCGATTCTAAAATGCATCCATTTAGATGTTCCTTTGGTGGATCGCACGTATTAGTCAAGGCAAAAATACATGTTCAATATGAGACATACGTAATTAATCATTTGGTTCTGCGCTGCTAAAAACAATCTGCCTACGATTATTACACAAATTAATCGGTAATAGTACAGGAGACAGGGACTGAAATTTTACACCTAATTCTACAAAACTACGCTAGCTTTCTCTTTTGCTGCACTTCACATAAATTATAAATTCTATATCACTTCTATATTATTTAAACAAAAAACTAACAACTATTTTGAATTTAGTTTAGTTTTAAAAAGTTTTCTAAATTATACCCTTGTACTACTACTGTAGTTGTTTGAAGTAACATTTCCTCTTTAATTTGCAAAGGCGGCACTTATTCCTTCAATTAGGATTTATTTTGTAGGCACCTCTGTCGTGTAAATTAATTCTTTTAGCGGCCCTATTCCGTAGCTCGCAAACCTGACACCAGTGGATTCCTTTGTCTGGGGACGTGCATTAACGATTGTTAAATAAACGTCGTCTACTTTCGATACAAGGTGGCTGGAGCTTCAACAACAACAAGACAACATATGAAAAATAATCAACTTTGTAAGGATAAGTACAGAAATAATGTCTCTACCTCCCGTACTATAACTGTCAAATAATTCGTTATAAGCGCACTTTACTGCACTTTTTACTCCGAGTATTTTTAATTTTCTTCTAAAAAATCCATGCATTGGTTGTGAAAAAAAGGATCTTTTAAATTATTTTGGCAGTCGATTATCTTGCAGGTATAATATCCGTTGAATCTCAGATCGCGGAGGAGGAAGCATGGGAGGGTGACGAAAATACAACTTCTTGATCCTTGATCTTTATTCTTTATTAAACATGGGAAGATATGATCTTTTCGCGGTCTGACGATCAATCCCCAAGAACTCAATGACTGTTCCTTGAAGAAATGCAACTTGAGGAATCTACTTGTTTGTTGATTCTGACCTCTTGTAGACCCAGTTTGATGTTTTGCTTGTCTGATACGCGTAGCGAACTTTCCCAAGTCCCATTATCCATTTGTTATGAGAAGCCAACATTTGTTTTGATAATAATGCAACGTGTATTGCACTTACCAACTGCGGGTACTTGTTAACAACCTTGCACTCGTTTTGATATCTGCCTCGTGTAGCGAACATTCTTAAGCTACATTGTCCGGTTGTTTTGAGAATCAGAGTAATTAAGGCACGAGCGTTGCTCTTATCACCATCAGAAGTTTAAGTTGATAATGTCGATCTGTGCACGCTGGGACGACACATGCTATTTTTTGAGTACAATTGGAGGGCGCAATTATGTAAGTTTTTACCGATCCTTATACAAAATTACGCTTTTCCCGTACGTTTCTTTTACGCTACAGTTCCATTCCAGTTAACATTCTATACAATCGTACGATATACGCAAGATACTCTTTCGTCTTTGTCTTCTATTCACAATCTGTGACTCCAAACTCAACGTGCAAGTCACTCTCCGTCTATGTTTATCTTCGAGCTCAACGTGTAAAAATGCTCTTTCTGAATCACTGGAATTCGGACACCACAAGTCGTCTTATGATCAGAACCATAAGTCTGTCAGAATATGTCTGCCTTATAAACCTTAAGTTTCAAGATTCTCAAGAAGAAGAAGCAAAAACTAGCTAGGTTTTATAACTTCAAACTAAAAAACTAGCTAAGATAGATATATAATAGATAAATATTTATTTTTTATAGGTAGACTTGTTCGTGACTTTATTTGGCATGAGCCACTTATGTAAGTTAGCCTTTGAGTATAGAACAAAGAAGGCACCGAATACACATTTATCCTCGAAAATGCTGCAAAATTCCCTATAAGAGGTAGGAGTGACCACAAAGTCTGTGTGTCCATCTGGTCCGTTTTTCGGACCGCTGACATTACGAATGACCGCCTCGCGATTGGTCGAAAATGTGGTTGTCTTTATTTATTGCGGGATTGTGCCGATTAGATCGGCCCAATTTTTAAACAATAACAAAGAAACGTTGGATTAAACAACTTAGTATGTAATATAAAAACGGGCCGAGTCATTTAGGATCGGTATTCTGCGTTTTGCGTATAAGCCCAGTTGCACCCGTGGCGGGCGCCTGCTTTGCCGCCCTTCTTATTACGGCCCTGTCCAGTTATGACCACTGGAAATTGCTTATCATCGATCTGTTGTCAGTTTTGTTTTGGAACAAGTACGGACCGATGATTCTCCCAGACCAAAATTCGTACAAAACTGACTTTGTGAGTGGGTTTCTTGGGATGCATTTAGTACTGGTATACTCGTATGGATTGGTATTGCTCCAAATCCGAAATTAATTTAGTTCAGTTCACATATCCATTCATCCAAAAAATGGATCTCATTGCTAAAGATGATTTTTTGTTGTTGTGAAATTTGAAACTTCCAACTGCTCCAGAGCCCAATCAGCAAACACACAGCGTTTTCTATGATCGTTTGCCTCAAGTTTCTGGACCAATTAGATTTTATACGGATGCATACCCAAATCACGACGCAAAATTCGCCAAGTTGAAATCGCAGAAAGGCCAAGTTCTTGTGAACGACGAGAAATTAATTGACTCGAGTTTTTCCGTACGCTCTTACGCACAGCAGCGATGTTTACAGCAGATCTTGCGTTTCAGTGATGTATGGGTGTTGACTGATTAATCGAACCGGTTGACTTGAATTTGGCGACAAAGCGTCGAAAGTCGAATCAGTAGGACGGTGGCGAGGATAAAAATCACGTAATGCACGGAACGTTTTTCGAACAAATTTATGATTTTGAAAATCAAATTTGATGATTTACACGTTCGTTGTTCAACGCTATAGACTTCTATAATAATATAGCGGCTATAAACTAACAAATTTTGAGCTGCCCTATTAAAAGACCTTTTATATTAAACTCAATAAAATGTTTCTTCGTCATAATATTTTCTGTAAATATTTTTTACTTAATGGGATGGGTACAGTTATTTTCTTGAAACGAGAATCGACTCCCGGTAATGGATTCGCGTACCCAGACTGAGAATCGCTTAGCTCAGTAAGTATTCAATATTAAATTGTATATTTATAGAGACATCTATATAAAAATCTAAAAACTTTAATGCGTTTTATTTTTATTTAACAATAGATGTCACTAAAAAATTAAATTTATTTATTAAATCTCAAAAATGTTATTGCAAACTGAATATCAATGCATTTACAAAAGTGCAGAAATTATTAAAATATGTTAAAAAAAAAACAAATATATTTACATTACGTTATAATTCAAAATTAATAATGATAAAAATAAATGGTTATTTTATAATTTATATTAAAATATTAATTTTATTATAGAGGGCGGTGTTTTATTTTATATTATCCATTACATTTATTTATTTCTCACTAGTCTTTATTCTTAGATAAAGACATTCAATACTAGTATTAATAGTACTAAAACATGTCTTGGACTATTATTATAAATGCTATCCAAAACGCTTAAAGTAAATAGATAAATGTGTAGCTAATTCTATGCTTAAATTTAATTAACATAATTTAATCGTAAGGTCAAAATTTAAGCCTTATTTTCTGCCATAAGTTATTCGATATAAACCATGGCGAAAAATTACAGCGCAGATACAGGCGATAAGGGATGAAATTTTAAAGCCCTAAAATTCTGTTCTGCTCTAATTAATCATTGTTTAATTGAGTTTGCATCTTTTCAGATCTTCAAAAAGCCAAGCATACCTATTTGGAGAAAGAAAAAGGTGATTATATTGTATCATTTTATAATTGTATTCTCGCAGCTGTAACATTGAAACTCAGATTGGCGTGTTTATTTGAATACGTATTAAATATGTTATTAATTTAATTTCAACAAATAGCACACAGTTCAACGTCCTATTTATCTTTATATTAAATATCTCTCACGTATGCGTGTCTGTATATCTACCGTCGTCTACACAAACTAATCCACTGGCTCCCAATCTTTAAGTTTATTCAAAAATTTAAATTTATGCAAAAAAATAACATAATTGTGATGACATCTGAATTTCTGGATCCAGAATTTGAGTCTCAGTAATTGTTAGAGACAAACTCTTACCATTATCCCGACCCCCGAAAGTGTCAAGGAATCGTTTCAATTATCCGAAATTATATATTTTCCTTTGTATGGAATGTTGACTGTATCCAGTGATAGCACATAATGGATTTCGTACATTGAAGAAAACGAAAGTTGACCGATAACCTTGATTGCGGGAAGAGGCGCTCTTCTCGCCGGTTCTCCAGTGCCCATGTATATAAAATAAATACAACAATTAAGTATTCTATATTAACACTTCTATCAATGAATGTTTCTATTACCTTCTGTCAATGAAAATGGTCTGGATGGACCCTCATATATTTTGTATGGAAATGGATGAAAAAAATCAAAATTACGCACGTTTTTTGAGTTTTTTGATTTATTTAGACGATTTTTTTTTCAAATTCATAACGATATAAAACTTATCACTCATTTACGTTTTTATGGCATCTTTAAATGACTGATTATGCTGTTGACAAACTGATCTCCTCGCATTTCTTACATGCAAATCGGAGTTTTCTTTGAAGATTGTCGTTAACCTGGCCAATTCTGCATGACCATTTTTAACATATTCATTTCTATGTTCATCTTTTCTTTTACATTAGGTGTCACCAGCTGATCCGTCAGGGATTTTTTATATCGGTGGGATGATTAGTCCTCTGGTTCAAATTCTTATAAACTATGAATGATGCCAATGCTGCAGTATTCAGCATATTGAAGAAAAAAGCTGCCATCTTTTATGCCCGGTGCACAAAATAACAGTTTTCAAACAAGTAGAGCAAGCTGTGTGCCAATAAATCAGCAACTTTAGCTTTGTATAAACAGAGCCTACTTCGTTTTTAATCTATTTTTTAGCTCAAAAGCGGAACTAGAAATACCTACCCTCCTAGCTAGAAAACTAGCCTCGTGTGCACCGGGCATTAGTCTGCTTTTGTATATATACTTCCCAAGCATCTGGTTCATAACGTCAACACTTCCCTTGTGCTTGTTGTAAAATAACATTATCTGTGGCTTTTGGGCTTTTCCCACAACTTTGGTATCATAATGGACAGTTGAGAATGGGATGGCAGCTTTTGATTTTTTCGGAACGTATGAAACAGCTTTACCATCCAAACACGGATTAATATTCCGACGGATAATCATAACAGAAGCAAGTCCTGCCTGCTGCAATCTGTCCACACTATCGAAAGCTATGAAATAGTTGTCAGTAATAACCATCTTCCCATTTCCTTTGTACTTAGTTTGTACCTTGTCAGTTAATTCCAGTAGCACTTTTTGCCTAAGTTGACTGCTCTCTGGCCTCCTTCTTCTTTTCCAGTATGCAAGATACCTTTACAAGGATAACAGATAAAAGAAAAATATCACACTAAATATGGGTTTTTCCAAACATATGATGCGAAATTATTTCTTACTACAAAGATAAGAATACAGATCAACGTCAGAAATATGATAAAATATCTTATGGAGCGAAAGGATAAAAAAATCCTTATGGAACATAAATAAAAACGTGCTTTTCCATACAAATTCTATTTAAAAAAATCAGGGCCTGGCCAGACCACTTTCATTGGCTCTGGGGGTATAAATAGAATAAATAGAACTCTAAATTCTGTAAAACTCTTCAATGAATAAAGTTAGGAAGATTTGGTAAGATCAATAAATAGCTACTATTAAAAAAACTTATCACAAGGGTTAATATTAGCAATCACACTGAAATTGTTCATTACGTTCATTCCTATTGGGCTAAATGAATTATTGAATGTTTTTCTTGACACCGAATAATAGAAAATATGCTTTTTAAGGTGGTAATTGGAGAAAAAAATATCGCCGAATACCATCAGAAGAAATTTAAATTGACTTTCATGCATTACGGATATCCCGAAAGACTAATCGCCAGGAAAATGGTCGTCTACGCCATACATAGATTCACACAAATCCAAATAAGTCAACAGAATAATAATAAGGTATAAAAAAATCTATCGTTATTTAAGCGTCTTTTATTTTTTCCAATTTTTCTTCATATTTAAAAACTATGATAACCGCGGAATATTTTAGATCTTCTGCTTATTTTCCTGGCATATTGTTCGGCATTATCAATTATATAAGCTGTTCAACCTTCTATGGATCAAAGAGTGCAAAAATGCAACACGCGACGCAAACAAATAGATAAGAGCATCTCGCTGATTTATGTAACGCTAAAAATGAATTAATTAGTCCGTTACTTAGTTAATGCCAGACTTAACACGTTCCTTACTACAAATTCGAAGATCAAAATTAAATTCTACACCAGAAAGCGTCCGTAGATTCCTCAGATGCAACAATTTCATACGGCATTTAGCGGTCTCATTTTAGAATCTCTAATATTGTATTATTATTTTTTCAGGCCAAGAGAAACCAGATGAAAATATGTCCTCTATGCAACTGGCCCAGGTCCTGGGCATCTATTGTGCGAAATTTAATTTTATGTGATAATTGCGCGGTTAGACAGGGTTTCCTAATCAAAGATCCGATAGTGCCGTTAAATAAGAAAATGTTCTTTTTTCAATAATTTTGACATTATTGTTCAGAAGATGACATTAATTATTTACGCTATCTTACCTTATCAAAGCCAAATTTTATGTGATTTATATCTAGTAGTATGGTGGTAATGTACAAGCAACCAGAGAGAATGAGACTGAGTATTTCGACTGCATGTTATAAATCGAATACTGTTCAACTTGCAGAAAACTACGGGTAAAACTAATAATATAAAGGCTACAGTCATTATTATCTCGACGGTTCAAAAATGTACTTAGACTTTCGTAAGAAAAAAAAATAAATGTAAACGATTCATAATAAATACATCAAAATTTTAAAAAATAACTTTTTTTGCCCTTTTCATCCAGTTCACCCAAATCTAAAAACAGATACATTTACTGTATAGTAAAAATACAATTATTCTGTAATGAAATCCACGTGAGTTGGCATATATAATAAATTTTGAAAATTGCATATACTCATTCACTATTCCAAAAAACACTTCCATGCTTATTCATATGCTTTCAATTTTAATTGAGATCAAAACATATAGATATTGAATGAATTCCATTTTGAGACGTATTTTTCAGGCCCGTAACAAGGGGGTGGCAAAGCAGACGCCCGCCACGGGCGCAACTGGACTTGGGGCGCAAAACACAGAACCAATACTGGTTGACTGTTCGTTTTTATAATATATACTAAGTTATTTAATCCCTATTTTCTTCGTTATCGCTCAAATATTGGGACGACCCAGCCGGCATTAGTTCGCAATAAAATAAAGACAAAAATATTTTTGACCGTTTGTAAAATTTAAACAACGCATCTTATCAGTCTTCTTCGCACAATTTCGTTTTGTAATGAGAGTTCGTAATCACTTTGTAGGCATGTTCGAGTATGGCATCTGATCGCGAAGTGCTCATTCGTCATGTCAATGGTCCGAAAAGTGGACCAGTTGGACACACAGACCTTATGGCCACTCCGTCTTCTTTCAGAACTTTTTGCGACATTTTCTATGATCGATATGATAACGGATGATCCCTCAGTGGCTAACTTTTTTAAATTGGAGGGTGGGGAGGGGGCGCATGTTAGATACTTGCCACGGCCGCTTCATACCCTTGTTACGGCTCTGGTATTTTTTCACATTCAGATTCACATTCATATCATTGCATGCTTTATAACTCGTTCGTCGCTGCGTTCACTAGATATGCGCGACGGGAATTCCCCCGTCGCGTAATTTTGGTGGACGTTTTCTTCCTCTAAAATAATTAAAATATACATATACTATACATTAAATTAAGTTTAAAAATACAATATAACATTATATTACGTAACATGTCATTCATGAAAACGATTCAAACACATATGAGGTGATTTTGGACAATTAGGATAATATGTTGAGACCCTTTTTACATTTTTTTTTTCGCTTCTTGGCGTTTGAGAATTTATCTCATCTTTTTGTAACAAAGAGTACAATTCCTTCTAATAGATCTGCCCTATGGATTGGTATGATTTTTTAAACCATGAGACGCTTTTTTCATTTTCTTATTTTCATCGTTGGACCTAGCATTTTCCGACGACAACCATTCTCTTACTAGAAGTTCCCGAAATTTTCTGATTTGTGTATAAAAAAAATACTGATATGTTTGCAGAAAGAGTATGCCTTTCGACCGAATGAAGGTTCTGGGGTAAGTGTAGTGAAATCTTAAATATCGCCCCACTGTTACGTATTTCTATAACGCAGAGCCGTAACTAGGGTACGAAGCGTCCAATTTTTAAGTTAACTAATACTATTATAAATGCAATACATTAAATACTATTATAATGTATGTTTTAAAATAATACACAAAGATGGTCCCAAAAGTACCCGACCTAACGTATAGATGGCGGCTACTGTTGATAGAGTGTATGATGGTGTCTAGAGGCTAAGTCGCTTCCGCGATCGTACAGATCATAGAGAATATCGAAAAATGCCCTGAAAGAAGACGGAGTGGCCATAAGGTTTGTATGCTCAATCGGTCCGCTTTTCGGACCGCTGAATGAGCGACTCGCATTTACACGAAGAAAAGAGGGATAAGACAACTTAGTGTATATTATAAAAACGGACAGAGCTAATCAGTGTTGATACAGTAAAGTAGAATGGTTGAGTAAAATAAAAACCGTGTGTAATTCTCGATCGGGTTGGTATTCTGCGTTTTGCGCCCCAAACCAATTGCCACGCGCTTGTTACGACCCTGCTATAACGACTTACAAAATGTTAACTTTACGAACGTCTTTCTATAATGTCTTCCAGACGACAACTATCTGCATATCTTTCGAGATCGACTTCGAAACTTGCATTCCTACCCTTCTCTGTTCACACTTGCTTATATTTACTTTGTTTGGTTAATGACAGAGTAATCGGTGAAGGTTATCGATCGCATTCACATTTATCCCCTGTACCCCTTCTGTTTACGCTCCGAATATCGAATTTGGGTCCCGTGAGACACTGATTCAGGCTGGGCGACGAGAGTGTTAACCTACAATATTTTTATTTTGAATTACAAAAAATAATTTAAACATAATAAATTCATTTATTATTTGACTAAGAAAATAATTTTGCTCAGATTTGCAAGCAATCATTAATCTGAGCAGATTTAATTCGCCAGATTAACGGCGATATCTTCCGTCTGTCTTAAGGCGCAATGTATTAATTTAACAGCGACATCTTCTGTGGCGCTGTAAACACACTGCGTCTGAAGGAACGACACGCAGAAAGCAGGAGTCGAGAGGAGTCATCACCTTGGCTGCGGGAGGACGTCCTTCCGGCAGCCAGATCTCTCTCGTGTCTAATAAAGAGGTTATCTAAAGAAGAGTCTTTCTGTTCGACTAGTTCGTTAGAATGCCTCCGCTCCTACACTACACTGGTGTCAAATGATGGTGGTTCGTCCATGCTACTGTAGCTTTGTTTTTTTTTGTAATTTTTGAAAGGTACAAAAGTCTTTTATGCTTATATTTTCATAATCTCATAATGCCGAGTTTGATTAGTGCACTTTTGACAGGGCTTCGAACCGTTATATTTTTTCATTTCCTAGCATTTATATCGGTTCGATTATAATTTTCGTTCCGGAAAAAATAACATTTTTACCAGCTTTCGGCTATGTTCCTATTCGAAATCCTGATTTGTGAAAAGCCAAAAACAATATGTACTATTTTTAACCGTGTCGAATAGGTTAAAGTCATGTGAAGAGATAACAGAATTAAATAGTCATATTAGGTTACATTTTGCATTTAGAAAATAATAGTACAAATTTTAATGAAGCGCGCATTTAGTTTTGTGATAACCCATTGCTTGTTATGTGTTCTCTTTGCAAAATTGACCATTCAACTTGTCCTACTGGATGTCTATTGCTCATAATGTGTTATGTATATTTTTAGTGATTCTCCTTCATCCCTGAAGATCAAATTAAAAGTTTAATCTTCTTTTATTAATTATATATATATTGTATCTTAGTATGAACTGAGGTAATAGCGCTGAATTTGCCACTGCATGCTGCTGAAGAATTTCGATAAATTTTGGTGCTCTGCATTGTGTTGATTATTGAAGAAAATATATTTTTAAATGGCGTGTATTTTAAGAAATCTACCCATGCACTCTTCCTGCTCTGATAAAAATGCCGAGTTAAATGACTCGTCCAATAAGGTACAACTTGTATTCCAAAATAAACTACAATAAAGTTCAATTATTTGGACGTTTTTGACTGAATTTATAATTAATGGTATTATTTATTTTTTAGATCTTCAAAAAACCCTTAATTCCATTTTGGAGGCAGAAAAAGGTACAGGCGTCCATTTGTTATAAAAAAAATCCATATTTAAAACTTACACATTTTCGATTGTATTGTAGGTGATAATAGGAGAAAGAAACGTACATGATTATCTCAATAAGAAGTACAAAATTCTCTTTTTCAAACAAAGGTACCCTCTCCGATTAATCACACCAAGGATGGTCAATTACACCGTGCAAGATTTCAAGAAATTTTACTCGCCATCCAAGGTATATATTTTTGCGACTTTTCAAAAACGAAAGCCTTTTGAGATTGCATAAAAATATGAATCTTCTACGTATTGTTGTAATATCGAACGACAGCGAATAATAATGTATCGCGATAAACTCACACAAGAAAGGTCAAACGATATTTTATAATAACTATGTATATCTATAATATTATAATAAATATATGCAGCGTGATTTAATTATGTGGCGCATTATTATAGCTTGAGGTCTACCATGGCAAACCGAAATACATGATGATTGGCAACTTGTAATTTAACCTATTGATCGCCGTGCGTGCATTGGTCAAAATCGAAATTAATTTCGGTTTCTTAACAGCGACATTTAAAATAATTTCTAACCCCAAAATAATCGAAAAATGTAAATTTAATTTCCTTAGTTTAAGATATACATTAGAACCTCAACTATCCGGATTATTTGATGATGAAAGTAGTCCAGATAACGAAAATCCGTACAATCGAAAATAATTATTAATGACAGTGAAAGTATGAATAACTTTATTTGTCTTGATTGACATAAACATACACATATGATAAATTATTTTGGCTTTAAGCTAGATCTTCTCTTAGAAGCGATTGCGAATATTCTTCGATATATAAATCCTGAATTACACTCTTCTTGGTTCTGAAGCCATTTCATGGTGCATTTATGGGCAGATATTTCTTTAATTATTTCCTCATCATTCAAAATTTGAAATCCAGGATCATTTACATCGCAATTTAACCACTCGGTTACATCTTCTTCATCACATTCAGCACATATTGAAATTTATGCAATTGCTTCCGCAATGTCTCTTTGAATTTTTTAATGTTGACACATCTAAAAAATTCCAACTATCTACTGCGATTTAGCAAAAATCTTTTAAATTTATTTTCTTGTAGAAGCTGATAACTGTTTCTTCATTATTTTCGTATGTTAGCAAATATCGTTGCAGCATCTGATTTCTATATAAATGTTTGAACGTTTCTATTACACCCTGATTCATCCTGCTTTTTTCTGATATTGGCTGCCCAGTTGATCAGATTATAGTATTTCCAACAAAGAAAGAAAGAGTTTCGAACTAAAAAATAAACAAATTCTCAAACACATAAGGAATATGATTGAATCAAACAAAATAGATCAAAAAAGTTGTCGAAGAGTCCGTAATGAAACCCGAATCGGTCATAGACTATACAAGAAATATGTATTAATACGTTGTCGACAGAAGTGATAGCATCATATATTTTATAAAGTCTATCCGAAAAACCATCAAATGCTACAAAAAAGCTATTTTTTCATCTCTTCGATTTATTATTGGGTAGCAACCCTAATTAAAATCAAATGTTGATTTTTTGTGCGAATTATTAGGTTGTCCCATAAGTTTCTTTCGTTTTCATATTAAGAAAATATAAACAATAATTTGTATTACAACAAAATTTATTTAATAATATATGATCCATTCTGTTCTATTACCATTATCCATCTATCCGGAAGCCTCATAATGCCTTCTTGCCAAAATTTCCCAGATTGGCAAAATATTGATCAAGGTACATTTTTATATCATTTTTTGAATTAAAATTTTTACCACGTAAAGAATTTTTCAATGAAAGAAATAAATAATAATCTGAATGGAGCAATGTCCGGAGACTATGGAGGATGAGGTAAAACATCGCAGTCAAATGATAATAATTTATTTCTGACGAGCAAAGACACATGAGGCCTAGCGTTATCGTGATGAAAAACAAGGCCTCGTCTGTTCGCTAATTCTGGCCGTTTTCTGGGAATTGCATCTTTTAGATTGTCTAGTTGGAAACAATATTATGTTGAATTGATCGTTTCACTTTGCTGAAGTAGCTCATAATAAACTACCCCCTTCCACCAAATGCATAGCAAAACTTTTTTTAGATGTAGGCCAGGTTTAGTTACAGTTAGAGCTTCTGTACCCTTGGTCCAAGACCGTTTACGTTGGATATTCTCATAGAGTATCCAAATTTCATCTCCATTGACAAGTTCTTTCAAAAAAGGTTGGCTATTATGTCGTCGGAGAAGAAGGTCGCATGTTGAAATACGCTGAAGTTTATCTGAGTCAGTCAGTTCATGAGGAAGCCACACGTCTGAACAATTGATGTTGTCCAATTTTGTCAGATGATTATGGACGGATGTTCGTGGAATTTCTAACTTGTTAACTATTTCGCGAACAGTATGTCGCGGGTTTTCTTCAACCATGGCTATGATGAACATAATAAATAAAACATCGCGATTAATTATTAAGCACTTGCAAGGCAAATAATAATCATTATAGGAATCATTGTTATTCAAAAGGCGATCCATTCCCTGAATCTCAAAAATTCAGACACTATTTTCGGATTTTTTAAATATTTTAATTAACTAGATTGAGAGAATCGGCGCTTGATATTATATTTTCAGTTGATATCTAAGCTATTCATCGATCTGGTTCCTTGAAAGTTTCTAAGAAAATATTATCGTGAACGCTAATGAAACTGTTATAAGTCATATTTTGAAATGGAACGACACCATAGATAATACAGCCACTATATTTAAAAATGAATAAATCGTCATATTTAGTATGAGACTTTATCAATTTTAAATTTACTCAATAAGAGTTTTAACCCAAAGAGTCAATGCTTAATACGTTACGATCTGAATATTTGATAATTGAATACATATTTTATAAAGTTTAAATGCTAAGGGTATGAATCGTTTTTTGTTATTTTTTTTCAGTCTGAAAACCGAATCAAATTATGTAATTTGTGTTGCTGGCCCGTACCAGAAAAAAGGTGCAAGAAGAACGAAGTGTTTTGTAACAATTGCGAAATTAAATACGGTATTTCAGAATACGGTGGACATGGCATCCAAGAATGTTAAGCATTATTTAATTGTGAATAAAATTGTATTGTTCTTTGATTATTTTGTTTTAATTGGTTATCCATACATCAATTATATATTGTCATCTTTTAGACTACAAGCAAAAATTTCTATATGATGTGGAAGATGTACCGAGTGTTTAAATTACGATGCAAATGAAAGATTTGCGAGGGGGGAGATATTTGTTCTACATATTCTGAAGCTTTTCAGTGTTTAGATGTCACCATAATATGGCTTAAGTACCAAGAAGAGTGTAATTCAGGAGAGCTTATATAATATATCTTGTCCTGTCCCAAAAGCAGTGTTAATGTGTTCAGGAGTATACGGCTAATGGTATTGATCTAATTTACCTCTCAAATTACAAAACGTGCATACCCGTTTTCTAACGTAATTAAAATTATATAAACATGACGTCAATCTTAAAATCTCAAATATATTATATAATTTATGTTGTACAGGCGATAATTGGCAAAAACATACAAAAATGTTTGAAATTGTATATTAAATCACGTTTTCCGTCGACAATCTCATTACAAAAAAAGGTTCCTAAATTATAGCTTTGTATGTACATTTCAGATTTCAATGTTTTATCTTAAATTTCTAATGTGAGCATAATCATATAAAATGTTTATTCCAAATTGGTACATATGCAACTTTGTTCCCCGTCTTATCGGAGATAACTTCTACTTTCATATCTATATTTGTGGCTGTAATCATTTTCAATATATTAAAAAAAATATCATTAAATTCAATCTTCAGTTCACGAAACATATTCACTACCGACAATAAGTATTCAAAGGCTTAGTACTTCGCGAAAAAACTTAATAGACCTCATCGAAAAAATATTTACATTATTAAACTTACCATCTTAATCTTGTAATATTAACATTCAAATGATAATACAAATTGGCTTTATAAAAACGATATGGTACTTTCATCAAAGCTGAATTTGGAAAATATTACTGAAATGCATATTTTAAGAATTATTTGTAATAATTTAATTAAACAACTACTTGATAATTATCTTCAGTATTTTTATATTAATCCAAAGCATATTGGTACAAGTAGATGAGTCCTTTTTCTCTTTTCAATCTCATCCCACAATAGTTCTATTGTGTGATCTACTGAGAAATGTTGAAGAAGAACTAGACAATCCCCAATGAATGTTATCTCTACCAACTTCATCGCGTGAACGAAGCAATTCAGCGGAAAGGGCCAATTGACATTATATTTATAATTATTCCTGCGAGGTTGATTATTTCTCATTTTGTTGTTTTAATATTGTAAGTAAACTTAACGGTAGTCGCAATTTGACGAAAGAAAAATGCTGAAATAGATTTTGAGACCTGTTAATAAATATTATATAAAGTCCTATAGCTGCTATATATTAATAAATATTACGCGTACTTAATATTGCAATGCTTTGAAAGTTGCAATACTTCAATCAAGTTCCCGTACTACAACTTAGCTACGTCTTTTTTTTTTCTTGGCAGGGGAAAATCTTTATAAAGATGGTTAAAAGCCACGGTAGTGTGAGATTCCTACCTACAAAAACTCCCACCCCTTTTTCTCCACCGACCTTCTTGGAAACCGCTTTCGCATGGCTTCAAGAGGGTGCGTTAATTTTCTACGAACTGGTGTTCGGTCTTGTAGTTCGTTCAACTTTTTCTTTTTCTCGCATGACCTCATTAGCAAAACTCCCCCACGCCTCCCACTTTCCTTTGATTTTGATCATTATGGTGACCATGTTGGATATTGTTGGGGTATCAAATTTACATAGGTAAGTACCGAAGCGCCCCAATGTCTCGTCAGTATCTGAGTTAGGTGATAGGTGAGCTTTTCGTGTTTACGTGAGATATATTTTTGTATCGCTGGGATTGATTGGTATGTTCACCTTCCCTTGGTTACGGTTTCCTAGCGATTCTGCCATTGTTGGATTTATTCTTCCCGGGCTTCCTTTATTCATGTTTTTCTTTTATCTGCGCTTCGTTTGTTGATGTACTTGCAAAGGCGACGAATTTTGTATCCTCGAGAACCTTGGCCACCTTGTATCGAAAATAAACGTCGTGTTTTTAACAAGAATTAACGTAAAATACTTGTATACTAAAAAGCAGCTTTGTAGATTTTAATTTAATATCAGTATGTACAATTATTCAATTTTTTTATTAATGTCCATAACTTTGAAAGCTTGGTAGGCTGAAACTTTCCTAATTTTCTTTGTATAAACACTGGTTGAAACAAAAATTAGCTGTTAATAAATGGGTGCAAAATTTCAATCGCTGCCTCCCGTACTGTGGTCAAGTGATCCTTATTCACGACAATGCACACCCACATAGTCATCTTGACATAGCCGTCAAGATGGCTAAAAATAATCTCAAGATTCTATCCAAACCTTGCATCAAAAGATTATCATCTTTTCCGCTCCACGTCGAACCAAATAAAGGGCGTAATCATTGAAGATGAATCGCAATTCTTTAACATAAAATAAGAAGATTTTTGGCGAAATAGCATAAATTTGGTCGTTAGATGGGAACAGATCATAAATAATGATGAATAATGTATTAATATTATTGATTTATTTATTATTATAATTATTGCTGTCTTCAATTAATCTTTAAAGCAAAAAAACGCAGGAATTTATTATACAATCCAATATAATTTTAAAATAATGATAATTTCACTCCTCATTAGGGAATCCAATCCCGGGATCCCGGACAGTTTTAGGTACTTAAGAATCCCGGGATTAGAAAACGTAATCCCGGGATTGAAATTTTTATCTAACAGAAATCGTACACCTCACCAACACGATGAAGGCTACTAAATCGAGACATTCCCAACGAAATCTGGACGCTTGGAAACAGTGGCGTAATTACTAATCGGCGAAATTAGGCGACGCATAGGAGCAGTGACTGTCTAATCTATGTATACATATATAGCGTACATGTATGTTTTTCAAATTGTTATAGTAACTTTTCCCTACCGGTGATGTATTTACTACACCTCGACGAATAATGGGAATATCGATATGAAATATAATAGATACGGGGTTCAGAATTTTTGTATTCCTCCTTAATATATTTACGAATCACATCAAAGTATTATAGTACATAAGTATTCATCTGCAGCGACGGAAATAAATAATTTGTCGGGAAATCGGGAATTTTGCGATTTTTAGTCCGTGTCTCAGCAGAAAAGAATTTTATCAGTCACATTGATGGTGTTATGCGAAAATGAGGGCTCACACGATCATCAACTCGAACTAGCATTTAAATATCTGATGACGATACCTCCAACGAGTGTGGAAGCTGAGCGTGCATTTTCAGCAGCAAGTTGTCTGACTTCCAAAATCAGATCCAGACTAAATGACGAAACACTAATGTTTAATGTTAATGTTACTTCGGGCATATTTTCAAAATAAGATTTGATTTTTTTAGTATTTTGTTTATCTATTTTTGAATTGTATTTTTATCTTTTCTTAAATAAATAAAATTCTTTGGCCTTCAAGTGATTTTTTATATTGAACAAATGGACTTATTAGTAATTTTTGATCAAATTCATCAAGGTAATTTCTTAAAATATTGAAAATCCCAATCCCGGTATCCCGGGACTGGTCCCGGGATTGTCTAATGAAATCCCGGGATCGAAATTTTGGCTCGGGATTGGATTCCCTACTCCTTATTCATATATCTCCTCCAACTTAAAAATCTTTTTCCAATTTGAACTTATGTGGAAGGCAATGGGCAGTGGTGTAGTGGGGCGGGGGCGCGTGGGGTCGGCGCTCCAACACTTTTTTCTAGACGATTTGGAAATTTTGCACAGTATAAATTGTACAATTTTTTAATTTATCTTAACGTAAGTATTATAAAATTATTTTTGTAACTATGTATTGGAAAACGTTTTATTGGAAACTTTGTGCGAAAATTGGATCACTGCGGGTAGGAGAGGGGGTATGAAAATATGATAATTAGTCAGCGCTCCCATACTTTTTTTGTTTAGCACTATACCACTGGCAATGGGAGAACACTACATGAAAAATAATTCGATTAGAAAAGTTTTGAACTTTAGACCATAATCCAGAATAAACTACAGGTATCATATTTTGCATGCAGAACTGTTGGTAGCAATGTTGGTGTTATGCAAATTAATTTACATTAATTTGCATATATATTGAAACTTTTTCTTCGAGAATATCGATCACTTTGGACCCAATAAAATCTCAATCGGTTTATAATTCACACTAAAACAACATTATTATTATTTTGAATTAAGATGCATAATTATTATCTATTTCTAGAACAAACACCGAATAGAAGTGTGCATAAGATGTCAGTGGCCCAGGACCAGAAATATTATTAATTACCTACCGAACTACCTTTGAGACAAATGTGTAGATCCTTGTACTAATTGTAGTTCCGAAGAATTAAATACTAAATAAATAAAGGATTTTCTAAATATGTTCTAAACAAACAACTATATCACTTAGATCATATTTCAACAATATACTATTGGCCTTAATATTTAAAACATATATTGAATATTTTCAAAACTATTTATTTATTTCTAGATTTATAAATTATTATTATTTAGATTTTATTATAAATGTATTTATTATTTATTTAAGGAGAAATTTAGTGACTATTTATCCATTTTAAAAGAGGCTCACATCCATGCTCAATAAATAGAGTATGACTGAATTTTTGAGGATCTATCGATCTTACAAATAATAGAAAATCAATGCATCCTTAATATTCCGTATGCAGATTGACTCACAAATCTTAAATAAATTATAAATGATTAGTAACACGTTACTCAATAATTTCATATGCACGATCAACATTTTTTATTTATTTCAATTGTAGTTGTCTGAAGTAGCATTTTCTCTTTCATTTTTACAAAAGCGGCTCTTTTCCTTCGATTAGAATTTCTTTTGTAGGCACTTCTGTCGTGTAAATTAATTATTTTGGTGGCCCTATTCCGTGGCTTGCACGGTCTCCAGATCTGATACCTTTTATCTCGATTTCTTTGTCGAGGGATGTGCAAAAAAATGTGACAACCCTGACACTTAGGATACAGGGCCTATGTGTGTGAAACGTAGCTAAAGATCCCCCTAAACCGCAAAAAAAAAATTGTCGGTCCATGTGCAAAACATCCTGTATAGTTGACGTCATTATTCCCATCCCACTCATCCACTGTATTTTCCGAATCTGGATCCCAGCGATTACTATTTGTTTATAGACCTGAAAAGAATGCTACAACAAAAGAAATTTGGCTCCAATGAATAAGTAGTTGCTCAAACTGAAGCCTATTTTGAAGTCAAAAATAAACCATTCAACAAAAAGGGCATTGAAATTTAAAAAAAACGTCGGAATAAATGTATCACTCTTGAAGTAGACTATGTCGATGAATACAGTCGTTGTTTTATTTTTGGTTTATTAAAAAAGTTTTTGGTTTATTAGTCATCCTACAAACTTATTGAGCGATGTGTTGTAGTAAAATAACTTGAATCCAAAATTCAACATTATCTTTTTAAACCTCAATGACGACTCTGTAGAATATTTTATGGAATTTATTCAATCGTATTAAGATGTTTTCTCTTTTGTTCTCCAAATCAAGAATAATTAAATTTAGAATTATTATAACGCTAATTATGTATAATATCGCAATGAGTTATTGATGTGTAAATATTCTATATATCAAGCCTAGATTGACAATCAATTCAAAATGATTATTGAATTTCGATTCGAGTTCAATCATGTTGAATATCTAATAAAATTTACGCGACACAAATTAAGACATTAACCCTTTATTAAATACCACCGGCTTGTTAAACTCGACCCTCGAGGAAATATATCCGATAAACGACAACTTGTTATTTTTTATTCAAGCACTCATTGGATTATTAATTAGGGCGTGAGCTACCTGGGAGCGATATCATATTCTGTGTATAAGGGTTGGGTGTGCTGTCGTGGGTCACAGGGAGTTACATCAGGGTTGATAACGGGGATGTTATTGGGGTAGGGAACCGTTCGAAAATATGTGCAACCCGTATGCGCATGAAACGTCCATAGAGCGATATTCAATTCAAAGTCGTCGTGTGACATGAAATTATTTCGACATAATTATTTTTCTACTATTAACAACGCATAAAAAATACAACAAAGCAGTGCATGCTAATATTTTTATACGGTCAATCAATCATGCAGAATGTCATTAATCAACATTCAAACCATTCCTTCGGTAGCATGAAAACATTAAATCCAATTGAGTTACAATGACAATTTTACAGACAAATTAATCAAAAACCTCAAGTTCAATGACTATTAAATATTCTTCTTATTTCGCATGCCATAAAAAATATAATACTGACACATTTCTGTCGGGAAGTCGTTCGCGCAAAACACAAGCAGTTATATAAATCGCCAATAATATAAACGCATAATATGCAAAAGTGCAAGTTTATATTTATTTGGCTTTTCTGCCTTCGACAAATGTTTATTCTCGATTTTCGTGACCTATGCCGATCTTCATAAGAGGCGAAGTGTTCTCAAAATTTCAGACAGGAAAATTTCTGAAATGTATGTCAGAAAAATGATTTTCGTCCAAGAAATGTGGTGCGCACTTGAACTTTCACTTGCCAGAATGAAGACGAAATCCAATTTCTATCTTTATACAAATACTTAATTTTAAATCATCGTACACTCAGATGCTATATTTGCATGACCGCCGCTTATCATCCGTATAAATCCACTTATCTGTCAGGACTAGGGAATCCAATCCCGGGATCCCGAACAGTTTTAGGTACTTAAGAATCCCGGGACTAGAAAACGTAATCCCGAAAATACACCTCACCAACACGATGAAGGCTACTAAATCGAGAAATTTCCGACGAAATCTGGACGCTTCGAAACAGTGGCGTAATTACTAATTGGCGAACTTAGGCGACGCATAGGAGCAGTGACTGTCTAAACTATGTATACATATATAGCGTACATGTATGTTTTCAAATTGTTATATTTACCTTCCCCACCGGTGATGTATTTACTACACCTCGACTCTAATAATGGGAATATCGATGTGAAATATAATAGATACGGTGTTCAGAATTTTTGTATTCTTCCGTAATATAATTATGAATCACATCAAAGTATTATAGTACATAAGTATTCACCTGCAGCGACGGAAATAAATAATTTGTCGAGAAATCGGGAATTTTGCGATTTTTAGTCCGCGTCTCAGCAGAAAAGAATTTTATCAGTCACATTGATGGTGTTATACGAAAATGAGGGCTCACGCGATCATCAACTCGAACTAGCATTTAAATATCTGATGACGATACCTCCAACGAGTGTGGAAGCTCAGCGTGCATTTTCAGCAGCAAGTTGTCTGACTTCCAAAATCAGATCCAGACTAAATGACGAAATACTAATTTCTAATGTTAATGTTCGGGCATATTTTCAAAATAATATTTGAATTTTTTAGTGTTTTATTTATCTATTTTTGAATTGTATTTTTATCTTTTCTTAAATAAATAAAATTCTTTGGCCTTCATGTGATTTTTTATATTGAACAAATGGACTGATTAGTAATTTTCGGTCAAATTCATCAAGGTAATTTCTTAAAATATTGAAAATCCCAATCCCGGGATCCCGGGACTGGTCCCGGGATTGTCTAATGAAATCCCGAAATCCCGGGATCGAAATTTTGGCTCGGGATTGGATTCCCTAGTCAGGACCGTCGCAGCGTGTATGAAGCTTGTACATAAATAAATAAACACTGTCAATAACAAACAATATTCGGTCATTTCTTCAAGCAAACATAAACAATACAAATAAAATAACTATATCTTTTACATATCATTATTAGTCGATACATTTGGGTTAACGATCCATACAATCGTACGATGTGCGCAAGATACTCTCTTTGTCTCTGTCTCTCTCCAAACTTTTTGTATAAAATAACTATTATTGTTTGAATTAGGTATTTTAAAAAAATCAATAAATCTAGTGTTAATTAGATCTTATAATTATAGCTTTTTGATAACCACCACTAAATATTTTTCCCACAAATAGGCGCCAGTCAATAAAAATGTTTTAATAACCAACCCGCACATAATGTGTTAATATCATATTCAATTAATAAGATAAATATTTTTTATAAATATGTTACGTCATGTTGCACTCAATCAAAATGTCTTTATGAACGTGGTATAATTTGCATTTTTCAAAACAGATTTATTTAGTCTAAATTATGGATTATCCGATATGGGCTTGATTTTCGATTAAAAATTATATTGGGGGCATTCAAAGACTCCAAATGGCAATCCCTGATATCGATGAACCGTTAGTCAATGCGTTAAGGGCGAAAGAGAAAGTAATAGGGATGCACCTAATGTTTACACCCTTGGTTAGAAAAGGACAGACATACTCGAGACTTTGCGAGTGGATTCAAAACAGTCAGGCGCATTCCATCACAGCAGTACATCATAGAACGTCACTTCGTCATCCTTCATCGCTTGATTGTTGTTGCACTGATCATCTATTGTTTTGTAAATCACTAAAGATGGTTCGATCCCGTGTGTTCGATTGCGGCCGAAGAGTCCCGAGCAGGGAAGTCAGGATGGCATTCCATATGGTTGGTAGTCGATTCTGTTCTTTGTTTCGTTTATCATTTTCTTCGACCCTATCCCAATACTTGAGGGTATATATTCTCGCGAAGATATACTTTTGCTAATTTATTGCGCTTGGATTGTCACAAACGTGTTGACCTTTTCTATCACAATACAATTATATATATATATATTCGACAACATCTATAGAGGTTCACTTTTCGCGAACATTCAAGACGAACGTTCGCCCTAGACTCCATTGGCGCGCAAAAGCGAATTTGTTTTTCCATGAAAAATACAAATATTCAATAATAGATTGTTTGCTTTGTTAAAAAATATGTAATTCAATTCAATTTCGATTTTTTCGCATTTAAACTAACAAATTGTTTTTCAATGTATGATGGGCGAGAAAATTATTTATAATGAGTGAGGTTGATTGTTAAGATATATTTTTATGCAATGCTGTTCTAAACTTGCGATTGATTTTGTTAATGATTGCCAAACATTGCCAGCGCTTTTAATACATGTATCCTATATAACACTCAATTATTCAAGCGTTTTCATGCTTACCTCTCACTCGAAAAATTGTAGAAACTCTAATTATAACCCTGCTGCGATAAAAACCTATATATGAATACGCTTTTTAAGCTGTGGAAGTGTTTGTCGAAGCTCAAAGTCGAATATAGATATTCTGATTTGAAATAAGATTTAACCGAATTTCCATATCATACGCTGAAACTACATAGTGGTCAATAAATATAACACTTTTAAAATTTTAATCATGATCTGGACATGTTCTTGCTTTTCATGGGCACTCGCCTCTCCAAACTATTTGTGGATTTTCTCTGCAATCAATCAAAGATTTTTAATATTATACTTGTTAAGGGACGTTTCTACCTTATTGGGCTTAAAAGAGATCGTATTAAATATAGAATATTGATATTTAGTATGTTGACTAGGTGATCTTTATTGAATATAAAAATATTTTTCAAAATTGGACACAGTATAGTAGTGGGAGTAAGGAGAGCTCTCTATGTTGATAACGAGCGATGACATTCTTCACCATGGAAGTCCTAAGTCTTGAACAGATGATTTGCAGCAAAAAAATTAAACATATTCCTACTTTTTATAATATCGTGTATAGCTTAGACTACAATTAAGAAGAAATATTGAAAAATAAAAAAATAGTGAACGATTGAAAAAAAGTGTGTTTTTGCCAACTTTTTTTGTAGTTTTTTGTTCATTAGAAAAACACCGTTAAGTATTTTTAGATAATTGTAGTCTATATGATGAAAACGTGCTTGCCAAATTTCATAAAGACACTCTTCGTCTCTGTCTGTCTCCCAGTTCGACGTGTAATAATGCTCTTTCTGAATCACCGAAATTCGGAAAACACTCTCTGTTTTATCTCCTTAAAGGGTTAATATGCTTCCACTTTTTCCACATTTTAAGAGTTCTATTTTTTTAAGCATAATTAAAAAAATAAGCTATTATATTGATATCGTTTTTTATATTACGAAATAGGAGATTTTTTTATGCGAAAGGTATACAATATAGAATGTTGATATTTAGTGTGTTAAATAAGCGATCTTTATTGAATATAAAAATATTTTTTAAAGTTTGACAAAGTATGGTAGTGGGAGTGGGGGGGTGCTACCTATGTCGGTGTGCGAACAATGACAATTCTTCACCATGGAAGTCCTAAGTCCTGGACAGGTGATTTGCAACAAAAAAATTAAACATATTTTTATTTTGTATAATATTATGTATAGCTTAGACTATAATTAAGAAGAACAATTGGAAAATAAAAATAAAATGAGTGATCAAAGAAAAGTTTGTGTTTTTACCAACATTTTTTGTAGTTTTCTTGTCCATTAAATAAACACTTTTGAATATTTTTGGATAATTGTTGTCTATACGATGAAGACATTTATTATACACATATCTGCCAAATTTCATAAAGAATTCTTTTCTAGGGCGTGTGGGAGCACTTCCATGAGCTTGAAAAAATAGTTTCGAGAAAAACATGTTTAAAGTTTATTTTTCCCTAAGATTCGCGAAGCGCAGCTTCTCCTCGTATATAACTTAGAAATAGAACTGTTCTACAATTTCGGATAAATTGTTAGCTTTTGTGAACTTGGTTTCGGATTTAATTTGATTCCGGCTTATTGAAACTGTTGACATGGGATAAATTTACCCGATGTGAAATTGCTATTTTAATACACTGCAGGCTTGTCTCGCATATCATATGACTTAATCGTGCAATTGATAGAGGTCCTATGATGCGCATTCGCGGAAAAGTCGTAGCCCTTTTTCCCAGTGGGCGAGGAAACCCTACGGCAATGACTAATATTACCCCCGATGGCTTCTAGAGAATAATTAATCTAATAGCCTCTCCAGGGCGAGCGGGTGCTCTGGGCGGACGGGTGCCCTGCAGCTTAATAGCCATTCTTGAGTTAACATTGGCAAAGCTTGATGTAACACCTCATCGTGTGAAGTCCCGTAGCTAGATCCATCTCTTATAAGAAGGACTGACAATCAAAGAAAGGACTTATTATCTCTCCAAGGAAAGACTGTTTATTTTGCTTTAATTATGCTCTCCATTTAATATTGAGCGCTTTTTTCTGCTTCGATAGCAAATATTAATACATCATATGGATGTACCCATTTAAAAACCGAACGCCGGGCTGGGATTCATACAAAATGGATCGATCGCCCCCAGAGGCCCAGGTCTAACATTTCACGATATGATGAAAATCACATTTTTGCGTTTGAATTATCAGGTCAGTCCAAAAACTTCGTGCGCATTTTCGGAAAAATTTTAAATAGTGTAAATAAATATTTTTCATGTATCAGAAAGAACCATGTAAATAAATCTCCTTCATGTATCAGAAAGAATCGATCGACGAGGAGAAGCTGCGCTTCGCGAAGCTGAGGAGAGAAGAAACTTTAAACGTGTTTTTCTCGAAACTACTTTTTCCAAACTCATGGAAGTATTCCCACACGCCCTAGATAAGCATTTTTTAAAGAAAATATGAAGACAAATTTTCCATGTTAATTAAGTATTACCAGAGGCACTATAGTATAGCGCGCCTCATCGTTTGTTATATCTTTTTCATAAAATCAATATCTCGAAATCTAATGAATTATTTCCAGAAGTCGAATGAACTAGAATTATAGTAGAAGCGTCTGAGAAATTGCAGCCTGTTGTTAGCGTGATAAAGTGGCTTGTATAATTTAATGAAGTTAAATTGATACATGTCCAAGTGGAAAACTTTATGGTTTTCATTTTTCTACGAATAATGATATGATACCGCATGCGAAAAAAGTCAACTATTTATGCTACTGAGTGTATGGAAGGATCTTAATATTGGATTTATGGTACACAATAAGTGTAATTTATATGTTAAAACTTACTTTAGCTAATACAAAAAAAAGATGCATTAAATAGAATGCAAACAATGGAGATCATCGTCAAGATGATTCGCTATATATAATTCTACAAATATTAAAACGGTAAAATATATAATTTGATTAGCAATATTTCATACACAAAAGGTCTGGTCACTGAAACAATAAAAAAACATCCAATTTATTGCATAAATGCTTAAAAATACAATACTTATCTGACACACAACTGACATAATATCATTCAAAATTTATAATAACAACCATGCTTATAATATCTTCATAATTTATCATCAATAGCCACTTTAAATTTTAGACTAGATAAAGGAAATTTAACGTTTTCATAATGTGAAACCAATTGATGATTAATATAACTAAAATTTGATTGCAAATATAAATATTATATGAAGATATATTAGAATTGTTGGTCAAAAACAATTTTTTTTTCCTTCATGTATCAGAAAGAACCAATGTTTAAGAATACGTAAAGTCATAGATCGACGAGGAGAAGCTGCACTTCGCGAAGCTTAGGAGAGAAGAAACTTTAAACGTGTTTTTCTCGAAACTACTTTTTCCAAACTCATGGAAGTGCTCCCACACGCCCTAGATAAGCATTTTTATGAAATTTGGCAGGCACGTGTATAATAAACGTCTTCAATAACATATTTTCCTCGAAAGACTTGAGACATGACTTGAACAAAAAACTTGAAAGTCCATTTTGTACATCCTGTTTAGAATTTAGCTTTTTTCCTAGTAAATTGTAAGGCACGAAATTGTGGCAATATCCGGGGAGTAATCAGGATGTGGCAAAAGCTCCCAATTAAATTCACTATTTTTTGCAGTGTTTTTCGAGCCGTATGCTGTCTAGCGTTATCGGGACGAAACAACATTTTACATAACTACTGTTCTATTATCATCCCTATATCACCTTATCCTGCTCATTATTGGCTTCAAAATATTTTTTTAAATTATAAAATGTATATTGCCATACTTATTGATTTTCGGCAGACCGAGTTTTACCAACGTCATTGTGGTTATCGAATCAAAAACTTTTATTTTATATTAAAGGCAAGAAAATCGCAAAACAAAAAAATACATTTTCAAAACCTCTAAAAGCCCTACAAGAACAATAACACCCTTTACCTCTCGTAGAAATTTAATCAAGTGGAAATTTTTGTACGTCATATTTTCCATTAAAAAATACCGCGTTGTATAACTTCAAAGGTTACAATGACGTATTTTGTAGACCAATTTCTTATATAATATTTATCAAAAATGTTTTATAATCCGCAATATTAATATTATTTATTTTAATGATCATATTAATTTATTGGTGTTGTATCGTAATATCCTTGGGTTGTCGATAAAAACATAGTGTTGGACATATTCTCAGATGCACAAATAATATTTTATTTCGATAAACACTTTCTTGATGATCACCAATCGTGGGCGTTTTTCAATCAATTCTAAGCTTAAACGACCCTGTAAATATCTGCATTAGCGGTTTGATTTGATTTTAACAGTTCATAATATAAGACATCATACATATCCCACCAAACACTTAAAAGCTGTTGGAATTAGCTGCTTATCTTTATCTGTCCACTGTCATTTTCTTGTGACATTATAATACATAATCCGTGTTTCGTCACCTGTTACCAAACGGTCAAAAATGGCTCTATTTCGAAGTGCGATGAAGGGAAGTGCAAATGTTTATTCGTTGCTGGCAATTGGATTCTGATAGATCATGCGATACCCATTTTCCAAGCTTGGATACTTTTCCAATCTTCTTTAAATGGCGAAAGACTATTCCGTGAGATGAATCCAACTTTTCAGCGGTCTGATCCACTGTAATTGTGGCTCTGACTCCACAAGATTTTTAGAACGTCGTTATCAAAATTAACAGGACGTCCTGAACGGGGTTCATCATAAATGCTGTTTTCTCCAACTTTAATTTTTTAAGCCATTTCTGGGCAATCCTTACACTGATTGTATGTTCGCCATGTACACCATTAATTTGTATTGCTACAAATTTGGCATATTAATATTCTATGGGTACTAATATGCGTTCGATGCTTACGAAAATTATTATCCGTGTATCATCGACTTTTTGCAGAGGGTAAATCATCAAGACACCACTATATATGTGCCCGGTGGTAATATGGAAATTTTACCCACTTAAACCCTCCCCTTCTTCAGCTGCCACCCAACTGCTGGTTAAGTATTCCTCAAGAGTGGCAGACAGGTGTGCGCCTTGTCTCAACACTTGACCAACATTAGGCCGATATGTTCTGATATGCAGGGCACCCGTCCACCCAGAGCACCCATCCACCCAGAGCACCCACCCACCCAGAGCACCCGTTCGCCCCAATACAGCGCCTGCGCAACGGCAATATGCACTTACTTCAAAATATAATAGAAATACGTACCCCCGTCCGAACACATGCCGTGCTCTTAGCTCACACTCCGCTTCTTTTTTTCTCTGCATGATACAGATATTTGACATATTGGCATCTTTAAGCATACTATTAGATAATTTGGTAGTAACTAACAATTATTATCATAGGGAATCTCTTTCAGCATCACACTTCATGCAGTCAAAGATCATATGTGAAGCAAAAGCGATGGTTGCTCCACAATAATGACATTCTGGGCATGTCTTTTTTCCAATTTTTTCCATGATGATCTCTCTTGCATCGTTTTTATTCCCGTTTATCGGGTTTGTCTCAAATAATAAATGACATCTAGGCATATTCGAGATACATTGTGATGCAGATGCACGGTTTTTTCAAAATCATCATCAATGAATCTCCTTCGATAGAATTTCAATTCATATATTAGGTACTCTCGAAAGAAATCCATTATTTTCATACGATCTCGTTTGAGTTCAGTTGTATCTTCCGACACGGCGAAAGAAACATCGCCGATCTGATCTACGATCTTTAATTGAATCAGATTTTCAACCAATTAATAGAAGAACTATGACAAAACCTTTCATCTTCAACATCAACCGCGCCGATATGACCTGATGTTATTATAGGGTCTGATAGATCCAGAGAAACATTTAACCAATACGATTAATAAATCATCGTTGCCATTTTCTTCCGTCTCATGCATGATATTATCCATTAGGTTGTTGTAATGATACATCTTGAAATTATTACTTCGATACAACTAACATAATATGGCCAATGAACTGCCTTGAATTTATCGATAAAAGAGCTCAGTTTGTTTGTGAGTAGCAACAGATAAACATATGAATTAATGTAAATAATATGCGAGAAAATATTCCAAATAGATCAATCTATGTATTTATATACATTGATAAACGTGATGATTATACAAGGAGCGCTCAATAATCTAGGTTGAGGGTTGAAATGAATTTGCACATTTTAGCATATTCTTGAGTTTATAGCCGAAGATTGTCATAAAATTATAGTATGCTTGGGAGTATAACTCTATATAAATCACAAAATTTCAGCTTATATTAATTGAATGTGATCATTAGGGTGGTCCTTATTTGGGTCAAAAAAATTTTTTTTCGAATATTCGACCGGTCAACCTCTCATTTGTTTTTCCACCCTAAAAAATATATTTATATTTAGGGGTCGCTACCTTATTAAAATACTATATTAATGACTAACTTATATTTATTAATATAAAACATTTATATGTAAAATTAATGTTTAGATTACAAATAAGGATACCCTTTTAATGTTAAAATCATATATAGCATTCAATGGACCATTTTCTTTGCAGCCTTAAAATCAGAGTCATCCTTCCATGTTTCAACAGATTTATTCAAAAACTGTGATAAGATATCGAGTATCTGGAAAAATCGTAAAAAGTTGCTAATCACAAGATCTTCAATGCTTTTTTCGGTGATGTGTTCGACATCAATGCTTTTTCTTTACATGCAATGTTCTATACCTTCGATTCTTAATGCATGTACCATATTTCGCTTATTAACTAAAATTTCGTCATCTAACAATGCAAAAGACATCAACTCTTCCGACAAGTACCATAAATGGTTCAGTATTTTTTTCATGGCAACTTTGGTCATTTTTTAATATCTTAATAATTGTTAGTCATTTCTTGGCGCTGATTATCCAACACGAGCTTGAAACCAGTGTTTTATATATATTACGACTGTGAAAAGACAAATATCTTTCACTGTTTTCATTTCCTTTTTCTTCAGTTTAAACAGGCCTCCTAAATTAAACTCTTTTTTCAGTTATTCCTCCCAAGTAAATGATAGAAAGATACAGTAACTCTTTTATGTCATCTAGGGGTTGGTATACTTGAAGTTGTTTTTGCGCAAAAGAAATCCAGATAAATTTTATCCCGGTTCTTCTTACACCTTTTACGCAATTGGATATCAAGAGCACTATACGGACCGAGCGATTGACTCACTACAGTCTCTAATATCATTATCATTATATGCTGACAACAAGTTAGGCAAAGTATATCTTTTTTCCATTTTCTGCTCCAGAAGCTCTATTTCTCAAGGTGGTATTTACAAATATAGTGTTAAAACACAAACGTAATACTTCGCCAATAGAAGGTAACATTGACTGATGTAGCTTTGTTGTTGATTGGTCGATAAGCCAAAAATTGGTTTAATTTTTAATTAATAAACCCCCGTCACTGCTTATGGACGTCATGATAAGTTTAAATAAGTAAGTATAATTGAGGGAAAAAAAGCGCGTGCTATCGCTAATGACTTAATTTGAAGTGAGGAACCGGGCAGGGCTCAATCTCATTATGTACCCGCAGGAAAAATTAATAAAAGGGTGATGGGGAGGAGGGTCGACTATAATGAAGTAGGGAGTTTTTTTGTATGCTATTTCACTTTAAAATAGACTAATAAGCACACCAGAATCAATACGTCAGATTAATAGTTAAGTGGCCATACAACGTGTTTTCTGAAACTTTGACGTATGATAGCGACCTCTATATGACATCTATATATTGTAATTATATAATAATACAGTAGAACCTTGATTATCCGGACTAATTGGGGATGGAAGTAGTCCGGATAACGAAATATCCGGATAATAGAAAAAAATCATAATTGACAGAAAAAGATAGGGAAAGTATGAAGAAATTTTCCATTCACATACACATAGAAGCAGCCAAGTCGCGAATATTCTTGAGATATATAAGATGTCCTGATTTACATTATTCTTGCTTCTCAAGCCATTTCATGGCGACATCTAACCACTGAAATGCTTCAGAATGTGTAAGGACTAATATATCCTCCCTCGCAAATCTCTTCTTCGTATTCTGGATCTTGTTTTTCTGAGACAGATATTTCTTCAACTATTTCCTCAGCATTCAAAATTTGAAATCCAGGATCGTTTGCATCGTAATTTAATCACTCGATTACATTTGATTGCGTATTAAAGACTAGTGATCTAATTTTTCTTGTACACAAAATGCATGATATTGTACACCCGATGTTCGTCAAACCATTCAAAGAAAAGACGATAGGTTTTCCCTCTTTAAGTGACGATCTCCGAATAATCGACGATAGCGTAGATAAAGTAAACCTATTATCCAAAACTTTGGACTAATCACCAGGATTCCCAGCACAATAGCACAAAACAAACGATTTCGAAATCATCAAAATAATTCTTCAAAAATTATCCTAAATCCTTAACAAATACTAAAATAATAGCTCCGTTAGAAACTATTATTAAGAAAAAATAAAGATTAATAAAAAAAAATACACAGGTTCGGCGAAATTGATAATACAATCATTAAAAACTTCCCACGAAAGTTTTCAATGCTTGCCTGGAAATCGGTTATTATCCCACTTTATGGAAATTTGCAAAGGTAATTCCGATTCCAAAATCAGTAAAAAAAATATCCATCCCGAAAAGTATAGACCGATCTGTCTACTGTCCGGACTTGATAAACTCTGTATCAATATATGAATTACTAGACTTAAGGCGTCTTCTCACTTTAGGCGCCTCAAAAATAGGCTATTTTCACGATTTTTTTTCGAGGATTTTCGCTAAAAATTATGAGATAAAATGGATCTTATGTAATAAACACATCTTTCAAGTACATGAAAAAATTATATTTTTATTTTTTTGAACAATTATTATAATAAAACAGTAGCATCGAAAAACCCGCGTAGAAATGTTATGTTCGTGGCTTGTTGATGGTATCTCCGAGATGGGTCATTTGAAACAAAAAAATAAAACAGTTTTAGATTTAGTATATCAGTGGCTATAGCGCTTATCATCAGATTTTTGATATTTACGAAAATAACAAAATGGCGCACGTTTTTCGAAAAAGTAAAAAAAACCGCGTTTTTTTGCAGTTTTTTGTAAAAAAAATTACTTAAAATCAAAATTTCAAAAATCTGATGATATTCGCTATAGCCATAACTATGAAGAATATGTCATTCAAATTTCATGATAATCGGCCGGATAGTTTCCGAAATTTCATCAACAAGCCACCGAAAAACCTTGTTTTGAGATAAACGCGTTTAAAGTTTTGGTTGCAGAAAAATTTCCCAGACACAGCTGTTGAAACACTCGTTGTTATTTTGGGTATTTCCTCCGAAGATCTTCATAAATCGGTTTCAAAACCTCGTGAACATCCTCAGCTAGAGCAGAAGGATGTTTAAAAGTGTCTATCTGATTGTTTTTCACCACTTTCTTGTACTTGCACCATGAGTCTGAACAATACGTATGCAGCCGGGTGCTCACCTAACGGTCGCCCAAAAATGTAGTTAGACTCGTCTGATCTTTATGAAATTTTGATATAACATTTTTGAAAATATGTAATTTCAAAATTTAAAGTAAAATAAAAATCGATTTTTTTAAATTTGTAAAGTGAGAAGACGCCTTAAGTATGGATTAATGTACTCATGTAAAATTATTTTTATAAAGGATTATTTTTATTACTATACCCTCGATGATATTGGTACAAATGCGCCATACAATGAACCAAAAAAATATATTGCAATCCATTATATATGTGAGCAAAAGTAAACACAATTCTCCACGTGCAAATTAATAAATTGTATTTTTTATTTTGAACAATCCGGATAATCAAAAATCCGGATAACCGAGGTCCGGATAATGAAGTTTCTACTGTATTGTATTGGCACATTTGTATGTTATCGAAAAACCATTAAATTAAATTGAAAATAATATTTATATACACTGTTATTCTATGACCTGGGCATTTCACCCCCTATTTTTCTCCCCGGCTGTCTGAGCTCACTCTCTGTCGCTGTACAACACAAATAAATAACCCAGATAAAGGTCACACATGGGTCATAATTATTCTTTAATACATCTTATTTTAATTATATTTCATTTAATCACTGGGATGTTCATTGCTTTATATCGAATCTTCATCGATTTCGATTAAAAATCATATATGTACGTTTTTCAGTATCGGTTTATTTTTTATTTAATTTATAATATCTGTATTGGGGCCTCAATCCCATGTATATTTGATATATAAATTACGATCTGATTACAATTTAATTTATATATGTATGTGCAAATTGAATGATTAGGGATGAGTGGAGTTTTCTACAGGTGAATCGATAATGCAAGAACAGTCACGCGCCGGCTCCGGTCGTGAGCGGTTGCCTTAGCCCTTTTCGTCAACCGCCCTCACATCATCCTTCTCCTCATCGTCCTCGTCGAATACCCTGATTCTTTCAACAACCACTATTGATGTTGGTAGCCCAGTTTTTTTCTTTTATGTGTGCATACAAAAGGCCAAATTAAGACCAGCTGACGGCCCTCTCTTAAAAATAGCGCCTTGCGTCTTCATCTCGTTTATGCGCAATCGCGGTCATTCGAGATAGTGTTTTGTTAGATTCGACTTGTGTTTATGATTTGTGTCAATTAATAAACGCAATGAGCCAAAATATCGAATTTACGTCCTTGTGTAAAAAAAGTTCTGCAATAACGGAATAACCACATCAAAACCGGCACTCCACAGCATCGTTCAAATCTAATGCGCGTCCCTTCGTATCAACCGCGACTTTCTGCCCGCCAAACTCTACCATGTAAGTTAACCGCAATCATTTTTTAAACAAATCCGATATTAATAATGTTGTAGAATCTCAAAAATACCGTAATTGATTTTTATTTTCAGCACTCATTCAAATTGTAATAAACGAGCGCCAAATGTATAGAAAACGACCCACGACCGCTAGATCGAGAGGGCACAAATAATAAATTTACCACAGCATCCCTTCAAATTTCGAATAAAAAACAGACGTAACATTAGTCGCTTTTCATTCTTATAACACAAGACTTCATTGCGGCGACATTTAATAGCTTAAAAAGCGAATAATAACGTATTCAAAAACCCAAAAGTGACGCAAAACGTTATTCAAAGTAGTAGCTGCGTATTAAATACAAACATATTTTACTTACATAATAATAACAAATTGCAAGCTGCATGCGATTTTCCATGTTATCTATTTGCGAATGAGTCGATTCTCATTAAAAATCATAAATTTAGCACCGGTATGTCGTTTATTTTGCTATCAAAACCAACATTTCTATGTTTTAACATTAAACAATTTAAGCAATCATTTTCTGTGGTGATTGTTGAATTTAGCTATCGATTAACATTGATACGGTCATCAAGAAAGAAATGTTTCAAATGGATTAATCAGACATGTGGATTTTCCGTTAGCTTGTGTAGATCTTAAACAAATTTCAATCATTCGTATCAATCATGTGAAGACTGTATTTACTAATGACAATAATTTGAACCGTCCATAAAAAAATATTGAAATCGTCTTATAATATAGCTCGATGATGCAACGATCAAGTCAATTGTCAGATCTGTCTTGGTAAATGATGATGAAGTTTATCAACGAAAAGTTATGAATTGTTACTATCAGATCGTTTAAATATCTGCTTCTTGGATATTCGAAAACTGGGAATGATGGTGCGGCTTTGAGCCTAAATATGTTGAGGTTCGTGACATCAAATCCTTCGAACACAGCTGCATCAATAACTGGATTGTGAAGTTCACATTTCAAGATATTTGGATAGATTTTCCAAGTGACGTCGAAATTTACAGGTACCGGCAGTAACCTGATTGGCTTTTGCATAAAACGATCATAGTGACTTCCATGACATATAAGATATGCATGATCATTGACAGACGGTTCAGACAGACAGACATTAAACATTGTTGATACATATCCCAGCTTGTTCTAGCCTTAATCATTCCACCGGAATTGAAATCACGCGATTAATAAAACGTCATGAATCCAGGTCAAGTGTTATCAATTCAAAAACTTTGAACAAATTTCGATATTTAAAATTATGCATTTTATAGCATCTTTGATTCAAATCTGATCAAATATCTAAGTGATCATACATGAAAGATATTTATACGATTTTAATTTTCAAAGCGTTTGAAAAAACCGGATATTCGATCGCGTTATTAAGGTTTTTAAAAGGCAAAATTATAATTGATTTTTTTCGAAATATTGGACAAAGGTAAGGTAAGGGTTTTCAAGATTGACGCGTTTTTAGCGCTTAAGAACCAAAATTAGATTATTACCTCTATCTAATATTACGAACCCCAGCCGGGTTTTCTTTGATAGGTCGGTTACGTCTAGGACTACCCTCGTATATATTACGTTCTTCGGCACAATCAACTTTAACTCAGATCTGCTTTATTGCAGCACTCATTTTTGCGAACTGTTAACATGATCAGTTCCATTCTTTTTGTAGTCACTCACTGAATTCGTACATTTTTGAATAAAATTCGACTGAAATTCACCAGCTAAATATTTGTTCTCTCGCGAAAACTAGCGAGCACTCTGCTATCAGCCGCGTTGTAGCTTCAATTACTCCCAATTTCAAATTGGTGACACTTGGTCTGGCGAGCTCTCTGCACGATATGTACGCATATTTACATACCCATCATGGCAGACTACTCTTTATACGTCTCTGAGAGTTCATTATCTTTTTAAGTTATCATCATATGAAATTTACATGCCGATCTGTAGTGAGCGAGTCTGTAATGACTCAAGGTTTAACAGGTCATCAGATAAGCATTTTCTTCGCTCCACGTTTTTGTACTGTTACAAATTTATCATCAAATTTCAATAGGCTCTTTTATACTTTTGTCTTGCGTTTGTCTTAAAAAGATATGTACTAAACGTTTAAACGACATACAATTACATATCTAGGGATGGATTTTTTTTTCTTCATATAAATAGCTAATGAGATCATTTTTCATATTAGGAATGGGGGGAATCTCTTGAGTATTTTTAACCATGTCAATTTCTATGTTACAAAATTTGTGGGGGAAGGGTTTTTTTTAATTCAATTTTTACCCGCTAAAATATTTTCATGTTGCTATATATGATTGTGATTTAACATTTAGTGTTTTCCAATATTTTTTCATTCACATTAACGGATTTTTTTTAAGGGAGAAAGGGGAGTTATTCAACATTTGATAGTTGAATCATTAAAAAAAAAATCCAGCAATTATTCTATATATAGCGTATTCAGGTGGAAAGGGGCACCGAGTGTATCCCTGATGTATCCCCAATTTAAAAAACATATTTCCATTATCTACGTATAGATGAAAACTTAAATATCACCCTACTACCCTTAAAGAAAATCCTAGATACGCCTTTGTTTAGCGTTGAAAGCGAATTTGCGTTTTTATAAATGGAAATGAAATTTTGATGAATTGCTTAAGATTGTTATAGTACTACTTTTTATTAGCGCTTTAAAATTATTGGTGTATGAAAATTCTGTAGTTCATCGCTAGTCATTTTAGTAATTTAATCTTTTGAATAATATACTTATACTAACTCCCCTTTCTCCCTCCAATAACCAATATTGAAAATATCGCTCTTCGATTAATTATTAGATCGATACTTTTAACATAGCTCTTAATAATTAGGGCGACATTTATTCCGCCATCCTAATTGGTTGCAATACCCGATTAAAGGACAAAAAGGTATAATCATACCTATTTGTCCTGAAATTTCTAATTTCCAAAACAGTAGTGCAGTCAGTATATTCCTTGTCATTTTCGTTATACTTTATTATTGATTATCATTACAAAAGTCATCAGTCGTAACCATGGCACCGACAGTATCGCATCAGAAGACAACGAATTACCGATTTCCTGAAGTATACAACCCCGCCAACAACGATAAAGAGGTGAGTTCCTTTTACATTATTTTACGACATCAACTAGCGGCGCCTGGGACTTCATATTCGAGCTGAGTCCTAATTTTGCATTTTTTAATCCATGCTAATTAGCCTGTCTTGTATTTTGGTATATTCGATGCTTGTAGCTCTTAATCTTCTGCACTATAATTGCATACCAGTTTTGTATCTGGCAACTACGAGCCAAACTCGAACTATGTTCATAAATATCATTGCACCACATTTAAATTTTTCATACATTGATACAGCAAAAATTCATAATTTAATGCCTCGTTCACACACAGCGTAAAAAGTCAGGATTGATAAAAATAAAGGCAGAAAAGTAGTGACCGCACGTTAATTCGGGACTGTTTTTTGACTAGGGCTGCCAACTTTAACGCGAATAAATAGTATTTTATATACTGCGTATTTCAAGGGTCGAGAAAGTTAAAAATACCCTGCATGTAGATTGATTTTAAAGTGTTTTTGTGAGGGCGCGACAGAGTTGGCAGTCCTAGAATCACAAAGCCTAGTCTCTTTAACATTCCTGACTTTTTACGCTTGATGTGAACCATACATAAGAGTGAAGATGATGCACCACATCAAGTATAATATTATACACGGGGGGAGGCAATATGAAAATGAAAATCATCATGTACACACTAAATATAATAAAAATACTAACCAAATTCTTTTTCGTTTTATTTTTACCCAACCATAAGATGATGATTTCACATTTGATCACTCAAAATCATAAATTCCGCCGCTATTATAATTGTATATCCTGAAGATAAAAAGTTCATCTCAGATGATAAACATTCTGAAATAAGCAGAAGAGGAGATTAAAAAAGAGCAAAATAATACAGTCATAATATCATCTATTGGACCAAAAAACAAGACGGATTGAATTTTAACGTATTTTAACAGAAGTATGACTCGGCTTAAATATATTTATATGCAGTGGACTTCTACTTGACGAACAATACAATGGACTTATTCAAATTCAATTTTCTTATCCTTAAGAATTGCTTAAATCCCATGAATATTTTGCAATAAATGTCAAACATTTTAGCAACGCAGAGATATATCTGCTCTGAATATTATAGTAATAGACTTATTATCTCTTTTAAATTTGTTATTTTGATCTACTATGATGTGATCTCGTGACCATCGAAATTCTCTATATAATTTATTTTATTCCCACATTTCTTATGTACACGCTGCTTTGGTCGCATGTCGCAAACTATATTAACCCTTAGAGTGCTAAAAAACGATTGTAAAACTAACGAATGCTGCAAACAATGATCGCTATTGGCTAATTGATGACTTTGTGCGTTTAGGGAAACAGTACATAGCTTTGAAATTCAACTCTATTCAAAGGTCAACGCAAATTTTGAAGGATGTGTATCGTATTTCGTTACATACCCAAGTTAATCCAAGAAAAAAATAGTTTATGTTAGCTAGAAAACGCTCTAAATCCATCGATTTTCAACTACTTGAAGGTGAGTCCTCTTTCGCAATGTCATTTAATTAATTAGAAATATTTAATACAGATTCGTATTTATTCGAGTATAGATTATGTGTAAATAGAAATGCTTCGTCTTCAAGATATCGTTGCGTGGAAAACCGAACATATCTCAATGTATTTGCATAGAAAAATCCATATGAAATATTGGGAAAGCGAGTAATTCTTTTAATCCAAATATGCTCGTTAAAAGAGAGTCCACTGTATATGGTTCAGAATTTGAGCGCCAAATCAAATCTTCTCGTCGAACATCTTTACTGAATTTTTATTCATTTCAGATCTTCAAATTGCCATCTGTGCCTGTTTGGAGAACAAAAAAGGTAAATCATTATTTAAATTGGTTTTTTATGCAATTTTGATATTTCGAACCTCCTGCCGGGTTCATGTTCGCGGATTGATCATTGTATTATTTATAGATTTCAGCTGTGAAATTGTTAACAGGATTTACATATACGGCGTAGTATTTTTGGATCCTTCTTACTCGCTTATATGGATTGAATTTTAATTCCTTGAGAAAATATTTCATAAAGTTGAATAATTGACAGTCTGAAAAAATTATGTGCCCTGAATATAAGAGGGTGCAATAAAACCCCACTAGACTCAATCTATCACTGTCATGCTGCGAAACATCGATGTATCTATTCACCATAAAATATCTTATTACCGCTTTTAATCTATTCAATTCTTCTTTACACACCTGTCATTAATATTTAGCTTTTTATTAGCACTTCTTAATGAATAATTCCTTTACTATCCCAACAAATACAAAGCACCAATCATTTAAGATTTCAACAAGTCACCCTCGGATTAGATTCGATTTTGGACCTGTTGAATCTTTCTCCGCAAGGGTTTTAATGTAAAATTTAGCTTATTTTTGAGATATATCAAAAAAACATAATTTCGGTAGCAATGTTCGTCACCAAATGATGATGTATCCAGTGAAGGTCTATGACATTTTTTTTATTTGGCACGGTCATGCATTACCTTTTGAACATATTCCAAACGTTCGCTGATAATATCAACAACTCAACAGAAAATACACTGGATACTTTACACAGCTCCGCAGATACAATACCTTTTTAGCAATTGTATCTATCTGTCGTTGTATTGTATTGTATAATTAATAACATGTTTTTGAAGGTGATCATTGGATACAAACGCATCTCTGAATACCGCTCCAGGAGATATGCGAATAAGTTTGTGAAAGAGAACTACCCCGATAGAGTGATCTCTAAGAGGATGATTGACTACGCCGTGCGGGTTTTCCTCGACACCAAAATAAGGGTGATGCCAAAGGTATGTGATTTGAAAAGTATAAATTTTCATAGTAATCAATCTAAATGAAGCGCATGCCAATTTGAAAACCAAAAACCCTTTGAACTCCAATGTCGACGTGGCCTCGACATTTTGTACTCCAGCCTCGATTACAAATTATTTAAAGCCATTCTGATGTTTTTATTTTTTGTAACATCAGAGCAACTGTTCTAGGATAGATAAAATTCACATTTTACGGAAAATCACCCATTTATTCACTTCCTGGATTTTTTTCGTACAAGTTATATTTCCACACTTGTACCATCTGATAAAGGCTTCACTCATAGATTAAATAGACCAGAACTATAATTCTGCACCTTTTCAATATATTTGTATTAGATGATTCCAGATTTCATCAAAAATATGGTTGAAGTGGACACTGCTGACCAATGTAACCAATGCAATGTATTATCAGAAATTTTAGATAAATTCACTAAAAATCGCTTGGAGTGCAAAGGGTTAAGCAATAATTGCCAAGGGCATCGGCTGCCGAAACCGATAGATCATTATCATTCGAATTTATACGCGATAGTTGGTGGTCGCTTACGTTTTAAGATTTAGGCCCGATTCACACTATGGTGCCGTTGACGGTTCGATCTCGCTTCGGTCTCAGTTCGGTCAAATATTCTTACACGAGCAACAATGAGAATATTCACACTCAGATTGACCGGACCGGGATCGAACCGAAACCGGAGCGAGATCGATCCGTAAACGGCAGCATAGTGTGAATCGAACCTTAAGATCCATTTTATTATTTTAACTATTCCAATCTCTTTTTATTTCAAATATTGAAAGCATGGCATGTTTTTCTAAATAGCAATTTTAATAATTTTGCGATACTTCACGATCATTGAACATTTTTACATTTACTTTTACATCATATAAAAATTAAAATTAAAGCATTATCCCCATAACATTTTGGATTTATAACTTTAAAATATTGTTCACATATCATAACTGTTAGGGTGTTGCATAAATTCTCAGCGTCTTATTTTTGCTGCATTTTGGACCTGATTGTTATTCATGCATAAATTGGGCAAACAAGCATCAGAAATGTAATAACGGATTTGCAAAGTCTACGTACATTATCAATGGCAAAGGGTTGCTTTTCAAATCAAATTTAAACCGAAACCGAATTCTGAAGATGAATTGAGCCAACACAATATCGCAGCAATGCTACTTTATAAAAAATGTATACATTTTTCAAACAAAGCTATACAAATAACATTAAGAGATGAGATATAAAATATTATTCACTGGGTTTGGTTATCCGATCCATCTTCAAAGATCGACATTCATCAGATAAATTATCAAAGCTATTTGCCATGTTGATCAGTTAATAAAATTATATGAAAGCTTCATAATATCTATTTCTTCATAATAAATGATCATGCTCTTGCGTGAAAATATTAAGCCACATGTCGCTTCGGTGATAAAAAAATAATTTGATGAGAATTTTTGCCTCGTCCAGTCCGATCATTAGACACGGTTGATTCGATTTTGATCAACGCTTCAAGAGCGATGATCACATTTGATCACATGGTTGAATGCTTTTTTGCTGATGGGGTCCGAGTGTTGTCAAAAGACGGCTAAAAGGCATAAATTCAAATAGCATTTCAATAAAAATGCTGAGAACTTTTGCATCGCCCTAATATTGTCTAGACAATTTTAAATGTATCCATTCGTGAAAGAACATCCGATCGTCACAATTAACTTATACTCTTATATACATTAAAGCCTGAATGATTTTTCTCGGCGACATTCTGCTTCAGTTTTTTCTGCAACTATTTCAATGCAACATATAATTTTACTTGTAAGAATCACAGATATTTGCAAAATCAGTTTGCGGATTTTTGCCGAAGATTTCATACATATCATCCATTTGTTACATATTTTTGTTTTTAAATACAAATTGACTAACGACCAAGTGACATACATATTTATTTTGATGTTGATAAATTCGTCCAGGTACAACTAACATACAACACTATATTAGATTATTCACATGGTTGATATTTTAGTATAAAACTTTTCCAAAATCTTCATCAAATGGATCAAGGGCGCTTTTCGTTTTCAATCAAATATAATGCATCAGAGTCGGTTGCTCACAGCATAGAGATCCTCTAATGCAGCGGTTCCTAACCTGGGTATAATTACCCCCGAGGGATAAAACGGCTATTCTGCAGGGGTAATGACGCTGTTAATTTTTGATATGTAGATATAATAATAGAATCACAGATGAGCGCCGTGTGACTTGTTCTGCAAGTCTTCCCACCATCACTCGCGATGAAGACGTATTAAAAACGCTAAAACAGTCATTTGAGGAAAAAATACGGGACTGGCCAAAACTAATTGGCGTTGTACTAGGGGGATTCAATGGCGGGAATACGTTCTGGATTTCGAGCAGTCGTGAAACAATTTGCTCCTCAAGATTTGTCTTATCACTACATAATACGATTTGGCTATAAAGAAACTTCCTTCAAATTTACTAAGCGCGCTGAGTGATATAATAAAAATTGTGAATCATATTCGTGGCAAAGCTACGAATTCCAGATTATTCAAAGTTTGTGCGATGAAGTTGGAGCCAAAAACCTGGCTGTCGAGAGGAAGCTTTTTAAACAGGGTTTATGAGCTCCATGAGGAAATAGGATTGTTTCTCGAAAACCAAAGAGCACAAAAAGAAATAAATTTGTACCCAAAAATAAAAGATAAATCATTCATCAAAATGCTAACGTAACTTGCTGATTTTTTCCGTGAAATAAACAGTCATATAACAAGGAAATATGATGAATATCTTGACAGCACAGGATAAAACTGCAAGTTTTCTGCATAAATTGGAGCTTTACCAACGCAGAGTTCAAGTTGGCGATATATCGATGATACACAACTGTGTGAGCAATTGGCAAATCTGAAAAAATCATGTTTGAAAATTCTGTGATTCACCATTTATCTGCATTAATAGACAATGTTTTCTACGGATGATGAAGTTTTTAAAGACGAAGATGTATCAGTCAAAGTATAATTTCTTGGACTACTCGAAAATAGCACTTTCAAAGAAGTGAATTTTTAAAACTGTGACCTCTGTACATTTTCGTGAAAAGTAGGCGCTGAATATTCTATTATAAGCTCTAAGAATGTGCGTTGAGTGAAACTAAACCTAACATAAAAAAACTTGCAAATGCAAAACAATTTTAACCTTTACATTAACCATCATTAATTAATTAAGGATGTGCAATTTCATGATAAATAAATACTATTTGTATGTATAATTGTTTTCTGCGACAAAATTTTAAAGGGGGGTAAAATCAGTTTTCCTGATAGGATTTAGGGGTAACGAGACTAAAAAGGTTAGGAACCGCTACTCTAATGGATTTGCTGTAAAATTACCATTTTATTTTTTACATTTTTTATTATAAGCAATAATTTCTAATTTGTTTTACATTATTATTTTTATCGTCATTTTTCCTTATTATTTTTCAGATTAAACAGGCCATTAAAATATGCATATGGTGCCAGTGGCCTAGGACTAGAGATAAAATTTACGATCAGCCGAATTATTTCTGCGACAAATGTGCAATGACATTTGGACTTTTTGACATTGACGCATATAATACTCGACTTATCCAATATTACAGTTGTAATATTTTTTTTATTTAAATATTTAGAGTAAAACTAATAACTACTGTTCTATTATCATCCCTATATTACCTTATCCTGCTCATTATTGGCTTCAAAATATTTTTTTAAATTATAAAATGTATATTGCCATACTTATTCATTTTCGGCAGACCGAGTTTTACCAACGTCATTGTGGTTATCGAATCAAAAACTTTTATTTTATATTAAAGGCAAGAAAATCGCAAAACAAAAAAATACGTTTTCAAAACCTCTAAAAGCCCTACAAGAACAATAACACCCTTTACCTTTCGTGGAAATTTAATTAAGTGGAAATTCTTGTACGTCATATTTTCCATTAAAAAATACCGCGTTGTATAACTTAAAAGGTTACAATGACGTATTTTGTAGACCAATTTCTTATATAATATTTATCAAAAATGTTTTATAATTGCAAACACGGCGTGATTTTAATTTGAAAACAATTACTCTGCTGAAGCCACCCCCAAATCAAAATCCCCATCCTCCACAATATTAATTTTCTTTAGGCTAATTATTTATTTTAATGATCATATTAATTTATTTGTGTTGTATCGTAATATCCTAGGGTTATCGATAAAAACATAATGTTGGACATATTCTCAGATGCACAAATAATATTTTATTTCGATAAACACTTTCTTGATAATCACCAATCGTGGGCGATTTTTAATCAATTCTAAGCTTAAACGACACTGTAAATATCTGCATTAGCGGTTTGATTTGATTTTAACAGTTTATAATATATGACATCATACATATCCCACCAAACACTTAAAAGCTGTTGGAATTAGCTGCTTATCTTTATCTGTCCACTGTCATTTTCTTGTGACATTATAATACATAATCCGTGTTTCGTCACCTGTTACCAAACGGTCAAAAATGGCTCTATTTCGAAGTGCGATAAAGGGAAGTGCAAATGTTTATTCGTTGCTGGCAATTGGATTCTGATAGATCGTGCGATACCCATTTTCCAAGCTTGGATACTTTCCCAATCTTCTTTAAATGGCGAAAGACTGTTCCGTGAGATGAATCCATCTTTTCAGCGGTCTGATCCACTGTAATTGTGGCTCTGACTCCACAAGATATTTAGGACGTCCTGAACGGGGTTCATCATAAATGCTGCTTTCTTCAACTTTACACTATTATTCGCCATGTACCTTATTAATTTTTATTGCTACAAATTTGGCAGATTCGTCACACAAAAATAAAAAAATAGCACGTTTGTATTGATTATCGATATTAATTTTCTATGGGTACTAATATGCATCCGATGGTTACGAAAATTGGTGACGAACTGACTGATATATTAGTCAAGCGACGATACATTTCGACAGATTCGAAATCTAAAGTTAAATTGTGTTTTATTTATACTATTTAAAAATTTACCAAAAAGCTTTTGGACTGACCTGATATATGCTTCTAATGGAAAATTACCCTCAAATAATTACACTTGGAGTGCATATATAAGCAAAATACGTAATTTGAAATTATCCTAGCGTTTGTATTAGTTAAAATATTATAAGCACACTACGCGAATAAAATATTTCATAATTTTGTTACATTTTTCTACAAAATAATTGATTAGAAGCACAACTCAAAATGACTAAAATATATTGCTTAGAATCAAATGACGCGTCTCTGCTGTCAAATACAGCACAATCTTCATCGTAAAAGACTATTGAGGAGGATGTATCTAAATAAAACGAACAATATATACAATTTATCCCAAGAATGTCCGTAGTGTACTTAAGAATATGTCCACCACTATAATATATTTTTAAGAAAATATTTACTTTAAATATTTAAATTTAATAAGCATACAATTTGAAATTTTACTAATATTTTATCACCCAGGTCGTTGGTGCGTGAATGGCTTAACTGATGAAGAGGATTGCTATTGCATGTCCTATATTCATATGAATTAAAAAGTACTAGATAGTCTTATAATCAAGAATGCAGTAAATACATTTCCAATCGGTAATCTGCAACAAAAATTTGATTTGCCATTCTAAAAAAAAAATTTTCCTCCTCGAAGAATTCCTGATGTTTTACATATCCCAAATCTATGAAAAAAATATTTTAAGCATGCACTCTTTTTTTTAATATATTTTTACATATTGAGATGTACTGACAAATGACATGGTTTGGTATTTATTATTTTCTTCTGTATAGTACGGGAGACAGCGACCAAAATTTTGGCACCCATTTCTACAAATCTATGAGCTTTTTAGCAATAATTACACAAATAAAGTCGCCGTCTCTCGTACTAATACCTCATATAACACGGTCGTTAAGTTCATACAACACAAAAAAAAATATTGATTAAGTTTCAATGGTATACGAACAACATTCAACCATTCATATCTGAGAAAATTAGTAGATGGACCATCATTTTCATGTTTTTAGTATACAATATTTTACAACTTCATCGTTTCAATCTGTACTATCATCTTCTGAATTTTAAGTTATTTTAGACATTTCCATCAAATTTACTTTATTTATATTTTCTTCCACTATTAATTCTTGAATATATTTGGCAATATCATCATTAACTTCTCTAAAAATAAAGTAAAATCTATTATTGCCTCTATTCTATTTTAGTAAACTCGAATAGACTTACACATAGAACCAAATCTGGTCATCAATTTTTCCCGCATACGGTCTTATTTCCTTGATGGATAAAGTTAATGGAAATTTTTTCCATGTCTCTATAGATTTAATTCACTTAACATTGACCTTCTACAAAGTCCATAGCAATGATTCCCTATTTAAATACTTGAAGTAATAAAGTATAAACCGTGTTATAGGAATGCCATGATATACTTTGTATTGGCAGAATAAATCCAGAACATGTTTTCAAAATCAAAATAACAAAAAAATAGTGCTATAAATCTTTTAAATGCGATAACCTACCTGTGAATATATGGGAGGTAGCTATTGAAATTTTGCACCCATTTCTACAAAGCTGTTAGTATTAGTGGCATCAATAGTCTACAAATAGTATAGTCAATTATTGTTAAGTCTAACATCTACTTTCGATACAAGATGGCTTCGGTAGACGTGGCCAAAGTTGTTTGGGAACTTGATTGAAGTATTGCCACTTTCAAAGCTTTGCAATATTAAATACATATGATATTTAATATCAGCAGCTACAATATAGTTTCAGCCTTGCAATAAAATAAAGTTTTGTTTACTTATAATATCGATACAACAAAATGAAAAAAAAAACAGCTTTGTAGGAATAATTACACGCACTCCCGTACTATGTGCATGTATTCAAAGATGTAATAATGCTCCCTTAAATCCTTGCATTCATCCTGAATTTCATTGAGATGTTGTATTTCATTGGGATGTTGTATTTCATTGAGATGTTGTATTTCATTGAGATGTTGTGCCCGTGCAATACTGATATTTTAAAGGCTATGCTTTTTTGCAGACTAAACAACACATCAAAATATGCTCTCTTTGCAACTGGCCGAGATCTCGTGACATCATTAGGAACCTGAGGAACTTTTTTTGCGACAAATGTGCAATGAAGATGGGCATGTTGCCGAGGTGCCAAAAAGGAAAGCCAAAAATGATCAATCACAACCATAAAACTTCAAACATTTTAACACGTTCGATATCCGTTCAAACTGTCATTTAGGCACTAGATTGGCATTATTTCACAAGATTTCGATTTTTCCTAGTCATAAACTATTTTTAATGGATATCAATCTATATTGTAAAACTTGTTGTTTTGTCTCAAATCAGACTCTAAACGATATTATTTTAATTGATGTTTTAAATAGCGACATCCCGTTGCGAATGTGTTTTCGTGAAATAAATAAAAAATATGTTTCGAAATTTAGTATTATTTTTTTAAAAATATTGATATATCTATATATAATGATAAATATAAAATATGACTGAATACTGTTGTAGCAGAATGTGATAAAAATGTATTACATAGTAATGGTTACGTTGCATAGGTGGACTGATTAAATACTCAGATGGACTGATGAGACACAGACTTTTCAGTAAAAAGTGTTAAACTACTAAATATCATCGATTACAACAAGTCATTTAGCATTGTATAATTTCAGGCAACGGATCATTCATCGATGTTGCTTTATATTATTACACTTACGTAAATGAGTTTACCCTTATTTAACAGTTTTATGCTGTAATACATAATTGTTTGCAGTATAAACTTAAATTATCGACAAAACACAATATATATATGTAAAATGGTAACCAAGTACATTTATTAAATTTAAATATGTGTCCAAAATGTATCAGATACAATAAATCTATCATGTAAATGTAGCAAGAGTTTTATTTCCATTGCCTTCAACATCACATACGTCCGATGCTCTCTTTTTAATTTTTTTTTTTTGAAATAACACGAAATCAAGAAAATACGTATGAATGCATTTATGTATTACAATAGAGTAATTGGGGATGAAAGTAGTCTGGATAATAATCATATTTAATGATAGAGGATTCAAATATAACATGGAATTTTGCTGTACAAGTTTAATAGAGATACGATTTAGAAAAATACAAATGGAGTGTCTTATTTTTTTATATAGTGCTCTTCATTAGAATTTTTTAAAAATTGGTAAATGGAGTAATCGGGCCACATTTCTTCAAAGATGGTAATGAAAATAACATCACTTAGATTGCTGAACGATAGCAATCGATGTTGATTTGAATCTTATTAATTTGATTAATGATCACAAATCAACATGAAGCTTGCATTTACATAAAAATGAACCTCATATAGAATCAGTCCTATGCCAAATTAATTGCATTTATTCGGGAACCATAGCACAAAAATATTTAAGCCCTGTTGACATATTAAACGAAATGCGCGTTTGGAAACCATATGAATTATTTAAACTCCTTATTACCAACACCTTATTTACTAATCCTGTTGGATTAATTTTTAATTAATCCAACAGGATGTATTACTACTTTATTTTATTAAACATAAAATTAATACAACCACCATAAAGGTTTTACCCTATAAAATCCACAATAAAACACTGGATACATTTTGATGGCAGATTATTATTTAACGATCACCGTGGTCCAAATCTAAGCCCGGGCAGTTCTTATTTTTATAGCCACTTGTTTTAGTGAATAAATGCTTTTTTATTTAGAACCCTACATATTTTGACTTTTAAAATGTGAAAATAGCCTATTTTTGAGGCGCCTAAAGTGAGAAGACACCTTAATGTTACTTTATATATATTCGTTTACAAGAGCAAACCAAATTTTAAAAAAGTACTTATACTAAGTACAAAACATAAGCACGTCAAAATTGATAAAACTTTTAAGAAATTACATGAAACTATATCGTTTTATTATAGAACTAAATTTGGCGTTGATGTGGCACGATAATATACCATGTAATCAAGTTCCAGAAGGTGGCCACTTCAAGTCTTTTTCGTTATTTTAGATTTAGCCGGAATAAATTGCTGGATTTGTACAAAAATACAACAAAAGACGGAAAGACTTTCTGTTTCAACTAACAGAAGAACTTGCTTCAGAATATCAGACTTCAAGACAAAAACCACCGAAGCTGATATACCAACTACAAGTGGCACGGTTCCTGTACGCAAATGGTGTAAAATAGGATATTTCAATAACAATAAGGCTACAAATATTTACAATACACGCAAAAAAAAGTGTATGCGGAAAGTATACACACAGCAAAATCTACATATATAGAAACTGTGACAGACAAACTGTAAACAATTAAGCGTTTTGTTATATTAATATATTGGTATGTATTATTAGGTTATATGGGTATATATTGAAATAGGTGGTAAATCTAGTGCTTTAATTATTAAAATATTTGAACAATATTGCATGATTTTTAATTATAAACTAAAAAATAAATCAAAATATACCTCAGTATTTTGTGAACAGTCCCTTTGTCTATATTTTAAATTACGCGCCATGTAATCTATAGCGTAAACTATTGCGCCTGATCGTTATTTAATTTAGTGCTTTGCATTAATCCGGGAAATCCGCGTCGTAACCTGACAGCAATCAATCCTCTGGTAATAATTATTTTTTTTATATAATAATTTCCTGTATAAAGCTAGATAACATCATTACATTTTGTACTATATATTCCAATTAAACAGTCCTCTGGCAACAGTATTCTGCACCATGAGAAACCAAATATGAAATATAGGTATGTGAGCGATGATAAAATCCAAGTATTTAAATTCGATCAAGGCAATTTAGCAGTTATTACAATAGATTCCCTAATCCAAATACATTCACTACAAATTTGATTCACATTTAAATTATTTAAACGTTATTATAATTTGTATTATTTATTTTGGTAGTGAAATTTCATAGTTTGAATTTGAGTATAAGTAGAATATTATTGCAAAAAGCACAATCTTTAAGCTTCAAAGTTTATAGAAATAAATTTTAAAAAGCTTAATTTTGTGTTTTTGGTCAGCAGAAATATGATTAAATCAGAAGGGTTTTTCAATATGACATTTTTACGATAATCAATCCTTATCGTCCTACGTTAAATTGGACAAACATTATAATTAAGATATAATAACATGCCTCTTTAGAACAATGTTAATAAATGATAATAACGACTTATCATGTTGCTTTTTTCCCCGTACATTTCAGCAACACGCTATGAGACACATTATGGTGCCTCCATCATCCTGTTTTCTCGAATTCTTGGATGCAAATATCTTGGAGCCTAAAATCTTGTGGAATGAAAATAAATGTCAAAATTCGGCACAGAAAAGGTAAATCATTAAATTATAGGCTTTTAACCTTTAAAATATGTCCAGAGCCATATAAACAGTATTTCCTATTCAAATAATGCCTATTATTATTGTATCCATACATCTGTGAAGAAGGTTTAAAAGCTCACGCGTCAAGAAATCCCGGAAACTACTCGAGGATATTTTTTTTTGATCATGTCAACTCTTGTGATATCAAAAATCACCAGACTGTAATTCCTCAACTAATGTGTAGAACGAGATTGAAAGATATACCGGTAACAATAAAGGCGAGCTGAGGTAAAGAATCTGCCGGGCATTTCAAGATTTATCTCTTTCCAGATTTATTGAGTCCATAAAATCCGCTTGTATTCGCTTCAGATGTAATTTAGAGACTGATTAATACTGAAGGGGTCTATATTAAATAAGATTTCTTTAGTTTAATTTATTTTTATTTATACATTTTCAAGGGAAACTTACGGCTTAAACAGGAGCCATTTAAAATTTTCTTCAATTAGCAAAAATAAAAATAACAAAAAAACCCAGGAATTAACATTTAAATTAAAGTTAAGATTGTTTGGAGAACGATAATGCGAATTAATTATTAATAGTGGACAAAAGTGTATAAATAGAGGACAAACAATCGTTAAATAGATCCGCATTCACATCTACGGCATTGTAAAAACCGCACACTCTAAGGATATATGAATTTTGGCGATAGTTGGTGGAAAAAATAAGAATACGCAAAAGGGGCCATTTACGTCTGGAGCGATTAGGAACAGACAATGAAAACTTGTTTAGGATTGCCAGACAATCGATAAAGCCTATTAGAAGTTTTGAGAGAAAGATTATATCAGCTACGTTGCGTCGAAAACATAAGGGAAGAATATGGAACCTACGACTGTGCAAATAATCTTTATTTTTTCTTAATTTTAAATCCCAGATCAGAATATGATGCTAAATTTAAATGAATATGTTAAACCAAAAATATTCAGCTTTACTCCCCCTCATTTAAAATATTTACTTGTGTCTATAGTGCAATCAAGAATTGATCGTTATCGCATTGGAAATTTGCATATTTCTCAGAAATTCTGATTTCTAATAATTTAAAATTCGCGTTATCGGGTTGCTTAATTAATGTGGGTGGCTAGCCAAACGGTTAGTGTTCTTCGTCACTGCAACATCAGACGTCGACAGTTGCGATCATGGCACCAAACGAAAAGGACACCACAAATTTGGTCTCTTTTTACGCCTCCTTTGACATCGGAAATATGGTATGTGGATTTGATTTTTTTTATACTTATGCTTATAAATTTAATACGATAATGAATCGCTATTAAACCATCATCTCACTCAATCTACCAATTATATCTTTCTTTTTTTATTAAAGTATTTTTCATTTTATTTTCAGACTTTCAAAACGCCAAATATCCCTATTTGGAGAAAGAAGAAGGTGTGTATGCCATTTAATTAATTAAAACATCCTTGATATATTTTTTTGTAAATATCATGAACCGTTTTAACTTAACTATAGCGTGTCACTGTTCTAATGAAATTGTATTTAATTTTTGCAGGTTATAATCGGAAAGAATAAAATAGAAGAACACAAGCAGGCCAAATATAAAAAAATGTTCCTCAAGCACGGATTTCCATTGAGGATCCTCTCTAAAAATATGGTCTCCTATGCAATATGGGAATTCGTCAGAATACAAAAGAATAAAAAGAAGGCAAATGTATGTATATATTTTTACAACATCCATCTTTATATTATGCGACATTTATGAACGTCAATTAATAATATTTTTTATTATAGGGCACCAGCAGACAGAGAGTGAGAGTTTGTCTCCTATGCAACTGGCCTAGGACGAGAGATTTTATAAACGGCAAAAATAATATTTTCTGCAATAAATGTGCCTTCAAAGTGGGCATAGTAAAACCGCGCAAGAAAAAATTGAGCCCGAAAAAGATGAATTAATACCACATTCCTAGACGATTTTATTTTAAATACGCAACAACCAGTGAAACAAAATTCACCACGTGGATAGAATTAAAAAGTACACAATATTTGTGAATAGTTAATGTGATAAATCTAAATAGTGTAACATAATTAGATTGATTTTATTGTATGAATGTCTTAATTATTTTTATATTTAGGCTTTAGTTTTAAGGTTTCAATTTAGTATTGTAATTAGTGTAATGAAAAATATCAACAAAAAATACATACACATAATAACATACATGTTTTTTTTTTATTTTTAAGCCTTTGCAACACATACGGCAACTTTAAGAATTAGTTCTTTATATGCGAGAAACTAATTCTTTCATTTATGTAATGATAGATATACTAAAACCAAAAATAAACATCTAATCAAGATACAGGCTTGCCAAAATTTAATTTGAGCTTTTGGATTATTTTGGCGGGAGGGGGTATATGCTTTATTTTTAAATGTTAGGTTGATTCATAAATAACGTCGTATTTTTTTAAGAAAGCAAAAGTTAATATTTTCGGGAAAAAAAATACTAAATTAATCAAATACATAGCTAAGTTTATCCCGTTAGTAGTTATACATATATTCAAATTTAATCAAACTAATGCGGAATTTAAAACATATGATCAAAAATGGAAATAGAGTATTAAAGTCTTAGTCAACCGCTTCAACATTACATTAAAAAATAAATTATGGAAATCTAAGCTTTCGAAATTCCCAGTTTAATTACTAATTGGATAAGTGCCGAGTCCGATAGAGATAAGGCCGCCTTGTTAACAAAAACCTTTAAATTAAATCACAACATTTCTGGGAATATGAGTAATACCAGAACCATTAAAATAGTAGATAAATCAATTAGGGATTCACAGGACAATTTAAATATAAAAGCTTCAAGCTGATAACACCCATCGACACTTTAAAAATAATTAGAAAACTTAAAAGCAAGAAATCCACACATTTCGACACAATACATAATACCGTTATTAAAAATCTTCCATTTAAAATAATTATTTAGATAACAAAAATATTTAATTGGCGAAAGTCATCACATTGCCTATGCCAGGAAAAGACACCAGTAACCCGATTAATTACCGCCCTATTAGCTTACTTTCTGCACTAAGTAAAATATTCGAAAAACATAATCTAAATAGACTGGATGAACTCAGTATAAATATTATTCATTATGAGCAATTCGGTATTTGCAGGAATAACTCTACGGCCCAACAATTAATCAGACTGGCCGAATATGTTTCTATAAATTTTAACATGAAGAGATGTACCGGTATGGTACTATTCGACATCGAAAAGGCATTCGACACTGTCTAACACTGCGGTCTGCATTTTAAAATCATATCCCTTAATTCTCCAAATTACCTTATTAAAATGGTACAATCCTGTTGAGATGTCAGAGATAGATTCGACGGTTTTAAGATTTTTCATGTCGCCAGCAAACAAGGGATACTTTGAGTTCCTGAAGCAATTTCCAATGTCATTGATGAAAAATATAAAGAGTAGTGGTCCAAGGAGCAAGCCCTGCGTTTTACCTGAGGGGATGCACCGCCTGTTAAATTTATAAATCCATTGGTTACAACAGCTTGTCATCTACATCAAAAAATCTTACAAACTTGTTGAGTCTTAGTTAGATTATTAAAAAAATTGGATATATAAACAACGCATTTGGATTTTATTCCATAATAATATGTCAATTGTCCAAAATCTTTAATAAGTGTTCCCTATTAACAATACTAGCATTCAAACACTAGTGGGATTTTTTAACACAAAATTAATAATTTAATGACTTAAAATTCTTCCCTTTTTCAATACTAAATCGTGTGAATATATATACAATTAATAGCTTCATTATTTATAAAATATTTTTTTCAATTTGGATTGATCCTTCTATTTGAATTTGCCTTGATTAATCAATATTATGATATGTGCAAATAGTCTGTATTTTTTCTTAATTTTAAATCCCAAATCAGAATATGATGCTAAATTTATATGAATATGTTAAACCAAAAATATTCAGCTGTACTCCCCCTCATTTAAAATATTTACTTGTGTCTACAATGCAATCAAGAATTGATCGTTATCGCATTGGAAATTTGCATATTTCTCAGAAATTCTGATTTCTAATAATTTAAAATTCGCGTTATCGGGTTGCTTAATTAATGTGGGTGGCTAGCTAAACGGTTAGTGTGCTTCGTCAATGCAACATCAGACGTCGACAGTTGCGATCATGGCACCAAACGAAAAGGACACCACAAATTTGGTCTCTTTGTATGCCTCCTTTGACATCGGAAATATGGTATGTTGATTTGATTTTTTTTATACTTATGCTTATAAATATAATACGATAGTGAATCGCTATTAAACGATCATCTCCCTCAATCTACCAATTATATCTTTCTTTTTTTATTAAAGTATTTTTCATTTTATTTTCAGACTTTCAAAACGCCAAATATCCCTATTTGGAGAAAGAAGAAGGTGTGTATGCCATTTAATTAATTAAAACATCCTTGATATATTTTTTTGTAAATATCATGAACCGCTTTAACTTAACTATAGCGTGTCACTGTTCTGATGAAATTGTATTTATTTTTGCAGGTTATAATCGGAAAGAATAAAATAGAAGAACACAAGCAGGCCAAATATAAAAAAATGTTCCTCAAGCACGGATTTCCATTGAGGATCCTCTCTAAAAATATGGTCTCCTATGCAATATGGGAATTCGTCAGAATACAAAAGAATAAAAAGAAGGCAAATGTATGTATATATTTTTACAACATCCATCTTTATATTATGCGACATTTATGAACGTCAATTAATAATATTTTTTATTATAGGGCACCAGCAGACAGAGAGTGAGAGTTTGTCTCCTATGCAACTGGCCTAGGACGAGAGATTTTATAAACGGCAAAAATAATATTTTCTGCAATAAATGTGCCTTCAAAGTGGGCATAGTAAAACCGCGCAAGAAAAAATTGAGCCCGAAAAAGATGAATTAATACCACATTCCTAGACGATTTTATTTTAAATACGCAACAACCAGTGAAACAAAATTCACCACGTGGATAGAATTAAAAAGTACACAATATTTGTGAATAGTTAATGTGATAAATCTAAATAGTGTAACATAATTAGATTGATTTTATTGTACGAATGTCTTAATTATTTTTATATTTAGGCTTTAGCTTTAAGGTTTCAATTTAATATTGTAATTAGTGTAACGAAAAATATCGACAAAAAATACATAAACATAATAACATACATGTTTTTTTATTTTTAAATCTTTGCAACACATACGGCAACTTTAAGTATTAGTTCTTTATTTGCGAGAAACTAATTATTTCATTTTTATATAATGTAAATGTAGATGTATGTAATGACAGATATGCTAAATCCAAAAATAAACATTAATTACTAATCATTTAAGTGCTGAGTCCGATAGAGATAAGACCACCTTGTTAGCAAAAACCTTTAAATTAAATCACAACATTTCTGAGAATATGAGTAATACCAGAACCATTAAAATAGTAGATAAATCAATTAAAGATTCTCATGACAACTTAAATATAAAAGCTTCAAACTGATAAAACCCATCGAAACTTTAAAAATAATTAGAAAACTTAAAAGCAATAAATCCCCATATTTCAACACAATACATAATACCGTTATTAAAAATCTTCCATTTAAAATAATTATTTAGATAACAAAAATATTTAATTGGCGAAAGTCATCACATTGCCTAAGCCAGGAAAAGACACCAGTAACCCGATTAATTACCGCCCTATTTCGGTATTTGTAGGAATCACTCTACGGCCCAACAATAAATCAGACTGACCGAATATGTTTCTATAAATTTTAACATGAAGAGATGTACCGGTATGGTACTATTCGACATCGAAAAGGCATTCGACACTGTTTAGCACCGCGGTCTGCATTTTAAAATCATATCCCTTAATTTTCTAAATTACCTTATTAAAATGGTACAATCCTGTTGAGATGTCAGAGATAGATTCGACGGTTTTAAGATTTTTCATGTCGTCAGCAAACAAGGGATACTTTGAGTTCCTGAAGGAATCTCCAATGTCATTGATGAAAAATATAAAGAGTAGTGGTTCAAGGAGCAAGCCCTGCGGTACAACTGAAGGGATGCACCGCCTTTTAGATTTAAATCCATTGATTAAACAGCTTGTCATCTTCGATCGATGTAAGAGGCAAACCATCTCAGCCTTGAATACCTGCTTTGAAAAGTTTCTAAAGCAGGATAACATGATCTAATCTATCTAAAGCCTTGTTGAAATCCGTGAACATTATGTCAATAACACCTCCATTATCCATGGTCTCGATGATAAATTCATTAGAGAGTCAGGTTGGTGACTGTTGACTTACACTTGAGAAAACCATGTTGGAATGGGTTACATATTCCATTCAAGCAATAATTTCGTTGGATATTTTTCGCACTATTTTTTTTAATTTGGGGTAGTTTTTATGCAATTTCTTAAAAAAAAAATCTTACAAACTTATTGAGTCTTAGTTAGATTATTAAAAAAATTGGATATATAAACAACACATTTGGATTTTATTCCATAATAATATGTCAATTGTCCAAAATCTTTAATAAGTGTTCCCTATTAACAATACTAGCATTCAAACACTAGTGGGATTTTTTAACACAAAATTAATAACCTAATGACTGAAAATTCTTCCCTTTTTTAATACTAAATCGTGTGAATATATATACAATTAATAGCTTCATTATTTATAAAATATTTTTTTCTATTTGAATTGATCTTTCTATTTGAATTTGCCTTGATTAATCAATATTATGATATGTGCAAATAGTCTTTATTTTTTCTTAATTTTAAATCCCAAATCCGAATATGATGCTAAATTTATATGAATATGTTAAACCAAAAATATTCAGCTGTACTCCCCCTCATTTAAAATATTTACTTGAAGTATCGATAATACAATCAAGAATTGATTGTTATCGCATTGGTAATTTGCATATTTCTCAGAAATTCTGATTTCTAATAATTTAAAATTCGCGTTATCGGGTTGCTTAATTAATGTGGGTAGGCTAGCCAAACAGTTAGTGTGCTTCGTCAATGCAACATCAGACGTCGACAGTTGCGATCATGGCACCAATCGAAAAGGACACCACAAATTTGGTCTCTTTGTACGCCTCCTTTGACATCGGGAATATGGTATGTTTATTTGATTTGTTTTATACTTATGCTTATAAATATAATACGATAGTGAATCGCTATTAAACCATCATCTCACTCAATCTACCAATTATATCTTTCTTTTTTTATTAAAGTATTTTTCATTTTATTTTCAGACTTTCAAAACGCCAAATATCCCTATTTGGAGAAAGAAGAAGGTGTGTATGCCATTTAATTAATTAAAACATCCTTGATATATTTTTTTGTAAATATCATGAACCGCTTTAACTTAACTATAGCGTGTCACTGTTCTAATGAAATTGTATTTAATTTTTGCAGGTTATAATCGGAAAGAATAAAATAGAAGAACACAAGCAGGCCAAATATAAAAAAATGTTCCTCAAGCACGGATTTCCATTGAGGATCCTCTCTAAAAATATGGTCTCCTACGCAATATGGGAATTCGTCAGAATACAAAAGAATAAAAAGAAGGCAAATGTATGTACATATTTTAACAACATCCATTTTTATATTATGCGACATTTATGAACGTCAATTAATAATATTTTTTATTATAGGGCACCAGCAGACAGAGAGTGAGAGTTTGTCTCCTATGCAACTGGCCTAGGACGAGAGATTTTATAAACGGCAAAAATAATATTTTCTGCAATAAATGTGCCTTCAAAGTGGGCATAGTAAAACCGCGCAAGAAAAAATTGAGCCCGAAAAAGATGAATTGATACCACATTCCTAGGAGATTTTATTTTAAATACGCAACAACCAGCGAAACAAAATTCACCACGTGGATAGAATTAAAAAGTACACAATATTTGTGAATAGTTAATGTGATAAATCTAAATAGTGTAACATAATTAGATTGATTTTATTGTACGAATGTCTTAATTATTTTTATATTTAGGCTTTAGTTTTAAGGTTTCAATTTAGTATTGTAATTAGTGTAACGAAAAATATCAACAAAAAATACATACGCATAATAACATACATGTTTTTTTTTGTTTTTAAACCTTTGCAACACATACGGCAACTTTAAGTATTAGTTCTTTATTTGCGAGAAACTAATTATTTCATTTTTATATTATGTAAATGTAGATGTATGTAATGACAGATATGCTAAATCCAAAAATAAACATTAATTACTAATCATTTAAGTGCTGAGTCCGATAGAGATAAGGCCATCTTCATAGCAAAAACCTTTAAATGAAATCAAAACATTTCTGAGAATATGAGTAATACCAGAACCATTAAAATAGTAGATAAATCAATTAAAGATTCTCATGACAACTTAAATATAAAAGCTTCAAACTGATAACACCCATCGAAACTTTAAAAATAATTAGAAAACTTAAAAGCAATAAATCCCCATATTTCGACACAATACATAATACCGTTATTAAAAATCTTCCATTTAAAATAATTATTTAGATAACAAAATTATTTAATTGGCGAAAGTCATCACATTGCCTAAGCCAGGAAAAGACACCAGTTTCCCGATTAATTACCGCCCTTTTAGCTTACTTTCTGCACTAAGTAAAATATTCGAAAAACATAATAAATAGACTGGATGAACTCAGTATAAATATTATTCATTATGAGCAATTCGGTATTTGTAGGAATCACTCTACGCCCCAACAATTAATCAGACTGACCGAATATGTTTCTACAAATTTTAACATGATGAGATGTACCGGTATGGTACTATTCGACATCGAAAAGGCATTCGACGCTGTCTAGCCCCACGGTCTGATTTTTAAAATCCCTCAATTTTCCAAATTACCTTATTAAAATGATCCAATTCTATCTATGCAATAGATCATTTTCGGTCATCTTAAACAGAACAACGTCAAGTCTCCAATGTGTTTCAGCCCAGGGCAGTATTTTAGGATCTTACCTATTTAATTTATTTTTGCACGACCTACCAACACCATCTTCATCAAAAGTCGCACTCTACGCATGAGTAACAAGTTAATTGTTAAAAATCTTCGACGATCACTAAAATCAGCTATTTTTTCTTCCATGAAATATAAACCTCGACTGATATATTAGTTGTTGGGTCCTGCTCCATCAGATGGAAACTCCAATGAATTGCTTGGGGATGATTTTAGACTGAAGATTAATGCGAGGAGCGCAGGTGTATGGGGCTCATGCCCTCGAGTTAGCAGCCATGGGGGCACTGCATTCTATTTCTCGTCGACGCAGTGCTCTTTCGGCCTCCAATAAACTATTAACATACAAAACTCTGATTCGACTAATAATCACATATGCCACTCTCTTCTGGAGTAACATAAGCAACTACAATTATTACAAACTCCAAATAGTACAAAACAAAGCTGCAATAATTGCACTCAACACTTCAAACAAAAATTGCACCAAACTCAAACGCATGCATAAAAATTAAGCTTCCTTGTATAAAGGAATATTTTCATAGGCTAATTACATAAACTATTTTTATGTAAATGTGTAGATTCAGATGCCTTACCATCGTGAATTGATTGATATCCATCTTCATTGCGATGTCCCTGGTATTTTGACTGGGATCAGTTTCAAGTATGACTTTCAGTACATGATCACCAGCTTTTGATAAAAACCCAAATCTGAATTTAACAAACCATCGTTGATTGTTTTGAACATCGATAGCACCTCTGACTGAAACAGAAAAATATGTTCAAACCCTGCTTTATATAATACAAAATTAACACAGTTGTCAAAATTAACACACAATACGAATAATAGTGTATTTTTATGTGATATAAAGACGATCAACCGAACAGCCAATATCTGGTTCATTATTGTGTGAAAAAGCAATATTTTTCAATACAAAATTAAATAAAGATCGGGCTGGCTTAAAAAATTCAAAGGACGACTTAAAGGAGGCATGAGGGAACTTAAAAATTCATGGGGGAAAACTTTCTGCTGACATACCTTCAGCAAACACATTAATTGACACATTGAAGCTATTTGTGGAGACGGAAGGATTCGACGAAGAGTTTATATAGAATGCTGATGAGACCGGCTTGAATTTAAAAAAAAACTACCCAACAAATCTTAAGCCTTCCGTTGAATATGATCATCAGAAAAAAAACGATGGTATGAAAAAAAATTCATACCAGAAGTAAAAAAAATATTAAAACTCCATAGATAAAACATTGATATTACTAAACAATATTTAAACCCATTTATAACCAGATCGATAAAATGTTTATGGAATAATTTCTACCACCAAATAACACGTCGGTAATACAACCGATGGATCAGGGTGTAATAGAAATATTCAAACGTTTACATAGAAATCAAATAATTCTTAGCATTAGATTTATTTCTTTTCTTTTTAAACGAGGAAGAGTTGAAAATCTAGTCTCGCAGAGATATGTATTCACAAATAAAACTAAAAGTCGAAAGACAAGCATCGTCACGTTTAGGTATGAATGATACATACCACGCCAGAATTGTGTGAGTAAATTTCATTAAACAAGATCTTGTAATTCATCGGGAATGCTGGCTAAATTAAGGGAAGCAAAAAATGGATTTCGTGTCAATATAGCTCAGGGAAGTAATGCTGAAGTTCGTTTTTAAGGGATTCAGGATGCTCAGTAATATCATTCTTCAAAAATTTACATTTATTTTATCTTCAGATTCATCTAGCATACTGCATAGTTTATCAAATACGGCCAATAATGCCACGAGATTATCGATAAATGTGATAATATTCGTTTCCTTTACCTGAAGTTTCAGGTTAAATCCATTTTGTTGTTCTAATATATCTGCTAGATTTGCTACTTTTTTCGACCGAACTTTGTCATTAAAGTATATCAAAAGCTCACGTTTCTCTTGCACTTCTAAGAACAACTTAATTTCATCTTTCAATGCAAAGACACGATTCACAACATTTCCTTTCAACAACCAGCGTACTGTATTGTAGAAAAGAAGAACCTCATGATCAGAATCCATGTCTTTATACAGTTCTTTAAACAGACAGGTGTTAAGAGCTCCAGATTTGATGCAATTCACGATTTTTATCAGCGAATCAAGAACCTCTTGCAGAGAAGTTGGACGAGTCTTACTGGCAAGGGCATACCGAGACCATTGAGAAGGATGACAAGAAATAATCTTGTCGATTTTCCCCACACTTGATACTTAAATTCTCTTTTCCATTTCAAACAATTGGGACAGAATTTTGGAATTACAATTTTAAATAAATATTACATATGAAATTATTCAAACACAAGACACCATTGAAAATAAAAATTGCATTATAGTGAATATTTTTTTATTGACTGTATAAGTTGGCGACCCCCCAGAAAACCCGTCGGGATCCCTTTTGGGGGTCGCGACCCATAGGTTGGGAACATATGCTCTAAATATTGCGTTTTCCAATTTCAATAAAAATATCCAAATCTTCAGCCAATTCCAAATCTGCATTTATTTCGACAGATTCCATATCGACTGACGTTATCGACTTGCTTATATTATGGTATGTTTCACTGGTAGATGATTCAGTTACATTGTAGATCTTATCTTGTTTTGATTTTTGTATCATCCTAATTGTAGTTGAAATTTAAAATGGAAAATTTTCCAATGCATTTGATTTTTAAATTTTGCTTGCAATATTTTTGTTTGACGTCACAACACTCAAACTGTAGTTGTATGCCTGTTGTAGAGCCGACTCTTGGTTTGATCAGTGTCTATTATGAAATCAACTAATGCGGACGTCTCACGATCGTCAAGCTCATCCAATACTAAAAATATGGTATACTGTTTTTTTTTGTTTTGTTCAGATATTCTCCCAAGTTTACCATTGAGAATATTTTTCTTTATAATAGCAATTTTAACTGTAGTTTTCAATTTTTAGACTTTCAAAACACCAAGTATCCCTATATGGAGGGAAAAGAAGGTGTGTATAAATATTTATCATTGTATACATTTTATTTACATTTTGTATCATTTGTCTTGCAAACCAAAATTTTCATTACAAAAAAATATTTAATGCACTTGAATGTCCTTGTCGATATCATTATAAATGCTATTGTTAATCATTGTCTTTATAGGTTATAATTGGAAAGAGAAATATCAGAGAATACCAATGGAAAAAATTTCTTCTCCAACATGGATTTTCTTCGAGGGTCCTATCCAAAAATATGATCAGATACGCCATTCATGAATTTATAAAGACTGACCAAAATCTGGATTATTAATAAGTAAATTTAAGCAAAATAAATTAGAATCCAAATATACCGAACGTTTTATTATCTTAAAACAGTCCCTTTATGACACGAAAATAAATCTGGCACGAAATTTAAATACATTATCAATACAGTCCGTCAGATCATATCATATATTCGAACTATCGTCTGAAACATGTTTCTATTGTAATTATAATTTAAAACATATTCGACGCTCGTGTTTCATACAGGGAATTCGTATGTATTTGCCAACAAAGAAGATTTATTTTAAAACATTTGGGTCATAAAAATATTGATGGGCAAATAGTATGTTAGGTTTTACATGCGAGCTAAGGCGATTTAGCGAGTTGTATTTATTCCATACGAGTTACAAGATGACCATAGAGCAATGTGTTGATATTATAACCGAGATATTAAAAAAAAATATGTATCCTGAATCCTCGAGGAGTATAATTTTCTTTAGAAAATGGTTCTGGTGAACCCTACGCCCATGGGGTAATAACATAAAGTAGAAGTGCATGAAAGTAACCTCGTCGGTTTGCTCATCAAACGCTGTTAGGGTAGTCCAGCTAACATGAGTTGGGTACGCAGCCTTGCCCTAAGAACTGCTGATTACAGATGTAGGTGGAATCTGTGTAAAAGGCGTCACCACTAGGCAATCCAATCCCGAGCCAAAATTTCGATCCCGGGATTTCGGGATTTCATTAGACAATCCCGGGACCAGTCCCGGGATCCCGGGATTGAGATTTTCAATATTTTAAGAAATTACATTGATAAATTTGTTCAAAAATTATTAATAAGTCCATTTGTTCGATATAAAAAATCACTTGAAGGCCAAAAAATTTTATTTATTTAAGAAAAGTTAAAAATACAATTCAAAAATAGATAAATAAAAGACTAAAAAATTCAAATATTATTTTGAAAATATGCCCGAAGTAACATTAACATTAAATATTATTGTTTCGTCATTTAGTCTGGATCTGATTTTGGATGTCAGGCAACTTGCTTTCGTCATCAGATATTCAAATGCTAGTTCGAGTTGATGATCGCGTAAGTCCCCATTTTCATATAATATCGTCAATGTGACTGATAAAATTCCTATTCCTTCCGATTTCCCGACAAATTATTTATTTCCGTCACTGCAGATGAATACTTAAATACTATAATACTTTGATGTGATTGGTAATTATATTACGGAGGAATACAAAAACTCTGAACCCCGTATCTATTATAGTTCATATCGATATTCCCATTATTAGAGTCGATGTGTAGTAAATACATCACCGATAGGGAAAGGTTACTATAACAATTTGAAAAATATATATGTACTTTATATATATATTCATAGATTAGACAGTTTGAGACCCTAGACGTCGCCTAATTTCGCCAATTAGTAATTACGCCACTGTTTCCAAGCGTCCAGATTTCGTCGGGAATGTCTCGATTTAGTAGCCTTCATCGTGTTGGTGAGTTGTACGATATCTGTTAGATAAAAATTTCAATCCCGAAATTTTCGGGATTACGCTTTCTAATCCCGGGATTCTTAAGTACCTAAAATTGTCCGGGATCCCGGGATTGGATTCCCTAGTCACCACTATTCACAACAGCTTAGTGCGTACATAGGAAAACTCCTAATACACAAACAACAAATTCCCAACGAGCATTTAAACGTGTATGGGTGCCTTTACAGCCGCAGGGGGTTAGACCCTTGCACTATATAAAATAGTAATTAGTAATAATGATTTAATTTAATTGAAAGCTAATTCCCACCAGAAGTAAACCGTAAATTTGTTGTCAACATTTATTTATCATTCATTAAAAATAGTACAAATTGATTTTGAATAAAATTCACAGTGCAGATTATTTAGCTGTGAAGACATTCAATTTTCCATCTCCACCCTTACAATTTCTTTTAAGTACGACGATAATTTTATCTGTCAATGTGAATTTAGGTAAATAGGCTGGCACAATTGCAGGTATCGTTTTTTTGCTAATGCATTGCGGAATCCCAAGAACTCTACTCGGATGAATATCACTTAGCTGCAATCAAATAAATAGTCACTTTAAATAGTAGATTTAAAAAATAATAAACATTTATCATGCTACCACATCACCGAAAGCGATGAATTAACACCAAAAAATCGCTTGCGTTCTTCTGATTTCTCTATCAATATACGGCTAATCGTCATTCTGCGGGTTGTTTCTGAAAAGATGGAAAATTTTCGTCAATTCATATTCACTCTCCCCTCGGTATAAGCCCTAATATCGCGAATTCTTACCAATTTGACCATAAACATCTTTGAGTGTTTTATTGTTTTTTTGGCATTCCAATCTTAACTTAAACTTAAATCAAAAAAAGAAGGAAACAATGCCGAATGTGGACTTTATTAATTTCAGGCCTGGACATTTTACTCTTGCCATGTCAAGACAGCCAACAGCGCGCCTGTAGCTCTCGTCAAACCATTCTTCAGTCTTAACTTCTTCTCCCACCGGTTAACCTTTTCCACCCGTAATTTGACATTTTGTCGCCAAAATTTTAAGCTCGTATAAATACCAAGTATTCGTATTATATAAGGTTCGGGTTCAAATCCAGATTGTGGAAAAAAAATTCACCGTACCAACAAATTCGGGAGATCTGAAATATTAATGCTTCTGATCGATCTTCTCGATCCAGGTTTGCTCTGATTTCCTGGATTTGAAAAAGTAAATCTTGAGGATGATTAATAAAGTTGTGCAGGGACGCCCACAAGTGAGCGATTGAATTTGCAACAATAATTAAATTATCCTCCATATATAATGATAATTTGGCTACTCACTCTCCTACCTTTTCAAATAAATCGCTAGTAAGATCTCCTATGGAGATCCCCTATGTCCGATATCGGATATGGCACTTTAAGATTCATGCTTTGATGGATGTCATAAGGACCTTAAATAAAATAAAGAATATATGTACTATGTATTACGTTCTATCCATTATTATTTTTTATTATTACTTCATTTTTAATTTCGAGTATGAAATTTGAAAATCCCGCCAAATTAATTACAAGCTGATACTATCCCTAAGCTAAAATTAATATGAGTGGAAAGACAATTGTTTTGACGTCCGCCACAACACTTCTGTGCTTTCTACTCACCAAAACATGATCAATCTGGTTTCAGTTGATGCCTTCAGCTAACAATTATGTGTATTTGCATATTTTTTCATGTTCAAAAGCAGTTTTTACATAACAAAACCGACAACTGGTTGCTCCTAAGATAATTCGTCAAAGCAATGTATCTAATAGAATTATCGTGTTATACAAGGGCCGAACGTACTTAATGATCATGATATTAAATATACTTAAAGGGATCATCCTATGTGTCGGTTTTAAAAAATCGTTTTTTTCCCAAACAGAGTGCAGAATTTGCAGATAAAAGGATTTTCTGATATTCGGGGTCATTCGAAAATTACAGTATTGAAGAGGCAAGGGTTTGGCGATCACTCTATGAGATGGAGAATCCGTCACTTGCCCTTCGGTCTCTTACTTCAACCCTTTTGATACAAATATTTCTCTATGGCTCTACTGGCGTAACTCAAGCTTACGCCCATGGTCATAATGAAGCGCGTTTCTACCGTTTCGAAAGACTGCTAAAAGTACTAAAACTGATGCCAGGGAGCAACAATCGGCTATGCAAGATTTTGTATACTGCGTAAACCACACAACAGATATTATCTAACATTGATTGAATTTTTAGAGCCACATCTCAATCATAACCTGTCATAGGAATCTAAATTATATCATATATTGCGGATGAACTCATAAGTCATCAATAAAATATAATGTTGATGATGACCTATTGGATTGAATGCACCTAGGACGCGATTTTATTGACCTTTGTAAAGAGATAAACATCCATTCAACGACTACTTCAAACGCATTGGAAATAATCTTTTTTTTTCTAGAAATGAGTAAACATTCATTATTTTGCATAATTCATCGTGGTCTTTGAGATTTGTTGAGACCTATAATCAATTAAGAGCGGTGTAAAATTAAATGACTTTATTTATATTAAAAACCTATTCCTTCCCACTGCTAAACCTGCTTGTAAAACTTTTACGCCTGCCAATATTCCCCAAGCCTGTTTATAATTATGCTCATAATTCATTTTCGCTAGAAATTGTACTAAATAAATATGTAAATATTAGAATAAAAAAGAAGCATAAAGTACCTTAAAACAGCGATGAATTATCAAAGATGCGACCAGCAACACGTCTCAATGCAAACTGATCTTATGATATGCAATTCAATAATATTTGAAATAAACAAATTGTTTGCATTAATTTCACTTAAAACTTTATAAATAATACACATGTACTTCCTAAATGATTGAATACTAATTTTCTATATTGACAATGCATTGCAAAACATTGTATTAACATTGCGAGTTATCAATTTCGGATGTTCATTGACTGCGTATTCATCTTCATGCCAATTCAATACTATCAATAATTAAAAATTAATAAGTAATTACAATTTGATAATTATTAATAAGAGAAGTATTATTAAATTTATTTTAATTGTATTTCCAGGAAATCCTGTACATCTTGCTGATAAAAAATAATCGAAAAAATGTCATGAAAGATTTTTAGTCAGGGAATGATCCCATGGATACGCAGATAAGGATCTTGGACGTTATTAATTTAATAAATATGATATTGAAAACGAATTTTTAATGCAAAAATAAAGATTGTCGTCTTACTCTCCATATATCAGTCCAGCACATCGTCGTCTAAGGTCTTCCATATTAAGTTCATGATTATTTATGTGGTCGGACATTCACCTTAATTAACCATACCACAGCTGTTTTAAATTCCAATTTTATATTATCGTATTCCTAAAATGTACGCAATTTTAGCAACATTAGAAAGATATAATTTTAGTGGTGAAAACCAATTCAATATTTTTGGGAATGACAATGTTGCGAAAATCACAATGTTATATTTTGTCACCCTTTTTATTTAACCTGTATTCCAATAAAGTCTTCAAAAAGACTCTGGAAAACTTCAGTCTGGAAATAAAGATCAATGGAGTTGTAATAAATAACATCAGATAACACTATAAAAAGTAAATGCAATTATTGCAGTATATTTTAAAATAATATACGAAGATAGTCCAAAAAATACCCGACTTAACGTATAGATGGCGGCACCCCAGAAATAGTAAAAGAAATCCAAAAAAATTTTTTTGGATGACCGTCGACTGAAAGCGTGCTGAAAATTTGGACATGAGAAAGCCGTGCGCAAGACGGGCGCCGCGTTTGTTCACAATGGAAAAAAAACAGCGTCGTTATGATGCTTCAATCGAGTGTTTGGTGATGTTTCACAGCAATAAGGCCGAGTTTTTGCATCAATTTAGGATGAAACAAGTCCATCGCCTCATATCTGAGACAAAAGAACATTGACTCGTGTTGTTTATTGGTCCCGCTATTCGGGACTCTAGGTATGAATTTATTCCCGAAAATGCAGCAAAAAGCCCTAAAAGAGGACGGAGTGGCCACAAGGTCTGTGTATGCAACCGGTCCGCTTTTCGGACCGCTGACATGACGAATGGACGCCTCGTGATCGGACGCCATACCCGAAAATGTCTACAGAACGATTACGAACTCTCATTACAAAACGAAATTGTTCGAAGAAGACTGATCAATTTACCCAAATATAGAAATAAGGTGCTGAATAAAATGAGGGCCTTCTTCTGTTATGACAATTTGAACCTCAAACTTTAACAAAGAATCTTCGAGCTTGATAGTTGGATATCTTTAAGCATAAGTCCGATTCATTTCTCTGGTGCAAATAAAAGCTTTTTTGTTGTACTCCAATTTTAGAGGGTCCTGGTGGCTTCGTTTGCTTGTTTTCGATTTCTGTCCCAATGTCTCTCCCGATTAATAAAATAATACAGTTACAAAGAATTGATTATACTAGAAGTAATCATAAATATCATGTTGAAAATAATATTTTACAAGAGATTTAGATCAACAGAAAATTTAGTCATATTTTCTAGAACATCAACCCTTGATGAAACCTTAAACTGCCAGAGTTAAATTAATTTTATATTTGAGAAGTATGCATAGATAATTTGTTGTTATAGATTCTAGTGGCAAACATTTAAAAGTATAATAACATGTTAGTAAGATTGACTGACGGTGACAATGATGAATAATACGATACACTAATAAAATATTTTATTAAGCACACTAATTTATTATTTCTTTTACATACTTTGATGAATAAAAGTAAATTTATGTTGTTAGTTTTTATTTGGAACGCAACATGATACTATAGGAACATTATTCTTTATTTCATATAAATTTTGAACCTTGAATAATACGTTTTTACATTGTACTGCATTATACGAGAGACGCCTGTACACTAATAGGTTCAGAACAATTTTCAGCCGAAAGCTTAAAGAAAACATTTAATCTAACCATTTAACAAAGATATCAATTTTTTAAACCAAATCCATTATTTACGACCACAATGAGTTGTCCAAAACGTGAATAATAATGCATACAGACTTCTCCGATACACACTCTTCTTTGAACTATGTGCCATTTCCATTATTATGAATAATCCTCTATTAAAAAGTATTCACACTTTAAAATGATGACCTTATAAGAACACCAATTAATCATTATTTTCCTTTCAAAACTATCATATATTATCAAAATCAGTCGCAACGTTTTAATGTTTTGAATAACTTATTTTCATATGAATTCATAGCTTAACATTTACAATAAAACAAACATGATAGTTGTATTAACTACCGCAATTGTACATAATACATTTGCATACTGTTTATTGATTTATATTTGAATTGGAGTAATAGTTTTTAAAACTAAACTTAGAGAGTATTTTTTTAAAAAAATAAAAACCCCCTTAAAAATCCTTATCATTGAAAAATAGGGAGATATCATTCGACATATTTAAAAACTTCATTTTTCATTCTACATAAAGCAATCAAAAAAGCTACTTTATATAGCTTTAGTATTTTCAATGTTCTCACGCATTATATCTGATCCCTATGTTATTACTGGGGAACTTCATAATATTTGTATTAAGTATAATATTTTGTTATCTATGTCAATCGCCTATGATTGATATCAAATACAGGATCTTAAATGTTAACATAATTAAAATCGCAGACATGAACAAACAATCATATATTTAGCATAATTTAAATATACTTAATTCATCTGAGGGTAAATTATATTAAGTAACAAAAGCAACTAAAATCAATTATTTACTATTAAACAAAGTATTTATGATTACAAATAACAACTTTATATTTTTGCATTTATTGTTTTCAATTAGCAACTAATTTCTTCAAAAACATATTTTTGTACAAACATAAGCTGTAAATATTAACAGAAATATACATATACAATTTTACCTTTAAAACCTATTAAAAATACACATTTTTTAATTAACCTATCTTAGAAAAAATATTTTTAAGCTGTCAATAGAAATTTTGCAGGATTTTATGAGCATACCAGATATTTATAGTAAAGCGCGTTATAAAAAAGATTTGTTTATTAAATAAATCAATAACAGCAATTTATGAATGACTATGTGAAAAACAATCTATGGGAGAAATGTCCAAACGTTTTCACAGCCAAACGCTACTATTAGATTTATCAATATTTGAGTATTTCAATTCATCACAAATTTCAATTTTGCGATTGTTCAAAAACGAAAAATTCTTAATCTTATTCGTTATTATAAATTATAAAAGTAAATAAGAGAATATGTTTCGAGTTAATTAAATTCCCAAATTATTTCACTTCCTTGGCTTTCCACATAAAATTTGATATATGTAACAAAGATATTAATATTTTTAATGACGATCGAATAAAAATCGTTCAATATAGTTAACTATATAGGATTCATTTCATATATTAAAATTTCTATTTGATAATCGTTATAGAAATAGCTAAAAAGTATTTATTAATAGTAATAAATAGATCTTCTCTGTGATGCTCTTAGCATATTTAAAATAGCATATCGACTCAATCGTGATTTTTAAAAACGCAACTAGATGACTCACAAAAATAAGAATGCAATTCCTGAATACTTAGTATGCTTGTTTTGAATGACACATTGAAAATGTTTTTATCCATATTCAACTCTTTCTATATCAAAGTCAGTAAAGTGAAACAATTTAAAATTTTAATATACTCTAAACAAGCAAATTAACAAATGCACAGTAAAATAGCTGAAATACTTAATTGAATATTCTATTTTCCATATTTTTACAGTAAATGTACAAAATCTCTCTCTCTCTTTAACACATCAAGATTTTGAAACATCTATTTTTTATACAAAATATTTTTTACACATTTACTTTTTAGGTATAAATAAAACATATTGATAACATGCTATTGTACATTAGAATTATCATATTATATTAAGTTCCCAGGAAAAATTGATTTCTTACTGGTATTTTGTATATTATTTCCGGAACTAATATATGAATTTGCATCTACTGTTTAAATAATGAAAAATAAAAATATATTATGTGTATACTTCCAGGTTAAAACACAAGGAAAATAATCTTACATGTATTTAAAATGAAAAGAAAATAATGTCTAGTTTGATGTGTTAACAATATTATGTTGAAAAAAATGACTATAATTAAGCATGAGATCAGATTTTGAAAATTTTACATTACTAAGTAATTTAATCATTTCCCCGATGGGTTCACTGGGTGTAATTGCTCAATACATTCCTATGCATCACTGGTTTTCTTATACAGGTACTCCGCTAACTAAAAAAATATTTTGATGCGTCATAAATTTTCGTTTAAAATATGAACCGAAAGAGTGGACATTTATTTGCAATAAAGACTAATAATTGTGCAAGGCATTGGTTCATTTTCGGACTCATCAACAAATGAAATTGCAGCTCTGTCACTAAGGAATATGACCTTATTTCAATGGTAAGCTCTAAATTTCTCCTCGACGGGTGAAAGCTTTTTTCTGTCCGTATTCAAAGTATAAATTTTAATTCATTCGATGCATCTAAAAAGCATTCAAATCAAAATTTCATACAAATCTTATTTGACTAATGATACACGAGTGGGAATTATAAAGATGTACATCAGTACATTGTCCCTAATGATTGGCATAGCAATTGATTAGTATTTTAATTTCATTGTTTTCCTACAGTAACTCTTCTTGGATACGATTGTTATAATATATAATTACATTGCAAAATCATCGTTTATGGATTTGAAATGGCACATCACAGCAAGTCGGCTTTGAGACAAAACATTGGAAATATCTCTTCTTTCTCTTTTTGCCCTCTTATTCTAAATCATTCTTTTGAACTCTTATTCCAAACGTTAAGTCAATGCTTCAATATTTGGGTTATTGATGCATATAGAACATTATTCTATGACAAGATCCCTCTATTTATTCAAGTTTTGAATCTTTTATCTAGTCATACATTCATAATCTTTAAGATTTGTTTCCATTACTAGATGATCTTGATGGTACACATTCAGCATTTCTTATAAATTATACTGGCTATTAGGGATTCTGTATCGAGACAAAAAAATCTCAGGACTCGAGACATTTTAATTATAAATACACATTTTTCATATTAACTTTAAATTAGTTTCATTCAATGAGCTTTGTCATGAAATTACCGTGTTTTTTAAGTTTCAGGTGTAAATTCTTAATTATTTTGAATATAATAGGTTTTTATATTCAAAATCATTATAGCTTTGGCATTTTTACAAATTATTTATTTTTATCGCTACATTAAGTCAAATATCAATTTGTATCGATTGTGCAATTTTGTATAACTGCTAATATATAGCACAACTACCTGTATTCTGTAACCAATTGAGAATGAACCAAAAGCCTTTAAAAGAGTTCACAATTAATTACATCAATACATGATTATAATCGCAATCTGGTTGTATTTCTATTAAAATTTTCACAAACGCAAGGAGTACCTTTAATACAAGGTCGTATGTTTATGGTCATCATTTCAGGTTTTAATTATTAATACATCTATACTATGGTTTAATGATAATCGGATGATTATTTGTTTTATTTTTTAAATGCAACTTAATATAAATAATTTGTATAAAAACATAGTAAATTGGAACTGAGAAGACAGACAACGCTTGATGCGATTAAAGTTGATTAACTGTCCTTGAGAAAAAGCATTTTTATTAAAAAAATAAATTGTCATCAGAGAAATGATTAACATAAAAGTTTAATATATATATATATATATATATATATATATACAACAATACATTTAAATTAATTTAAAAATACAAATGAGTTCATTAATAGAATCACACAAATATACTTTTACATAAAATCATTCGTCCTAATTATCACATAAAAAAAACCCCTCTCATTATACACTGGATATTGACTATATACATCAGAACTACCGCTATAAAAATGATAAATAAAAAAAGTCACTACCAATTATTATCTTTTATTCAACGATTATTTTTTATGAGTTTTGTATCTAAGGAAGCACTACTTTTTTAAGAAACACAGAATATAAAGCAATGTAAAGAGGTAACATTTTTCTATTGCACATGTGGATAAGCATATTTCGCTGGATTAACTTCATGTAATATTTTGTTGCCTGCATAGCTTGGACATTACAAACGCACACAAAAGAAAACATATTTCGTGAAATAACAAGAGTATTTAATCATTTATATCGGCAAGAGGTATAATTTGAATTTTTAATTTACCTCTTTAAATGCATTCGGAAACCTGTTTTTCAATGTAAATTGCAAAGTAAATTTGCAATAATCAAGCCGCCTCTTTATCACCAATAAAACATGTATACGATTGTAACATGCAAGCTATACTTTTAATTGATATTTCATTAATATCATAAAGCATTGTATTGATTAAGCTCTATCAATATATCATTGAAGATAAAATAAAACAGAATTCAACACAACCGCCTAATTTATGAAGTAATGTGCTTTTGTGAAAAAATGATCTAATAAAATCCTTCATGATTTTAGTTTTGCAATATCAAAGCACCATATTCATATCAAGATCATACCAAATGAAACTATACATCTTAATTCTTGTTGTTTTATTTACAAGCTTCAAATTCAACTTAAAAAGAATTAACTTTGATCTAATTGATTATAGATTTTTTAATAAATGAATTGTCCACGTTGAGACACAATTTAACATCTTTCAATTAGAGTTTGTGTTCAAATGTTCCATGCTAATACATTCGATGGAACTTTTCATTTAATAAAACATTGACAACAAATAATTTAAACCAACGAAACAATAGACTATTTTAATTGAAATTTTTATAACACTAACTTTTAATAACACCACAATGAGATAAATATTCAATATAATAACAAGTTCCTCAGTTAAATTATACATGTCTTCCTACTTATGATAGGTTTTGAGAAATTAAGTAGATAGCTATAAACAATCTTTCATTCCTTATATTACATAGATTTTTTCATACCTGGGTCATGACCCGTTGTTGATTCAGTCTATCTGAGCTATGCCATATTGTGAATTCACTTTGTTACTTTGATCTGTATAATTCTAAATAAATTACAATTCCCCGAGTGACATAGATCTTTATTTTTGAGGTGGCTTTTAACAATCCCTTTTATGGGACTATTGCCAAGCATTTTGACATGGTTTTTCTTAGCGAATGTATGTTTTAAAAATGTGGTCGATAGCCACATCGACTGTAGATTTGAACCCATGTTGATTGAATTACTAATCTGATCACTTAACCGTGGGACTATCTACAGATCAAAATGGCATAGTTCTACAGATTTTAATAGGTTTCAATATTTTAAACCATTTAAACTCAAAATAATGCAATATTGATCAATTAGCATCATTTTAGTAAGATCCTTAGATATTGTAAAATTCATTTTGTATAATTCAGTATCAAATGTTATGAAATTGATAAAAAAAAATCATACTATTAAAATAGTTGATGTTTTGAAAGAAATGGAATACATTAAGTGTTTTTTTTTTTTGTAACACTAATAGAACATTTAAAGAATTCATAAAAATGACACAAATTTTTTACAGGATTTAATTAGTAATTTCATACACATTGTATAATATCGCCATCAGATTTACCGCTCAATACTTGATTCTACTACCTATTAGAGATCCTCGGAAACATCCCTAATCACATCAAAGACTGAAGAAATGGCTTTCCGAAAAGAAAGTAAAATTATAAAGCATACGATGAAGCTCTATAAATTAACCATTTGTTATGAAATCTTAATCAAATAAAATATACCCTGAACCAATGACAGAAAAACAGGGAATAGACTACACTGTATATTTGCCATCCCTATACTTTAAATAGGATTTCTTGTAAATAACCCTATCGAACACCTTTATAGATATAATATAGATAGATAATAAATCATAAACTATGCACATGCAAAAACTAAAAACAAGCTGAAAAGTTTTACACGTCGATATTTAATGGTCGATAAAAGAACAAAATGCTTATCCAACTACAGGTACCCATAAACCTACATGAAATCAGCGGTGAGGATGAATAAGAATTAATATATATCGGTAATAAAATGGCAATATTCAGCACGAGAATATTTATGAGAGGATAAATGGATACGTATACAATAAATGGAATATACTACATTCTGATGAATTCTCAGCAATGGTCAAATCTATAAGTTGTGAGTTTGATGAGACTGCCCATATATACATACATTGATTTAATACCACGATTTTATGTTTTAACCCACAAAATTTTAGCTCACGCCATTATCTAAACCGTAATCAAATAGATTGAATTTTCACACGTGCAAACTGCACACATCAATGAAATGAAATCTCAGCACAACAAAATCATCTAAGAGATATATATGCATCAAAATATCAACAAACAAAAAAAATGCAGCAAAAAAATTGCATACGTAGACTGAATTGAAGAATATCAAAAACTCTGCTGACAGAGTAAGCATAGTCTTGTTGTCGACCAAGTGTTGATATAGTGGCTTAGATCCTGGACTCGTATTGTAAAGGTTCGGGTTCAAATCCAGATTGCGGAAAAAAAATCACTGTACCAACAAATTTGGGCGATTTTTGATCGATCGTCTCGATCCAGGGTGAAAGTAAATGCTGAGGCGATTAATAAAGTCATGCAGGGACACCCATGAGTGATGATAATTTCGCTGCCCACTCATAGATTCTCTCCTCTCCTACCTTTCCAAATAATCCTATCCTTACTTTACCATGTGTGGGAAGGAATGGGAAACCATCACATTAAATCCTTTCCCTAGTAAGATCTCCTATGGAGATCCCCTATATCCGACATTGGATATGACACATCAAGATTCGTGCTTTGATGGACGTCATAAGAACTTTAAAGAAAAAAAAGAGCTAGGAAAAGGGGTTAATAAAGCAATTTATTTAATATGTGAAAATGGAGAATAGTGACACCGGTTCAATCATGAGCTATATGCCATCTTTGATGACCCGGACATCAAATTCATTAAGATCTAGCAACTCTGTTGAAAGTTCAGCATGTATAGATGGACAAGTCTTCATCCGTGAAACAACTTACATTCAAAAAACCAAAATTGTAGCATTGTACTTAAAATAGAGATGAAGGGGGGCCTTAAAAGATTAAGAAAACGTCTAATCAGCAAGCTAAGGTGCCGGATAGGCAGGGATGGAGATCAATACAGAGACGTCCAAGGTCTACCCTAGGCTATAAAGCCAAGATAATAATAATGAAAGAAATTTATACTATGAGTTTTCTCAAAAATTATTTAGATAATTGGCTAATTATAACAAATAAATGTACATAATAAAATTACATAAATAAAAAAGGAACAAGTCGATATAAGCCACCAAAAATTATACATAAAAACAATAGCATTTATTAATCATCGTCTGAGCTACTGTATCGACTGGTGCTGGTAGGAGTGCATTTTGGCTGTACAAGACCCCGGCGTTTGACAACTTGTATGCGTTTGTGATTTTGCGTCATCATGCTGGCACTTTTGACCTGTTCGACTAAATATGCAGGTAAAAATGAGAATGGTATGGTTTCTTCGTTTGGATTGAACAGAATATCGGAAGAGCTTTCGTCGCTGATACTAGCAGTTTCTGATTTGTCGCTGGCATTGTTTTTATCTTCGGGAACATCAGATATCTTTACACTGGTTTCGTCGGTTATAATCATATCCAGCTTTTTATAAAATACAATATAAGGAGTGTTGCATTCGCTCAGGCCGTAGACAGATTCTTCTGTGCATTGTTGGACATCAGAATCGTTGAAAATATACCATTTATTTGTGGGTGTGTCCTTTGCTATGGTGTAGTAATGTCCGTTGTCCAAATTTACGCCAGAATGGACGATTACAGCATAAAGCTCGTAGCTTTTTTGAACGTTTTTTTCTAGTATAGTTATGTATTTATTTAATTGGACTTTATGAAACAGTTTTGCTCGAAGACGTCGCTTTGGATCATAAAAGAACTGTTTCAAAACAACGATCAAATTTTTGGGAGCTCCTTCAATAGATACAGACCTTTCTGCGTCTTGCAAACTTTGACAATTTTGACAACGATACTGATTATCTCCGACTAATTTCTCAGGTGAACAATAATGTTCCAATAATTGAGTGACAGAATAGTTTTCTCCCTCTTGTATTTCGGGATAAGCCAATTGTAAGTCCCAAAATGCATCCTTTTTTGAACTTATAAAATTGCATTTTGAGCAACATGTTGATGTCTTCATAAGTCCTGCAAAAACTTTTTCCACGATGGTTACATGAGTTGGGCCTGCACTAGATGAAGCTTCGTCATTTCGAACACATCTCCGTTTTATGTCTAATGCATTTTCAAAAGAATTTCTATGTTTGCGTTTTATTGGGTCATCATTCTTCATACTGGAACTACTGACAGTTGTTGAATCAGGAGAGGTGGAGCAGTTGCCTAAGCTGGCATCCGAGTTAGACTCTATCATTTGTTCCTTGTCTTTTGTACACATGTCGTCTATGATTTCATAAGTATCCATTGATGATTTTAAAGAATCACTTGAATTAGCTTTTAATGATAGCATACTGCATTCATACTCATGTAATCTATCCAGAAGATGGCTAAAAAATAACAAATTGCATTTTTTTATAATCATCGCATATAAATAGTATTAATTAATTTACAAACAAAACTGTTTATATTTTTATATCATTTTTACCATATAAACTCGGATGTATCCTGCTGTGTTCCTCTCGGAAAAGTATCAGGTTTCGAGAAAAAAAACATATCTTTTGGATTTAAATACGGTAGCTCTGAATACATCATATGAGCAAAAAGTGTTTTCAGCTTGCACAGAAGTGGAAACTTCAAGTTGCTCATCACTATCGCATTACTGAACCTATGGAGGGAGTTCATTTATAAAAAAATATATGTATTTAATAAAAATAATCAAGTACAGTCAATTTTATGACTATAAATGATATTTTATTTTTACAATAAAAAAATATTCAAAACTATCGAATTGAAGACAAAGATATTTCAATATAAACCAAGATTGATAATCAATAAAACATAAGAGTATGTTTTATTGATTATAGTTTCAATTTAAAACATATGCTTATTAACACTATTAGAACCCCTTCATTTTGTACTGCCATTAATGTCCAAATAACTATTATTTGAATACTTTTCGTCGTCAATATAAAAAAAAATCAAAATAATCTCATAAAGTACCCATAAATAATATCGTATTTTTCGATGCTCCATCTACAAAATAATCTCCTTCAGCCTGTTGGGCAGTAAATATGTATTTTACAAGAAAACACATACACAAGTTTTTTATGTGTCTACTTGTTTGTAGGCCAAAGACAAAAAAGATTGCCATCATTATTCCAATGAAAATGGGAGAGATTTTTCTGCAGAATAATATCTGCGGAAAAGTATGCTTTTTCAATATCATATGAAAAAAAGCAACAGAGGCTACGAAGAACATCTGCTCGAGTTCGCTCGAGCAAAAAGGGCCTCGAGCACAAAGGGTTAAGTGATCGAAATTCTCGCTTTTTCACACTACATTCAGTCAAAGCCCGCTGGACTTCACAAGAAGGTCAAAGATGATTTAAAGAAAAGGTGGTAGAAGATGATAAATAATATGAAAAATTATTTTGCATAAGAAAATTTCAATAAAGATTAAGAAAGATTATTTAGAATCGCATTGAAAAAAACGCTCTTACTTCTGGGTACTCGTAATATATACAACACAATAATGATTCTTTTACAAATTAGGAGATATCTTAATAAAGAAATCAAGTAACAAAATATATTGGCTTTAGTAAACGCAGTATTAAAAGCAAAATGATAGTTCAGAAAAAATTGATATGATTTCGATTATATATATATCACGCTTTATTATGGTCGCTTGAGATTTGTATAATTTTTTAAATTGAAATAACAATTGCTAAAATATAAAAAACGTAATTGTGTAGCAATAGAAATGAAAATAAAAGAAAAAAATCGCTGCACAAATGCTCTACGGTCTGGATCTGCGTTTTTGCATGATAATAAAGTGTTATTCTGTTATCACGCAAATACACAGATACGGACGTAAAGAATTAAGCATAAATAACAAAGCACATAATAAAACAGTTAAATTCGCATATTACAACATTTTTATCAACAACACTTATCATATCAATATTTATAAACAATATATCACCATTTTCCTCTTTATTCGCATGTAGCATTATTTAATATAACATATGGAATATGACGCATGAATTTTTTTCAAATTCAGATTATATATGGGTTATCTGAAAATCGAAACAGAAAATCTATTCACCATGTGGAATTAGGATGAATTAAAATCAACTTCCCCGAGTTTCAAATTGATTGAATGCATGTGTGTGAAAACCAAGAATATAAATTATGCAAGATGATTGACGTAAAATATAATAAATTAATCATGTATTTGTAACTAATAAATACAAAATCAGCTTGCAAAATTTAATATAACTTTAAAAAAATCATAAAAAAGGAACAGAATGCTCTATCATCGCGCTTTTTTTTTATATTAACACCACCAGATCAATAAGAATATAAATCCATAATAACTCCCTTCCCAATAACACTTTTAATACACTTTTGTAAAATACAAATAAGGTGAAATATATTTTCATTCTTATCAAGTATCAAATCATTGCATATATAGATTTAATCAAATCCGTGCATATAAATTGATTTCAATATGTAAATATAATTTTTACTCACTGTTTAGTCATGAATAGTGCCTGCATTGCACTATTCATATAGCATGAATTCCCTAGATTTAACAAACCAACTTTGGTTTTTCGCCGTTCCATTGTTGCAATAGCACCAGCTCTTTCCCAGATGGGAACATCCATAATACTCCCTTTGGATTTTATATGCGAGTCTAAACAATTAACCTAAACGAATAACATAAAAATAATGCAATAAACATATGTAGCAGATGCGATATTCACATTTTAAAACATAGCACTTACAATCTCAATATACTTTTCTTTATCAGCCGGGTGAATATCCAAAAGTGCTGTAAACGCCTCGACTAAATTTTGAAGAACCGATCGACTTTCTGGAGATGTATCACTAGCCAAACTTTCGAGAACTGTTGGCACTTGTTCAGCAATCTGTTAATAATTATTATAATGAAATATTTCAATCATATGATAACATTGCCTTCGCGCACATGCTATTGTGCGAAGGTGGCAAATTCAGAACTTTTCATACAAAATCTTATTTAACGGATATTTTACAAATGTGTGCATCGATTATAGGGATGCCAACCACCTTAGATTAACCAGAGCAAAATTTCTTTCGCGGACCCCCTCTTGAGTAAATTTTTTTTCGCGGACCCCTTGTGACTTAATTTTTTCAATAAAAAAAACAATTCTTAGTCAAAATAGATCATTTTACAATGTTTTATGAAAATAATTCGACAAAAATCTTTTTTATGTGTAGATAAATGTTTTGGGTACTATCCTGTTAACGAGGGGGGGGCAAATTTATTGTTATTGAATAAAATAATTATTCATTTGTTTCATGTTTTTTTCTTTAATTATATTCACATATAATTATAAATGACATATTGGAGGCCAAACATTCTTTATGCAATTTAAAATTGACTCGAATAAGTCTTTTTCAATAACGATTTGTCGCCAAACGAATTCAACTAGATAAGAATCTAAATTATGACGTGCTGTACCTCTGTGTCGTTTGTTGCGCCATTTTGCCGATCCCCACATTCTCTTGACGTTCTGTGTGTGAGCGCCGGATTCGGGATCGATGAAATTATATTTACGGTTCACTTTAAAATGCTGAAATCCGGTTTCTTGCAATTCATTCGTTTTGCATCCGCACCAACTGTCCGAGTATGAAAGCGAACCAGGTTCAATATTTTCTAGAATTGCCGCCATCAATGTCTCTGTGACTTTGATCAAAAAGCATTCGCGCGTTTCCCAGCATAATCCACCGAAGATCCACTGCGGCACTCGACCGGCATGATTTTTACGTTTGGTGAACAAACTCTCGTCAATTTCGACGATCAAACCTTTGCCACCGATTTTCTGCCTTGGCCTTTGACAATGTAAGTAGTCGACGCAAATTTCTCGCATGTGATTATTCCACTCGACGACAGTCGTGTTTTTATTCATGCCCAATTCTTCGTTGCACAGTTTATCCGATGTCAATTCCTTGGACGAAAAATAAAAAAAACGAATGGCCGTCACAAATTTTATACGACTACTAACGAACCAATTTCCAGTGCGAATACTCGCTTTTTTTCGACACTCCACAATTCCAGACAATCCGCAAACCATAGTAGATCTTCATTTCGTGGCCGTTTTGGCAATACATCTTCTTCTGAAGGACACTACGATCTTACAATAATTCTATTGCGTCTTTTTCAGCATGCGGTAAATTGAAAACGCGTTCATTTCGACACAATGAAAATAAACAAATGAAATTTAAAAAATAAAAAACAAACATAACCTAACCATATTTGAATAAAAAAAAAACAAGAAACAAATGAATAATTATTTTTATTTAATAATAATATGTTTGCCCCCCGTTAACAGGATTGTACCATGTTTTGTTTATATTCTCGTGGATCCCCAGTAATGTCTTCGCGGACCCCAGTTTAAGGACCGCTGCCATAGAGAATTAGAAGATTGATTTATTACTATTTCATAAGTATTAAATTAAAGGATCAGATTTAAAGATTATAAATTCAACAATTGTTAAAGCACTAACCTTGTCAAACGTTTCAATGGTGTCTCTAGTCGAAGATAAAATGTGCAAAAACACATGTATTACTACACTTCTTACAGATGGATTTTGTAACGAAGAAAACATATCATTAATAACAGCATTGGAGACATTGAACAATATTTCAAACTTATTGGATTCCTAAAAGAAAAAAACATTTTAAAATTACATGTACATACACATTTAGTTTGAACAATCAACAGACAAATAAATACATTATAAATGATTGAAATGAATAAACGTAAAGGACAAAACGTCAATAGTTAAACCATTAAAAATTTCTGGTGAAAATGGATATCAATAGGTTAAAATGAAAATAGATATCAATTGATATCGATTTGCAATTTTTTTAAATATTCAACATTTTAAAATGAAACCAAAACGTGTATAGTTTACCAATTCATCCAAATTATTGGAGGGCATTAATAAACTGTTAGATCTTTCGTGACATTACCATTAAGGGGGGAAACCACATTAGACGGTTCGAAAAACCTATTCAAGAATATGTTTTGAAAGTTTCATAACAAAATTCCGTTTTATTCCGAGGTTATGAGCCCTAAAGTGAACGCGCGTCGATCCAGTTTCTCGGAATTCGCACTGGTTAGTACGAAGTAACTGTTCAATCGACCCTTATTCACTTACTTGGTTCTATACCCCTGTACTATGGGAAGGAGGAAACAAAAAAAGAGGGAGATGCTGGATGGAGATGGGAGATGGGAAAATTGATAGAGGCTTTGATGAAAAAACTCAGTACATTTTACGGCTTAGCCATTCAGAGAAATGAACAGTTTCGAAGACACAAAGAAGGTTATAATGGAAACTTTTCAACACATGATATTAACAGACAACAATCCACAACATGACAACTGTCCAGATGGAGATGACAGCTGGTGCAAGTGGCAGAAAGCTAAAGGTCTTGGAACGAAGCCTGAAGCGTACCCTTCCTCATTACACCCTGACCTTCAAAAAGCAATTCAACCGATATATGAAGATTTATTGAAAGATGAATTGCTGAGATGTTTAGGTGGTCACACACAAAATGCAAACGAAAGTTTTAATTTGACCGTTTGGCTCCAAAACTCAAATTCAGCACTTGTAGTGCCGATGAACGAGTTGCAAGTAGTGGTTAACTCGCAGAGCTTTTCGTCAAGTCGGAAGAGCAGTGCGTCAATCGACAGAATAGACACAGCGCAATGGAGACAAAGGAAGCTCGGAAAGCTCGAAAAGAAGAGATGCAAACTCAAAACGAATGACGAAGAGTTGCTATACGGTGCTGGAATAGCTGACTAACCGCTAGGTAGTTAATACTAATTATTACTGCCTTAAATTTCTCGTTTTCCATAATTATTTTTTTTAAACGCATTTTTCTCGAAACTACTTTTTTTCAACTCATAAAAAATACTATATTTCAAAATATTAATAAAACATTATGTAAATTTCGGATTGGCCGGTTGGCAACCGTTGTTATCAGTTGTGATTTTGTGTGCTCCGCTCACCTGCTCTGTTTTTGAATAAATAGTGCTTTTCGCGTTAATATCTGTATCGGAATGTGTCGGCGACCGTTTTTTGTGCCACCCTGTGAAAGTGCAGCGCCTCAAACTGATTATTAATAGCCTTTTCGGCAACATTATCGATGCACATTTGCATCCTACCAAGTTGGCTTTTGTTTTTATTTATTTGAATTTTGAGAAAATCGTATAATTTTAATTTATTGATTTACTTTTATATTATTATAATTTATTCATACGCTCTGAAAAAACGCCGACTACACTTATATATAAAATTCGCGAGTGACACCGAGTGCATATTACGTCTGCACAAAAAATGGAACATCTCATCCGCATCACTTGAGATTAACTGCAACAAGGACAATAACGCAAGTAAGACATAAAAATCCAAGCTTTCAAGGTAAGTGAATTGACAAATACTCGCACACATCTATTTTCTATTGTCACATAAACGTGGGAACACTGGGACCAGAAGACAAACTTGCACAACTAGGCTCGCGGTCCGACCGCCAAAATGCTGTTTCGACTGCTCCCATAATACAATCTTGACTATGGAACCATATAATTTTGTTGATATGGACCTGACTAGTTGATATTACTTGATACCTGACTTTAACCTATTTATTTGTTCCAGCTCTGTCTATTTTTTCCAGTTTGCTCCCAGTCTGACTAATTAAATATTGTTTGATTGTGCCCGGTCGACACTAAACGCCGAAGTTCGAATATTTTGATACGACATAATTACCCTTTGCTAATACAATTTGACTAATACTTCTTTGCGGCCTAACCACATCTGACTACTCCTAACTACTATGCTTATACGAATTTATGTATTTTAACTATTGGCCACTTGACTTATACATATTTATAGAGTAAATACTTAAATACTCTTTTAACAGCAAGCTAATACTTAGTTTATCTACTATTCATTGCTACTTTTACAAATCAAGACTTGCTTATCACTCGCTATCCGTTACATAGTCGACCCTACCCAAAAATATGGAGCATGAACCGTATCGGTTCGGAATCAAGATTTTTTAGGAACAGAACAAGGACAAGAAGAACATCAAAGAGACGGCCTCGAAGGGATGCATATGAGGAACTTCACTTGGCAACGTAAACAAAATTGTCTTCCGTTGACTTCTATATCGTTTTGTAATCGCCGAACTGAGAGGGGCAACCTGAAATGATGGTGAAACCACTCAGTTTCGAATTCGCTCGGGTAAGTTGTACGGTGATGGGGAGACACCCTCAGTTGGTGTAGGAGCGAATCCGAGATGCACTCAAGCGTCACATCTGTCTTTACCCTACCCCGGCAACGCCCTAGCGAGGAAAGGGGGGACTGGACTCCTTGTACTCCAGAAAGCCCTTTTCAGTAGAGTCAAAAAGGTCGTCTAGAGTAGTTTTCCACCATCTCCTAAGAAAACTACTCAGTCTTTACAAACCTTCCACATTCCCTATCGAGACGATTGCGAAAGCGTTCGTCAATACGTTCACTCAGGATACCCTTTGGGTGAACGTTCGAAACAAAACTCGATGGTAATGCTACCTTCAATATCGAGCGAATAAGGAGGTGAATGTATGATACAGACGAAATGGATGTAACCCCTTCCTGTGAATGGATATTGAAGAGGCCCATAGTTCTGTAGTGGACTGTTAGTGGCTGCACTATGATGATGATGTAAATTTCAACAAATTATAATTACTCCTCCCGTGTTTTTTTTTTTTTAAGAAAAACGCCACAAAATACGCCTCCTAATGTAGTTTCCCCCCTTAAAACAATGAATGATATAATATACAAACATTTGATTCTTCAATATGATTAGGACTTGCCAGATATAAGACAATCCCAATATGCACATTGAATTGCATTCGCTATTGAAGGAAATTGAGCCTGACTTGGGGAGGAATTCTTCATGCCAAACTGTGTCAAAAGCCTTTTCAAAATCGTCGCATTAAACTTTTTAGACACGTGTTCGGTGATCCTCATCATTTGGAGAACTATTGAATGCCTTCACTGAAAATCGAATTATTCAAATGACTGTCCAAAATCATCTAGATACTTTAAGATGCATTTTTCAAAGAGTTTAAGCGCGGACAATAGACTATTCAGTCAATAGCTCGTTGGATCATTTTTATATTTGTCTAGTTTTGGGATCTGACAATAGCCAATTTGCAGGCAAGCATTGAAAGCTTTTGTGAGCAGTATAATTATTTTACTACATATGTATAGTCTTTGAAATTGATAAGACAGATCTAGCAGACTGTGCAAATAATTTATTTTATAGTCATACTAAAATACAGGAAACGGCAACCTATTGTTCCAGAAATTCCACTGTGTATGTGTTAAAACTATACAAAATTTATGCTAAAATTATCGTTGTTTTTGATAACAATAACATTACACGCATACAATATATAATGGAATGATTTTGGAAAATAAATATTGAATATAAATATGTATATTAAAAGAGTACCTGTAGTGTTGTCATAAATGATATGATCCATTGATGAAGTGATTGTGTACCTTCCCAATAGCAAAGCCATTGGCATAAAGTTGTCAATGCCTTTTCAACTGCAAGAGTCGAGCACGGATTCCCCTCTTCTTTCTTTACAAATATATGAACTGCAACATTTTTAATTGGACTGTCTAAAAGACTTAAGACAATACTAACAGCAGGAGAGGTGGAAGGAGCTGAAAGTTGACCATACACATTTAATGAATCGTTCATTGTAAATTAAATAACATTTTCATTGATACAATCATTTCACTAGTTAAAATAGAATAAAGTTTGAATATCACAGTTTCAGTTCCTTATATTCTATGAGCATTTGTAATATTAAAGATAAAAAACATTAAATTACAATTTATTTTCTACTAATTGACAGTGCAAAAATTATCTCTATATAAACAATCCAATTCAAAACACTTAAATCAAACTTACTGGCAGTTGAAATAAAAAGATATGCTTGTTTTAATAAGCATAATAACATATTCGCTCTTGCACTGCATGGTTCCGTTTCAATGACAATTTTTTTAAGGTATTCTTCAATTTGACGTATTTGCATATAAAACGTAACTTGATCTGCAGGTTCTTTTGGAATGGGAAGTTTTGCTATAAAAAAAACAAATTTTTTATCATATGAAATAAGATAATTAATATTTACATAGCATAAATAAATATCTTACATAGGAGATGAACAATTGTCTTGCACCATTGTGCAAATTCCGTTGGAGACATGTATGTGGTAGACAAATTGAAAAAGTATGCTAGCCTGTCCAGTACATCGGTCGGGACATTATTTTCAGGAACAAGTTCATGTTTTTTAACAGCCATATTAATAGCTAAAATTGTAAATTGCAACATGAAATAAAATATTTACAAAATAATAACAATATGAGATATTTTACTTTACATACAATTGGTGTTTTGATGGCTTTTTTTAATCTTGAGTTAAAGTAATATGCACAAAAGAAATGTTTGAATATTTTGAAGATGATCCATTATTATGTAGGATTGAATTTTGTATTTACGATAAATCTTTCAGCACTGATAGCACTTCAATAACCAGAGCGTTCAGAAACCTTAAAATAAGAAAAAAATGGTTTTAAAGATATACACAAAGTATATTATAATTTAATATTTATATACGTATCAATGGACCAGGGACAGTCAAACTTCTGCTCATTATGGGCGAATTTTTAAAAAATTATAAACAGCAATCTACCAACATTACAAGCGATCATAAGAAAAGCAGTAATTTAACCCTTTGTGGTCCAGTGTCCAAACGTATTCGACATCGTTTTTTTACTGGCAGGTACAGTGTCTATAACGCGTGGACTTTATTTGCAGGTACTTTTAAAGATATTGTAATGATTTTAGTATTTTTTTTAACTGTGAAATAAAGCAAATGTTCAAGAATGTTTGCGATGGGGTATTTTTGTCCGCTGCAGATATAAAATCACAATTTCATACAATAGTCTTTGACGAATTGTGTCATCGTGAACATCTCATATTTGTGAAGTGATCTGGCAGTTTCATTATTTATCGTGAGTTTCTAAATGATAATGACTCCGGAAATAAAAGGTTACCATGTATTCACCGACAGTTTTTACACTAATCCAAAGCTTCTTGAGGAGCCTTTAAAAATAAATTATTACCTTACCGGTAAAACCATGGAGGTTTACCGGTGACAAATAAAAAACATTTTCTAAAGGATATAAAAAAAAAACAAAATCAGCTGTTGGGCAAAAAGTAGCTTACTGCAAAAAAGAAACTTGTGTTAGCTTGGCATGTTAAGATAAATGTAACGATGCTTAGTGCAAAGCACACATCGTTATCGCAATTGGCGAGAACAAGTCCCGGAAGGAAAACCCGGTAACGCATTGATTATAAGAAGGATGAAAACCGAAAGCCACAGAATCATATAAAATTTTGCCAAATGTCGATGCAACTCATCGGAAATTTTTGTGCAGCCAAAAAGACATAAAGGGCGTAGATCGACAACCAATGACGAGGACGACAATTTAATAAAAACCCCCATTATATATATACGATTCTACAAACTGCGATGATTGTATTATGTGTTCATATCCAGGCAATATTCCAGGACAAGGAAGACAGACAACAGTTTCCTTCATTTTTCACCGTAAACATATTTTTTAATAAATTCACTGAAAATGGTGCAACACTTTTGAAAAAAGTCTTCGGACCGCAGTGTTAAAGCCCAAAATAAGTTTAAACTTAAAATAAATATAGATAAAACTAATACATATTCAATATCAAGTCATTTTAATAAGAGAAAATAATGATTTCTTCTCACAAACTAATTAGGACAGGCATCAGAGACGCGCACATATCACACAATCGGGCAATTAGGAATAGTTACGCGGTCGATTGTGGTCAACACTTGTCAATTAAAATTTATTTTCTATTTACACTTTTTCAATGCTTCTTTTATAAAATATAGCAACTTCAAATCAAAATAGTCAAGTTATAATTATCTTCAACCACATTACAAAATCGTTTTATTATAAAATTTGCGTTTTGATCTATAATTGTTGAAAGTAAATATTGAAATGATTGGAGATTTATTATTTAAAAAAGGGAATGTATACTTTAATTGAAGAAAGCCGTTGTGTTTCTGTCTAACACTATCATGAGACTATTTCTCTTTTCCAGTGACTCCAGTTACCACAGCTATATGTGAATAAGACAAATCACTAAATGATAATGTTCCAAAAGTAAGTAGCATTATCTAAATGCAAATGTCTTCCCATTGGAAAAAAAACAATGTCACTAAAAGACACAAAAATAAGAGATAATAGAACAAAACAAAGAACATAATAGATTTTTGTTCAATTCTAAAATTCCGGAAGCTTTAACAGAATCATCCTATGACGTATTCAAAATTATACAAAAGCCACAATGAAAATGGCCTTTGGGATCAACAAGATGAGGATCAACACTTTTGGAATTAAGTTGAGATTCTAACTAGAAACGCAGAAGCAATTAGAATATTGGAATTATTAAAATATGTTGTATATTATTCGACGTAATTGTTTCAATATTAATATTTTAAGATTCAAGGGAAACTAATTCCTATACTTAACATGAAATGATGAAAAATTTCAGCAGAATGATAATTTCTCATGGATCCTCTTCTATCGAAAATTTCTACTCAAATAATTCTATCCATATGTGGGTAGGACAATGGAAATTCACCACATGAAAAATTCTTGCCCTACAGACCTATCCTATGTGGATTATCTACATCCGGTGACTAATATGACATTTTAAGAAAAACAATATTATAATAATTGCAAATTGTATTTTATCAAATAAAAAACTAAATTGATGTAAATTGAAACAATAAAAACTGAATGAATTACGGCAACTAAAAATTACATTGATATACACAAGTTAAAATGAAATGTAACATAATGCATATGGGCAATTACCAAAATACGCATTGGCTATCTACATTCTAACAAATCAGATTTACCGCAGATGAAACCGTGTTGAACATTGAAATACAAATTCCACAGAACTAAATGTTAAATGACTTCCAACCACTTTAGGAATAGTGATGAAACCCCATACAAGTCATGTGTGACTAATACGTACGCTTCTTTTAGACTCCACATATATCATGTAAGCAATCAAAACACAAGCATTTTTTAAAAATGTAGATGTGTCATCTTCTTTAGATAATCAAGTTTACATCATTGAAACTTAACTTGTCAATTATATCAATACTATTTATTAACAAATCTAGTAAATCATCTGGATTTAGCTGAGAATTAGCAATATTTTAAATTTGATTCGATCTTCTCTCATGAACGTATACTTGTCTTCATACAAATTACAAAATTTACTCTATTCTAAAATCTTAATCTTTTAATAAAAATTTAACATATTAATGAATCATGAATTACGCGCATTCATATTCTATTGATATTATTCCACATGCAGGTTTTATGACTAAATAGAAGAGTGAGTGTGCTTATCAAGAAAGAGAAATGATATGGACATCTGTACCAAAACAACAAAGGTTGACTGTTAGTTCACATTATCATTATTAGTATTTTACTGCTTTCATTGCTTTTGCTTTATCAAATTGGATAAGGTGACCTGTGAGGACCTTACCACTTTATTTCAAATTCACAAGGATAATGTGTACTATGTTCCATATAGGATCCATCCGCACAGAGAAGAACTTGATGTATAATGAAATAACCTCCAGGATTCAATACGGTAATCGGTGCTACTATAGCCTAAAAAATATATTAGGGAACAAATCACTATCGGCTAAAACTAAGATTAAACTTTTTTTTAAATTATTAGGCCGGTAATGGTTTACGAGGTGAAACATGGACCATGACCGCTTGAATGCCATGAGGTCCATTGGGCACGTCATGTGGCATGAATGCCGACACACCAACTCCCCTAAACTGTCAGACCCGTTGGAAGACCTTGACTACACTGGGCTAATCAAAATAAATAAGACACTGCACGTCTGAGCCTGGGCAATTGAAGGGAGGAAGCCCAGATGAGACGAAAATTGCGACATGTGTTGTCGGTGGCCAGGTCTTTCTTATAGAGCTATAAGTGCCACCATAAGTATGTTAAAGAAACACCATTGCACATTGCATTCAAGTCATTCCAAGATGCACTTAAGGATTATGCAAAACTTCATTATGGAAAGGAATGTATTGGATTACACTAAGAAGGATTCTTCAAATAAACCGCTATGGTTGTATTAATAGCATCTCATTTCCGAGGAAAATGAATTTTTACAAAGCTATCCAATTGAAAAGGTAATGTTTACTCTGGTAAATCAAAAGATTTGCATTGATTAATTAACCTCTCCAAATAAAATCTTCTCAATATCGAGTGAAAGGTGAGGAGATTGTTTAAATTAAATACATTAATATAACTCTATTATCAGTATTAAGAACCTAGTCCTGTTGTGGACTACTTGCAACTGTTATATGATGTTTAGGTGTCCGAAAGCAGCATCGTCAGTTTGCTTATCGAACGCTGCTGGTGTAATCCAGCTAACATGAGCTGGGTGTGTGTAATGTGGGACTGCCAATTATAGGAGGAGTAGGACGATAAAACCAATACGAGTACCACGAGGAAGGGAAAACCCTTGCAGTCCGTCATCTAATGCAGCCCCCTTCAAGCTGAGATTGGACTCGTGGTTGCAATGACTTCGCGTTAGTTATTTCCCGTTTTATTTTTAGTTTGCCTTATTCCCTACTTCTCCATCGCACCTTCAGGTGCATATAGTCTGAAGTTGATTTTCCTCATGGTGCCATGCCTGGCTAGTCTGTATTAGAAGAGTCCACATACTGGTAAATCATTGTCTATCCGATCACATCGTGTGATGATGACTTTAGTCTCCATAGTTCACTTATTTGTCAGTTCACAATATAATAATATGACCTAATTCATCAAACATTATGGATTTGAACGTTTCTTTTAACATTACCAATCACAATTCCATGTCCCATATGTATTGATTCTTATTCATCTTTATCAGATACAATGCATGGTCCTTTCTCAGATGCTGATTAGTCAATAAGTTCTAAGAAAAATAGTGTCTACATTATACAAATTAAGCTTCTCAACGCCTTGCAATGATAACAAATCACTTGTCACTTATCACTTTTTGATCATTTTATTGTTAAGTATTGTTTGGTAAAAATAGTTTGTTAATGTATATTAACTCTTACGAAACGGATTGTATCACCAAAGCTAACTAAAATATTAACACTACAGTATAGATGTTTCACGCAAAACTTCACCCAAAGTCGTGGTAATTTCGCAAGAAATTCACAAAACTCCTTTCGTACAATTGATGTAATCATTAAACCAGCTAATAGATTGAAGCGAAAATTCAGTGGTGCTTACAAAAGAATAAAATATTTTTATGTATACAATTTGTTATATTTTACTGATGAAAGACATTTACATATATTTTATATGATTGACCTTTTGAGGAGTTCAGTCGCGTATTTGCGATCGAATTCCAATGATTCAGAAAGAGCATTCTTACACGTTGATTTTGGAGAGAGACAGAGGCAGTGTCTTGCAGTTCGAAGATTGTGAATGGGAGACAGAGACGGAGAGAATGTCTTGCATACATCTTACGATTGTATAGATCAATAACCCAAATTTATCGACTAATAATTAATCGATTTCACTTGAATATAGCATCCATAGATCAAAGTTTCAGAAAAAAACGTTGTATGTCCACTTAACTATGAATCTGGCGTATTGATTTTGGTGTGTTTCTAAGTTTATTTTAAAGTGAAATAGCATAAGGAAAGACTCGCTACTTCACACCCTAAAGACTCACTTTACAGTCAACCTTTCACTCCTTTTCTAATTTTTTCCTGCGAATACGCATTGAGATTGAGAACTGCCCCGCACCTCAGTCACTAGCGAAAGCATGCGCTTTTTATTTTCCCATTATATACATACATATTTCAACTTATCATGGCGTCCATAAGCAGTGGCGGGAGTTTATTGATCAGAAAGAAAACCAATATTTGGCTTATCGGCCAATCAACACCAAATCTGCATCAGTCAAAGTTACCTTCTTTTGGTGAAGTATTATGTTTATGTTTTGAGACTACAGCTGTAAATACCGGCTTGAGAAATGGAGCTTGTGTTCTTCTGGGGCAGAAAATGGAAAAAAAATATGCTTTGCCTAGTTTGTCGCCATCATAAAATGGAAATTATGTTAGAAGCTGTTGTGAGTCAATTGCTCGGTCCGTCTAGTGCTCCTGATATCCAATTGTTTAAAAGGTTTGAGAAGAACTGGGACAAAATTGATCAAAGTGATTATAAGACATTAATTTATGATACTACATCTTCAAAAATTATAGAAAATGTTGCTGCAGACAGAATTTTTAATTATTAATAAGAATTTCTGGAAAGAGTTTTATTTAGGAGGTTTGCTAGTCTTCATTGTGCTAAATAAATGGCTATGTATTGCTTGAAGATTTTCCTATTTAAACTGACGAAAAATGAAGAGAAAGCAGTAAAAGATATAAGTATTTTCACAGCCATAATATATGTTGGATATTCTGCATCGAAAAATTATCTACAATTATTAAAAGACTTTGCATCCTTTGAAAGGATAAATCAAAATATGCCCAAAGTCACCATGAATAATAAAATACTGGGCCACTTATGGTACTTGTTGGAAGAGTTGGTGTCATTTGCATTTTTTGACGAAGAACTTTCAGTTCAAGATAATAAAAATATGGTAGATGCACTGAGAATCGAAGATGTAGAAGATTGCCCAAAAAGAAAAAGCATTGATGTCGAACACATCACCGAATAAAGCATAGAAGACTTTATGACTAGCAACTCATTACGATTTTTCCAGATACTGGGCATCACAGTTTTTGAATAAAGATGTTGACCTTGAGAGGATGACTCTGATTTTGAGACTGCAAAGAAAATGGTGCATTCTATGCGAGTAGTGAATGGTATTGCTGAGTGTGGTATTCTAACACAATAAAATCAACGCTTGTATCCTGAATATATATTATCTTAATATTAAAAGGTTATCCTTATTTGTAGTCTAAACATTAATTTTGCATGTAAATGTTTTATATTAATAAATACAAGTTAGTCATTAATGCAGTGCTTTCATTTTTTTAAATTGAAATTTAAACCTTGGTAGTGTAAATATTATTTTGAAAAATTGAAAAAAGTACTGAAATAGTTTTTTATTGCGGAAAGTCAAATGATGACCCAAATAAGGACCACCCTAACGGACACGGATTATAATAATAGCTGTCCATCAAGCGTAAATTTGGGCACAGATTTTAAAGAGTTAATCATATTAAAACAAGATGATTTCGAAACCAAGAAGTCGTCAATTTTAACTATCTAATGTGAAATAAATCACATTAAATACTATTGCCAAAAGGAAACTAGATGTTAAAGGATTCATGGCAATGGAATGACATTAACCCTTTGTGGTCCAGTGTCCAAACATATTGGGCATCATTTTTTTATTGACAAGTCCAGTGTTCATAACGAGTGGAAATTTCTTTACAGATACTTATAAAAATATTCTGTATTGATTTTAGTATTATTTTTTAAACTGTGGAATGAAGCAAATGTTCTAGAAGGTATACTATTGCTTTACCACCAAGTAATAGGCCATTTAATTGTTTACTGGAATATTAGGGGTGGGGTTATATTTGTTCGTGCAGGTATAAATTCACAATTTCATACAATAGTCTTTGGCGAATCGCGAACATCTCATATTTATGAAGTGATCTGACAGTTTAATTATTTTTCATAATTTTTTAATGATGTTAAGTGATTGAAAAGCCAACAGCTATTCAGAATTACATTAAAAAAAGTTATTAAAATGGGGGAGGAAATTTTTTTTTTTTTGGGGGTTAGAAGCCTCAATTGTAAATTCATACATTATACGAGATAAAAAGGAAGGACGAAAGCCCCAGAGTCATATAAAATTTCGCCATAAGTCGATGCAACTCATCAGGAATTTTTGCGCAGCTCAAAAGACATACCGGACATAGATCAACGACCCATGACGATGAATGATTGAATAGAAATATCTATTATATATACGATTCTACTAACTACAAAGATTGTACGAAGACGGACATCGTTATATTGCGATACGTGCGAGAAAAAACCCTTGATTTAAAAAATAACACACTTTATGTAATTTTAGGCATTACTTTATGCAAATCAGTATTTAATATATCAATAAGCATCATTCACAACATGTTTCCTTAATTTTTCACCATAACATATTTTTTAATAAATTCACTGAAAATGATGCTGAATAAAATAAATTTAGTTTTTATTTATTGATGTGCACATTCGAATGATTGTTTCGTTTGTATTTCTTATCGGTTCGTCTCTTTTCATACATTTCTCGGTATTGATTTACACAATATTGATTTGTATGGTTACTTTCCGAATAAATGTACTATGTAAACCATGCGACAACTGTTTATAAATGTAAAAACGGTTGTTCTTCCGCGGCCGAGTAATTTATGGGATCTCATTCCAATAGAGACCATATGGATTTTTTTTTTTTATTCCACAATTTTAATCTAACCCTGATTCTAGCATTTGTTGATTAAATTGAGGAAATGAAATATTAAAAAGATAACAATGATATAAAGGAAGTGATGCAATCTTGCGTTGGGAATGTGGTCAAAATATTGACAGCGTATGACTATTTTTACAATATGTTCTGAAAAAGCTGTGCGATCATTGTCTATTGATGTGATTAAATTTGAATTAAAATTTAAAATAATCTTATTAATTTGGCAAGTATTGAATTTTAACAGATTTAAGTATTGATTTTTAATTAAAATTATTATTGTTTGTGTAATTTATGAGAGCAAATTTTTTGACATATGGTTTAAGATTTATGAGTCTAGAACCAAAAAAATTGATATTTATAAATATGGACAAGGCCGCACGTTGCTTGATCGTTAATTGTAGCAATCTACTGTTAGGATAAAAAACTTAATATTATTAAATTATCGCTTTGATTATTTGAAGTATTAAGTATGCCAACACGAATGCCAAATTTATGACATTATTGAATCAAGATGAGAGGCAATCGAAAGTGCAATAATCGAATAGGTCAACATAAGATGACCTTATCATGTATCGTAATATAAATGTCACAAACAGAAGTGGAAAACCGCGACTACAAAATCGGGATGGGCGTTAGTTCATTCGACTTACGGCGTAGTATGCCATCTTCAACCTACCTACGGCACTAAACACATTCATCGCTGTCAATATGGTAGCCCTTGTATTTAGCGTCTTAGTAACTGTCACAGTAAAAGAACAGATGTCGGATGTCAAATTACGCCATCGATTGCTATCGACTATGCCAAAATATTACATTGAATTCCCATTTACAAAACGAGGAAGAAAATTGTTGTATTTACATGCGTATAAGATATATGTTACAACCATTGTGTTGGATCGAAATTTATACGTACGTATACACACACACACACACACACACACGCACGCGCGCGCGCGTTGCTCTCACGACAGTCACAAACAGTTGAACATACACACCCCCAAAGGATGTTGGGCTAATTGACACTTGATATCTTCTCAGATCGATACAAATCAGATCAAATGTATTAGCGAATCGTGTTTAGCTTTCGGTGAACTTCAATGCGGTTGCAAGTTAGTGATATTCAAGCAACAGTGATAATCCACTCTAGACGACCGAACACCTGCGAATGCAGAATATTTAAATGGCTACCAACATTAGAAGTCAATATATATTTGGCCGTCGCTCACTCGCGTCGACCTAATATATAATATGGCAGCACCGAAAATATTTTAATAAATCAATCCAGTTATATTAGCAATAAGCTTAGAACAACATAAAATATGCCTAAAAAAATAATACTAATTATAATGCAAGAACTTCAATATTTTTTTTATAAATCATACATCCTATTTTTTATTTTAAAAACAAATAAAAATAATTTTATATTAATTAAATTTCGCATTTTTGAAAATGAACAAGCTTATGAAAAATCTTAAATTTTATTTTTTTTATTTATTACAATATTATTGTTAGATCGTTGCAATATTTTTATGACGTTATTTATTAATTTTCAATGATAAATAAAAATTTATGAAATTAAAATAAATGCGTTACAAAAACCGCATAACTTCGAAATCGCACAAAAATAAATCAAACAAAAAGAGGTTTGAGTATATTTAGTAACGGTTCGTACTCAATTTGAAGTAAATCAGAAAATTAGAACATGAGATAGCATGTTAAACGCGTTGAAAATATATTTTCGAGAAAAACGCGTTAAAAGATTTTCCTAATTATATTTTTTTTCCAAATTTCGGTTAGTGTCGATGATTTATTTCTTATTTTATCCAAAATATCTCGATATTGGCTCTCTTTATGAAATAAAATGCTTTTAAAAAAACCGCATAACTTCGAAATCGCACAAAAGGAGGTTTGAGTGGTTCGTGTGCAATTTGAAATAAAGCAGAAAATTAAAACTTGAGATAGCATGTTAACCGCGTTGAAAAAAGTAATTTAGAGAAAAACGCGTTAAAACAGCACAACTCCGAAATCGCACAAAAAGAGGTTTGAGTGTAAAAATAATTTAATGCACCGTCTATAAATATCTCTGATATATATTTATTTTTTCAAGCACCTTTTTTATAATTTTCAAATTTGTTAGCTATTTTTATTTTGTTCGTTTTTTTAAATTTCATAAAGAGCTCTAATTTACTTCAAATTAGGTACGAACCTTTTCTATATAATCTTCTATTGATCGCGAACCCCCAAGGGTCCGCGGACCTCGGTTTAAGAACCACTGCTCTAGGGGATTTCAGATGTCAGACATCCTTAAAATTTTACCAATAATGCTTATCTTACCTTAAAATGTTATTTTTTAATTACCTTATTGTTGTTCAGATTTCCAGAACTTTTTTTGTGCTTTTTTGGCTACATTTTATATAGCTGTTTCAAAGTTATGCGATTTGAACACATCTTTTCGATAGGATCGAAAATCGACTAAAAAATAAATGTCGATGTGATCGTCCACAATTATTGCAACAGCGTGATAAGCGAATTATTTTAGAAGAAATCCAAGAATAAGTCTACCAAACATTACCACAAAGTTCGACTTAGAGACAGGAATAGGCATACATTCGGAAACAGTCAAGAGGAACGCTGAATAACACGACCGAACTGCCGGAAGATTCTTGTTCATAAATTAAAGAATCGAAAAAACCTATTAATATTTGTCAAAAATTTTGTTTTTCAATAATAAATTTCATATTTTTGGGAGTGAAGGTATTATAATTTGGAGGTGTATATTGGTGACTAGAGTTGCTAATTTCATTGGCGAAATAATGAATCAGTATATATATGTAAGCATTCTAAAAAGTAATTTACGATAAAGTACAGAAAAGATGGATCTGGCCAATCGTTGGAAGACGATGCTGAAAAGTGATTGATACGCCGTCGCAGTCTTCCGACCTTAACCATATTGAATACTATAATATTAGGATGTATTTAAAAAATGTCACAAACATCAGAAAAAAACTTGAAGATTTTTGCATTAGCAAATTAATGGACCAGAATTTCAAGTATAACCACAAATTTGGTTAAATCAATTCCAAGAACACCAACAAAGTTTTAGAGACAACTCGAATAATTTTATACTCAAGCATGATAAACCGGATTCATGAAAATCTTTCTACGGTAGCAAAATAAAAAATAAGTAATCATCATCATAATGCAGCCACAAACAGCCTACTATAGAACTAAGGCCTCTTTGATAACCATTCATAGGAAGGTATTAGATCCATCTCGTCTATATACACACATTCACCTCCTCGTTCGTTCGACATTAAAGTTAGCATGACCTCCAAGTTTCATTTACAATGCTCACCAAGCGGATCACCTGGATGAATGTATCGAAAGGCGTTTTCGCCCGTCTCAATAGGGAGTATGGGAGATTTCTAAGGACTGAGCAGTTTTCCTTGAAACACTGCTCGAGGTGACTTTGTTGAATTTACTGAAAAGGGCCCTCTGTAGTACAAAGAGTTTATAGTAAAACTGAGGGTGTCTTCCAGTCCACACACAAATTACCCAAGCGAATTCAAAACCGGATGGTTTCCAATTTCTCCAGGTTGACCCTTTCAGTTCGGCGATTTCAAAATGACATAGAAGATACAATGTCGTCATCTTTGGGAAGTGAATTTTTTCGTCTATCTCCCTTCCATGCCGTCTGCAGGTTTAGTTCCTGTGTGGTGTTGATGCCAATGAGATAAGTTCCGCGCCCATTCCGCGCTTAGAACATACATGCTATGTTCTAATGCAAACCCACTTTTTTCTCAGGACCGCGCAGCGTGCATAAAGCTTGTATATCAATAGATGAACCTTAATACTGTTGATATTATTCGTGATTTGCATATTACCACACAAAAATAATAAGATTACCATTTTTTTGCATAGAAAAGTTGAGTTTATACGAACACTTGTGAATAATATACCTACCATATATCTTAAAGTCTTAATGTTCAATAATACTTGCTGGGAGGGGGGGCGCAACGAGTACCAAGACGCTACGCTATTAGAGCATGCTCACTTCAGAATTTACTATAGCAGAACCTCGATTATCCGGAATTAATTGGAGATGAAAGTAGTCCAGATTACAAAATTCCGGATAATCGAAAATAATCATAATATTTGTATGGATTTACATATACATAAGCATAAACATATAATAAATGATTTTTTAACAAAAAAAAAATCGATTTTTACTTAAAGCTACCTCTTCTTTTAGAAGCTGCCAAATCGTGAATACTCTTAATATAAGTTGTGCTGAATTACACTCTTCTTGGTTCTCAAGTAATTTTATGGCGACATCTAAACATTGACAGGCTTCAGGATCATTTGCATCGCAATTTAACCACGCGGTTACATCTTCATCATCGCATTCAGCACATATAGAAGTTTGTGCTATTGCTTTTGCAATATCTTTTATATAGGGTTCTACTGCGTTACTGGAACTTACTTTCTTACGTCTTTTCAAAATTTGGTTTCATGATTTTTTTCAAAGTTGACACATCTAAAGAATTCCAAATATCCGCTGCCATATAACAACTATCTTTTAAATTTATTTTCTTGTGGAAGCTGATAACTGTTTCTTCATTATTTTCCTCTGCTAGCAATAATCGTCGAAGCATCTGATTTCTATGTGAACGTTTGAATGTTTCTGTTACAGCCTGATCCATCGGTTGTATTATCGACGTGCCATTTCTTCACTTCTGGTATGATTGATTTTCCAATGACAAGCAATGGCACTCTGTATCTGCTTGCCACATTTGCACACACCATTATGGTGATACGTTCTTTACTAGTTTTATACCCAGGTGAAGATTTTTTTCCAATTTAAGCCGGTCTCGTCAACATTGTATGTACACTCTTCGTCAAATCCTTCCTTCTCCACAAATAGCTTCAATGTTTCAATGAATGTGTTAACTGAAGGTATGTCAGCAGAAAGCTTTTCCCCGTGAATTTCAAGTTCCCTGATACCATGTTGTCCTTTGAATTTTTCAAGCTAAACGAACTTGTTTTGATGGTGGAATCTCCATTTAATTTTGTATTGAAAACTATTGCTTTTTCACACAACATTGGATCAGATATTTGCCGTCCAGTTGATCGTCTTTGTATGAACCACATAAAAATACATTCTTCAACTTCTTTATTTCCTGATTTTTTCATAACTTTCCGCTTTAAGATTCCATATTTTGATATCAAACAATTAGTAAACTTTGTTATCATCACTTACATGAACAGAAGTTGACACAGTTCTCCACGTGCAAATCAGCAAATTTTATATAAAATATATTTCTTTTATTTGAAGAATCCGAATAATTGAAAATCCGGATAATCCGGAGGTTCTACTGTATATCCAAATCCAGAAAATCAGACCACAGAATAGCGAAGCGCATTAAACAATAAAAACATTTACAAACATTGGCCAACCGTATTGCGAGATGAACATACAAAAGAACAAAAACTACTGCTGGAATGTTAAATTTTACATAAATGACCAAAACCTGTCCGCTAAGAATCACAATTGTATAAAATCGCTACTATCTATAGAAAAAAATACGTATTTTAATGGTGCTATTCCATCGTAAATTTAATATAGTGTTCAATGAACGATATGTATGCAATTGAACCAAATCAGTGCTCATATTCAATGCAGAAAAATTAGTACCATTGTTTGCCATCGCATAAAGTAGCTCTTAATTCGACAATAAATTCTCTGACATCCCGGTTCATCATTCGATAATGCTTAAATTGTTCTATGAGTGCATTACGTTCTTACTCTCGTTATATTCCCATCTTGCAATTTGTCCGACAATTGCATGCGCACAATTTACACTTTCATTTTTGCATCTAGGACAATCGTTGCAAAATGTTGGCCCAGACAGCCAAAACAAATTCGAGTTATTCTAAATTCTTGATAAGAGTACATTCATTCAGATGCTGGATTTAGTGTCGGGTAGTATAAATAGAACATGTTCAAGTCATCCAAATACGTTTATGTAAGTTCGAAATGCATTCGCAGGTCTTTGTGCTGGTTATTTGCTAAAAAATGAAATGAATGGCTCATTTGTTCCAATATTATTTTACATGCTTGCGAACTTATTAATTGATCGATTTCAAATAATATAATTTACAGATCTCAAACAATTGTAAAATATATAAATATAGCAAGATTAGGTAAAAGCATAGTATTAACCCTTGATGCACAGTTTTCAAGCAAGTAGAGCAAGTCGTGTGCCAATAAACCAATAACTCTAGCTTCGTTTTTAAGTTCAAAAATGCAACTAGAGATACCATTCTTCCAGATTACCAGTATTTGCTTGCTTTACTAGCTTTAAAATCAGCCTCGTGTGCACTGGGAATTAGTCTGCCGTTCGTATATATACTCCCCAAGCATCTGGTCCATAATATCAACACCTCCTTTGTGTTTGTTGTAAAATAGCATTGCCTATGGCTTTTGGGCTTCTTTAACAGCTTTGGTAGTTTAATGGACAGTTGACAATGGGATAACAGTTTTTGATTTTTTCGGAAGGTATGAAACAGCTGCAACATTGTCTGTAAATCCGAACACGAATGAATATATTGGACAACGACGTTCTGACAACATTTCTTTCGGAATACATTTTTTTATACTGGCGGATAGTTCTGACAAAAGTAAGCCCTGCCTACTGTAGTTTATCCACGCTATCAAATGTTATGAAATAGTTGTCAGCAATAATCGTCCTCCCACTTCCTTTGTATTTGTCAGTTAATTCCAATAGCAATTTTTCACCTAAGTTAACTGCTCTCTAGCCTCCTTCTTTTTTCCAATACACAGAATACCTTTACAAGGATATCCATTCCCTGAATCACAGACTCACCATCTGGATTTTACAGACATTTGGTGTAATAACATTTTCTGCAGCATACTAAATATCATACTAAATATGGGTTTTTCCAAACATATGGTGCGAAATGATTTCTAACTACAAAAATAAAAATAAAGATCAACATGAGAAATACGATAAAATATCTTACGGAGCGAAAGGATAAAAAAATTCCTATGGAACATAAATAAAAACGTGATTTTCCATACAAATTCTATGAAAAAAATGAGGATCTGGCCAGATCACTTGCATTGACTCTAGGGGTATAAATAGAAATATCCTTTTTTCTTGAAACACAAGGATCCCGAACTTTTTTTTTAAACTCTAAATTTTGTAAAACCCCTCAACGAACAAAATCAGGAAAATTTAGTAAGATCTATCCATAGCTGTTTGTTGTGTAAAAAAAAAGTAATTGACCTTTCTAGACAAATTCACCACTGAGCAGCTAGGTAGTATTGATCATTAAAAAATATATTTTCAATTTACTCAGTTGCATTTAAACGATGCAATGATAAAATTCATCAGCCTTTAATTTTACTTCGCTGCACTAGACCAAAATAATTCATAACGCAATGGACGAAAATAACGCTTTTAGTTTCCTATCGGGCGTTAAATATAAAAATAACGCGTTCGATATCTGTCAAAATATAACTACGAAAACTCGCAAATAAACCCCGCCCATCAAAGCCCTCTCGCCCGGGAGGGCTTTTTTCCCCGGGTGGGTGACGTATTTAAAGAACAATATATACAAACTTCCTTATTGCTAATGTATGTTAAAAAACTAAAATATCAGGATCACTTTTATTAATTTGATCAATAAAAACAAACGACTATAGACTACTTGCATGCCTTAGATTATTTTAAAGCTTTTATCACTTCTATTATTAATAAACGCATTGACCCCAATGTGATGATGTGTTCTGAAAACAATAAGAGAAAGTAGGTTGTTGACCAGATTGATTCCTCGTATTTTTATTGCGATTTTACATTCGTAATACTTTAATGCAAATATGACAGCTATTAAAAAAATGCTAAAATTGAGGAAAAAACACTGATATAAATGAGTTAGAAAGTAGTGACGACAGTGATTCTATGCATGAACTAGGTGTCGAATTGCAAAAGAGACTATAACTTTGTTTCCTGATCATCAATTCCCCTTGTCGTATTAGATTCTGACTCTGATGAAGAAAATTGGAATAAATATATATTTTAAAACGTCTTAAAACGAATTTTCTTTATAAAAATATGTTTATACAATTGTTGTGGTTATTTGTCGTACTTGGAAAATTGGGATAAAATTAAAATTTATGTAAATTATGTATATAAATATTTTAAATGTGCTAGTTTGAAATTTTTACATTATATGAAAATGGATAATTCCTTTTTTATTGCGTGGTTTTATTTAATTTGGCGGTAATGCGCCAAATTATATTTTAGGCTCAAATAAAATAAAATAAATTTTCATTATATTTTAAATCGTCGCCGTTTTTTTCGCTTTTCTGAAAATGGTCGTAATAATTTTTGTTAGGGTCGCCGGCGGCTTGCGTTTGTACGGTTATCGACCGTGCGCGGTGTCGCGGGCGTCATGTTGGTCGGTTTTTATCGCTGCTGATTTCGTTCTCGCGAAGGATAAATCGTTTCTGTGACCGAATACTTTTGCCGCCTTGAGTTAAAGTGATTTTCTGAAGACGCTGTACAGCCTTTGGAGATCCAGAATGCGTCCCGTGGGACTCGAGTGAGATGTTCCGAGCTGCGGTGCAGACCGATGCCCATCGGGACGGCGGTCTTCCCTGAGAGCAGGAACAGACGACAAACGCCATGGAGGCGTCGTTGGCGGCCACCCTCATCATGCTAGTGGCCGTCTGCGTTTGTCGGGCAGCAGACAAGGGTAATCACCTCATAAAAATAAATATACGCACACGCGCCTACACGCCTCAGTATGCGTGCGCCTCTATAAATACAGGCTCTAAGGACCTTCCCGTCGCGCAGGATTTGCGCAATATTTTTGCTTGTGGTTCTAATAGAGACTAATTACGCTCGTATCATATTGGACAAAGCTTCTCAAGCATTTGTGCGTTGATGAAACTTTCTGTTGACAAGTTATACACTGAAGCAAGTAGGCGTCCATGAATCTCAATAACAGTACTCCAAAATGTCTCACTTTATCAGCTATAAACACATCTTATTTTAAATTCTAACAGAATTCTAATAAGACTTAATTGTATGCACATGCTTTGAGATTTTATTCAATTTATATTCGATGCAATAACAAAACAATTGAATAGATTTATCTTTCAAATTCAAATGTGACCAATGACAATGCAGCATTTACATTAATATCAATATACAGCCAATCACGATCCTCGCATTCAAATTTTTATATTTATTCGCAATAAATGTGTTTGTTGAAATACAATACAATGCACAATTATTAATTTCATACATTATTATGATGATAATATTTTTGTAAGTTTTCTTAGAATCCTTTTTTAATCTTTTTATCATATATAAACTAATAAAATACGATGTTATAAATATATATATAAAAAATAGTATTTTGTTATGCAGGATGTTTATTAAATATATTAGGCATTTTATTTGATTTATTAATTTTTGAATCAAACAATTTCCAGGATGAAACGCTGGTTTCCTTTCGTAAGTGTCGCAAAAATATAGTGTTCGCTTTCATCCTTTTTCAGTTTCACGATCTGAACAGACCATACAGTCTCTATAATTCCTCTCTGAATTACTATAAATAAAATGAGGACTTCCATTTATCCGTTGATCGTGATCAGTTGACGACAATCGACCCAATTTGGACTTCGTAGGAGCGCGAAAGTTACCAATTAGTTGCATCAACTATTGTTGGTGAATGTTTCAAAACCCAAAAAAAAATAATTTCCTCCATCACTTCAAAGTCTTTTGCATGAAATTATATGATGTTGTATTAATTTGCCATGTCCACCCCGCCCATATTTTTAATGTAATCTAAAATGATGGCTTGTTTGTTTGTTGGAATTGCTTGTTTATTAGCTCATCTTGATTATATTGGTATGGGGCTGTCCTTCTCATTGATTGGGAAGTTGACGTATGCTTTGTATTGAGCATTGTGACTATTATTTTGTCTCGCCAAGCTAATACTAAAGTATCTTGTTTTCTGTATGCTATCTTTTGTCCCACAGCTAATCTTGGGTTTTTTTTTATATGAGTAAGTAAACCCTTTATGTTGATCATTATCGTACTAGTGAGAAAACATTTCCTTTTCAAGAGTCCTCCAGCAAGGGTTGGATTGGTGTAAAACCTATCCGTAAATATATGATAGACTTTTATATCCGAGTTCGTCTGTTGTAGATTATTAAAAAGGCATAAAACGAAAAACAGATAAAACATAAAAATATACGTACTATCAAAATAATATTGAATTACTGGACACGAATAATTTTCAAGATGTTCACTGCACCACAACTCGACGCAGACTGTTGTTTTATTCTATTTACCTGCACCCACCCCAAACGGCCGAGTATTTGAAGTTCATAAAAACTGTCTGAGAAAAAAATGGTCACACATAGTTGGAGGTTAGGAAAAAACCAATGGTCATAACGTGTGGCCATAGGAGTTGTTAGGGTTAAACATATATTCCTCTTAATGAAGGATGCCGATATATTGGTGTTTTCAATATGCCAATATATTATCGTGTGTGGGTTGGTAAACTCTCGATTGTCCACGCCAATGCTGGGGAGGAAGAACGCGGATAATTGGAAAACACGGATAACCCAAATCATCAAATTTCTACTTGGTTTTGAATATAATATCGTATTTACAATGTACATTTTTGTTTCATAATTTTAATACTCATTATTTTTTAAGAAAAACGCTCATAGTTAAGCAGATAAGTGGCATGTTGGCTGTTAGTACTAAGCGTTACCAGAAAATAAAATCTTGTAGTGTCCTGGATCATTTAAATCATGATCGAGGCACTCCTTGATGTGTTGATCCACGTTTTCAAAACATTTTAAATTTTCCAATAATTCACATGTTTCAGATATATCATTTGCTTCCTTCTCTTCAGAATGCATTAATCTGTTTCTGTATAGAGTAGATTCATTCTCCATGATCGAATAAGCGTTACTGGCTTTCTTTTTGATCAAGATTGTGTTATTTCATGTAGAACATCCAATATCTGGCCTAGAACAAAGATTTCACATTAGGGAGCAAAAGTTTTGCAATCATAAGTCCGTAGCTTGTTCTCAATATACTTTTGTTCACATATATAATAACAATTCTGCTTTCTGTGCCAATCCCTTATTTTTAGAAAAATCTGTCCATTCATGCCTCTTTCTGGTGCCATGCCCCTTGTCTTATGATCATATAAGAAACTAATTTTATATATAGTGCAGTCACAAACAGTCCACTGCAGAACTGTGGGCCTCTTCAATATCCGTTCACAGGAAGGGGTTACACCCATTTCGTCTGTATCATACATTCACCTCATTCGCTCGATATTGAACGCTCACCCAGTGGATCTCCTGAATGAACGTATTGACGAACACTTTCGCAACCAACCAGGGTTTGTAAAGACTGAGCAGTTTTCCTCAGGAGACAGTGAAAAACTACTCTAGACGACCTTTTTCATTTTACTGGAAAGGGCTTTCCGGAGTATTATTTATATAATTTTGAATTAATAATGAATTTCCATTGGCATTAATTTATTCTCCATTTATTTTGTATGTTCACTTTAAAATTTAATGAAAACACTTTACAAGTTGAAGCCATGCTGGGTTGTCTTTCACCGGATACAAACGGTATACCTGTGGGGATTTCTTCAGATTCTGTGCACATTGTCCATTCTAAAGGTTCAATCTCTTCTGTACAATCACTATGGCTTTCAGATTCACTATCTATTATTCGGATTTTTCGTCTTTTTACATCTTTAACATCGTCGTTCTCATGAACAAGCTGGCTATGAAGAGATGTAATTTTGTTTGCTATCGCCGAAAAATTTATCTCATCTTCACTAGAAGAAATTTTTTCGTCGTGTTTCATGATTATTAGGCTCAGTAACTCTGAGAGAAATATTCTGATTGCCAAGAAAGTTGAGCTTGAACTTAAGTCGAATGCAGAGTTCGACTCGCGGTCATGAGTGTTTTTGGGATAAGACATCTTTGTAGCTATATAATACATTGTGTCACTCGACACTTCATAACATGATCCACAAAAGGGCAGGAGTAGACTCGTGAAGCGATATTCGTTAGGCCAAACCTAAATTAACACTGTTATCGCTCACGGCGCACGCTCATGGAGGCACCGCTCGAGTACAAAAGGTTAAAAACACAGGTCGTCCATTCGCCCGTAGCGATCGAAGATTTGGCATCCCCTGATCTACAAACATAGAATATATCTCAATATATGTTACAAAATTAACGCATATTGCTCTGTATTGCATGCGAATGATCAATAATGTTATTTTTCATTGTTTATAAATTTCATTTTTCTTTCCATTTTAGCCTCTTTCTATGGAGCAAGCTATATTTCCTATCCATTACAAGAAGCAAAGGGTACGACTGATATTAGTTTTAAATTTAGAACGCGACTATCAGATGCTTTATTACTTTTGGCAGCAGGCAAAACTGACTATTGCATGGTAATCATTATCACGTATTGTATAGCTATCGTGCATTTAATACCAGATTTGTATTGCTTAACGTTATTAATTTTATTTAGATACGCTTAGAAGGTGGGCGTGTAAAACTCCATATAAATCTTGGTGCTGGCGAAACAGAAATATCATCTCCGAGGGGTATATTGTTAAATGATTCAAAGTGGCACTATCTTAGTGTCATTAGAAGAGAAGCCAACTTAACAATGAAGGTAAATGTGTATTTAAAAAAATATATAATCGTTATAACTCATTACTCTACACATATTTATTTTATTTTAGATCGATGATGCTATAACTAAAAAGCGTTTACCTCGCCGATTTTTTGAACTCAATATTCATTATGGAATTTATTTGGGTGGTCAAGGAAATTTCTCAGAATTATTTTTAGGTCATATGGAAAATCTTAGAGGATGTATGGAAGATGTAAGACATTTTTTTAAATTTTAATAGCTTATTTTTAATTCTATTCAATTACAATGTTTATAAAATTATAATACTTTTAAAGGTTGTGTATAACGGAGTGAACATAATTGAAAAGGCTCGCAGCCGAATAGGTCCCGTTCGAGTTGTTGGAGTAACTTGGAATTGTGCGCCTGAATTTGATGCCGGTTTTAATAACGATATTAGTTTTATTGAAGAAGGTTCTTATTTAATACTCCCTAAAATAAATTCACGCGCTGGTGGAAGGTAATAAATTAATGAATAATAAATTTGATTCGCTTTATGTAAATAGCATGTTTTAAAATTTGATTAATTTACAGATGGCAAATTGAATTGAAAACTATATCCCAGGATTGTATGATTTTGTATAATGGGGGTGGTGGTAGTTCAGGTTCAGACTTTTTATCGGTTGAAGTGCTAGATGGAATGATTCGAGTCAAAATGGCTCGGGGACAAATTATGCACACTGTTCGTGTAAACGATGGTCATTGGCATAAATTACACCTCTTGTTCAATCCATCTCTCATAGAGGTGATTTGTGATTGATTGGTTTTTAGAACATTTTCTATAATTTCTTAAGATAGTCGATTTTAATCGTTTATAAATATTTTAGCTATCTGTTGATGCTGTAGCAATGAGTACAAGGGTTGAAAGCAGCGGAAGATATTTGGAGTTAGCAGAATCATTTTATCTTGGAGGAATTGAAGAAGAAAAAAGACATAGAGCTGTATCGAAAGGAGTAAAGGCTGCTGATTCTAGTATAATGGTATGCTTTTCTAGCACATCTATTGTATTTTTTACCATTTTATTTTAACCCTAAACTACATATCTATGTCGAAACGACGTGTACTATGACAAATATTGTTCATAACTTTTTAACGCGTGAGGTTAGCGCTTTGTGGTTTCAAATCAGCTATGTCGCCGCCAGGATTTATCGAGGAATGGTTGTATCGCATTGGTAAGTCAAAAAACATCGATATTGTTCCGAATATTCATATAAAAAAAACAGGATGATAAAGTTACAATGTCACAAATGCAAAGAGCCACTTTGCGATGAACTTAAATTTGATGTCTGTCGATCTTGTTATTAGTTCCGAAATCCATACAAAAAGTCTGTTATTTATAAATGCGATGAAAACAATAATAATTAATCATTAGAATTTAGATTTATTAAGAAAAACACACATTTTGACAGTAGTTTGCGTTTAGGTACGAAGGTCATCTGCAAATGATTCCGAGTTCTGACGTCGAGCTTAAGCTTGGTCACAGCCATTTTTGGGAGATGCCGTAGCACTGGGATGTTTAATCACAGTGTGCATATTAACCCAGCTTGCAGGGCTTCGTTGGCGGATCTCCTCGAAAAGTGGCCGCTTGATAGGACGTATGTCACATTGTATAGAACCTTTCGACTCGCAGAACTCACATTAAGTATCAACGCCCAAATATGCGTAGGCGGGATACAGCCTTAGAGGCGTTCAGCCCTGATCCTGTGGATGGTACCACTGGCCGGTTGACCGAGTGTGTGAGCCAAATGTTCAAAACTGCCGTTCCTCATACTGAGCAGTATTACTATCGCAATGATCGGTAGGGTAAAACTAACCTGTCTCACGACGGTGCTCACTTTCCCTTTTGATGGGTGAACAATCCAATGCTTGGCGAATTCTGCTTCGGAATGATAGGAAGAGCTGACATCGAAGGATTAAATAGCAGTGTCGCTATGAACGCTTGGCCGCCACGAGCCAGTTATCCCTGTGGTAACTTTTCTGGAACCTCTCGCTGAAAACTCTTCATACAAAAGGATCGATAGGCCCTGCTTTTGCAGTCTCTATGCATACTGAACATCGTGATCAAACCAGCTTTTGGCCTTTTTGCTCGACGCGAGATTTTCAGTCTCGTTGAGCTGGTCTAAGGACACTTGCTAATTTTAAGATGATCTCATTTTTGGTTGTTTTTTTTCCAAATTTATATTCAGAGTTATTTTTCATAATTTAATAAAGCTACATTTAAAAAGATTGGTGCTTTATATTACTTATTTTTGTCAAAGAATTAACGTTTATTATGCACGTCAAAATGACGCATGATTTGTATATATGCGGTTCTAAATAAGATATGTAGTCTAGGGTTAAAGTAAATGCATTTTTTAAATTATTGTTTGAATAACTATTGGTTATTTTTTTGTAGGGATGTATACGTGGAATGGAAGTTGATGATAAACCTCTTGGACTACCATCTGCTGTAGTAACTAGAGGTGTTCTTCCAAACTGTGTATGGTCATATCCCTGTCAGGCCACTCCGGCAAATCCGCCTTGTGTTCCTCATGCTACATGTCATCAGCATGGTGTCGATCATTTTACTTGTCGATGTGATGCTGCTCTGTGTATTAATCCAGACTATGCTGAGAAATATAAGGTCATGTTATAAATATTTTGCCACTACTATCAAGTTAAAATAAAATAATTATTAAATTATTTTCAAATAAAATTACAGGTGTTTTCAAAATCAGCAAGTCAATTAGAGTTAGTAGCACTTTCACCTCTCGTTGTACAGGAGGGAGGTGTGGCTTTAATAACTACACAAAATATAGATATCGTACTTGACCATCAAAAGTATGGAGTAAGGCCATCTGGTATTTTATTACACGTAGTACAACCACCTCAACATGGACGTATAGCATTTGATTTAGCACTTCAACGCACACCATCGCAAACGTACTCTGATATTGACGGCAAGATGAGACAAGTTTTTACTCTCTCCGATGTTACCAGAGATAAGGTTTTGTATACGGTTATATCAATTAACATATTTTATTTGTCAACTGTTAATTAATTTTATTTCAATTGTATTACAGGTTAGATATGTACATGATGGATCAGAAAATCATCAAGACCGTTTGGTTTTAGATATGGAGCTTGTACCTGAATCTCGATTTACTTTACCTAGCTACTTGCAAGGAAAAAATACTTTTGTTTTACACATAAATATCACACCCATTAATGATGCTCCAGTTTTAAATATTCCACCCGGAAAAGTGTTGAGGCTCACACAGGTTACATTTTGCATGTATTCTTCAATAATAGATATTAATTCAAAAGCTTTTCTTTATAATTTAGAGATTATTTTTGATTTAAACTTTTGTTGAATGTGCATTTTAAAAATAATTCCATTAGTTCTTTTGAAAGATTATATCAAACTTAAGAATCTCATCTCCAGTGCACCTCCTTAATGGCAGTTTAACACTTAAACAATATAAATTAACAGTTTTTATATTAATTATTAGTGTATATATTTATTTATAATGTTCAAGTTTATTCTTATGTTGCATTGCATAACAATGTTTTTTTATTATTAGGTATCATTGTCTGAATGCAATATTATAAATATAATTAACTAATCAAAATGTAATATATGTATATTTTTAAATCAAACTAATTACTGTAAAACTTAAATTGTTCTCGTCTTTACTAACGATAACAAATATTTTTGTTCTAATTTATAAGATTTTCAAGGCTTTAAATCAAATTTTAATTACAAAAAACCGATTCCGTCAATGTAAAAGAACTATTATAAATTTGTATATTTTATGAACAAAATTTTTGTTTTAAATCATTCAATGGAATTTTGCAATTATCATTTAGGGTGCACTTATTAGTAAAAAAAAATTGTAGCTTTATAAAAAATATTAGTAGCAGTCTGCTGAACTGTGCTATTTTTTTATGATTTACTAATTTATTTTATTCTTTTTATATTTTTAATTTTGTGTTTTTACCCAGGCATGCAAGATTCGAGCTATTTTATCCTTAATATTGAATGATATTGGCATGTCACTTATTTTAATGACTAATTCAGGAATTGAATAAAGGTAAGCTTATGTGTGTATTCATTTGTGATTTACTCAAATATATATATACATATATCGGTTCAATTTATTAGATATTATACAATCTAATGAATAAATAGCAATATTTTGTGTTCTTGTTTGTTAAGGGTTTTAAAATAAATGAGAAATTTCAAATTAAGGACCCTTTGAAATAATTAGTAATTCTGTCAAAAAAAAGATAATATTAAATTATTTGAAGCTTGTATAATTATTATTTGCTTGTGTAGCGTACTAATTTTTTTAATATTACTGATATTATATTTTTTTATCATTATGTAAAACATTTATCCTTTGTGCTCGAGGCCCTTTTCACTCGGGTGAACCAGCAACTCGAGAGCAGTCAGCCGCTCCCGCTTATTTAATGAGTTCTTTACAGTTAACTTATTTCAGGCACAATAGAACATTTTAAACTTGTAAATTTAAAGATATTTGTTAAAAATTACATTCTATATTTTTGCTTCTTATGGTATTTTATAAAACAAAGTGCATTCTTTGCTTGTCGGAGCAAATGTCACAGTAGTACACAGTTTGTTGTCTTTGGCCAGGCTTGGTTCTTTGGGAGTAAACCTTGTAAACCCTTCTTGTCTGCTGCTGCTCTGCAAAATAGAAGCTGTGCTAGGTTGTCTTTTACCGGATACAAACAGTATACCTGTGGGGATTTCTTCGGATTCTGTGCACATTGTCCATTCTAAAGGTTCAATCTCTTCTGTACAATCACTATGGCTTTCAGATTAACTATCCATTATTCGGATTTTTCGTCTTTTTACATCTCTAACGTCGTCGTTCTCATGGACAAGCTGGCTATGTAGAGATGTAATTTTGTTTGCTATCGCCGAAAAATTGAGCTCATCTTCACTAGAAGAAAATTTTTCGTCGTGTTTCATGATTATTAGGCTCAGTAACTCTGAGAGGAATATTCTGATTGCCAAGAAAGTTGAGCTTGACCTAACGTCGAAAGCAGAGTCCGACTCGCGGTCATGAGTGTTTTTGGGATAAGATATCTTTGTAGCCATATAATACATTGTGTCACTCGACACTTCATAACATGATCCACAAAACGCCAGGACTCGTGAAGCGATATTCGTTAGGCCAAACCTAAATTAACACCGTTATTGCTCAATTTATCGCATTGAACCGAGTGGTGCCCGAGAGGCCGGCTTATATCTCTGTGTATGTGTCTATTTTATATATCTTGGTTTTTTAGATTTCTATTTAAAATACATAATTAAGATGCTTAATAAATAACATGACAAAAGGCATGTTTTATTTTATCGGCAGACTAAACACATCTAACAGCTAAAAACTATAATAATAATTTTCTTTTCTAATGCCCAAAGAATCGGAAAAATTGAAGTATATATATATAGTTTCTTAAAATGTGTTGTATTAGTTTACTTTTTCAATTTTTATTAATTATCATTTAAATATTAATTTGATAATTATTGCGATATTGCATTTAATTTTACCAATTGTTGCCAATGTAATTGAATTGAATAAAAATTCAAATTTGTATTTCAAAATCATCGTACAATCGATTGCATAAAGTACGTAGTACTTAAAAACAAAAATATGATTTAATCCATAAGGTCAACTGTCAATATGAAGTTTTAATATGTTTCATCATAAGCAATAGAAATAATAAAGATTATTATCACTATGATTATGATTATTATTGTTAATAAGTATTTTTAATTTGCGAAAAAAAAAACGAATTAAATATTGCATTAAATTATTTTTTTAAATTCTAAACTTGATATTAAATTTTAGGGAACACGTAAAGTTATTACTTCTGAAATATTGAAGGCTGAAGATCCTGACACGTCTCCAATTGATTTACTCTATTCCGTTTTGCATGGAAAAAATGAACCTATCAGGTACATGATGCCAAATTGATTGTGTTTTTACACTGTGAAATTAAGTTAATTCATAATTATTTTGTTTTGCAGTGGTCATATTGAGATGTCCGGGCAGCCAGTCGATTCTTTTACACAACAAGATGTAGATGCTGGACTTATATCATATGTTCATGTCACAGGCAGTGATAAGAATTCTAATAAAACATCAGCACGTTTATCACTTCAGGTAAATTCATATACACTAGCGTTTGGTCAGTTTAAAGCTGACCGTATATTTTGTTGTAACGACGCTGTGCTGTCCATTAGAATACAGTTAATATTGAGTATCGGGTGGAGTTTTTAAAGTTAATGTCGTATGGTCGATGTGCAATAAATAAATACACTGAAAAAATGGATGTATCACACAATATAATCACTTATCACATTATTATCCTTAACCCTTAGCGATCCAAAGGTTTTTTTTTAAAGACAAAAATACCCCATCGCAAACATTTCTTTCCACATTCCAGTAAACAATTAAATGGCCTATTACTTGGTGGTAAAGCAATAGTATTCCTTCTAGAACATTTGCTTCGTTCCACACTTTTGCGTCCTGTATCCATATTGTTGGTCTGAAAGTATGATTTTATGGAATGAATATAATTTTCTAATGTATTATTATTTTTAACAGGTTTCTGACGGAATTGAAACTAGTGGTCCGGCTACATTGCGGATAGCTATTATACCACTTCAAGTTAGATTAGTAAATAACACTGGCCTTACATTAGTCCATAAATCTTACGCTATAATTACACCTGATAATTTAACATTCACAACGAATTCAGATGACACTACTGTAGAAGTTAGGTAAATGAATAATTTAATGCTCAGTTACTAATTTCAACATTATTTCAAATACTAGCATCTGATAATCATCAAATATGCATTAATAGGTACGATATAGTTAAGCCACCACAATTTGGAGTTGTTGAACGATTAAGAATATTAGATGGAACATGGCAGAATGTCGATTCTTTTACAAGTCAAATGGTTGCATTTAATCGTCTTCGATATATGCATCTCGTTGGGCAGCCTGTACATGATGAATTTAAAGTATGGATACATTCCCAATTAATGTAACTTTCTATTGACGTTATACTTCATCCTATTAATTAAACGCGTATTTTTTTCAGTTCAAAGCATCAGTCGGCGATATACGCACAAATACATTGTATGATTTTCGATTGACATTTATTAAGCTAGAATTATTTCAAACAGTAAATAAGGAATTAATTTTAAACAATACTCGAGAAGCATTTGTGACGTCACATCAACTTAGATTTGAAACTAAACCATTATCTATATCTGGCGACAGAATTCAATATACGTTGATTAGACCGCCTAAATATGGTATGCTTCATTTATCCACTGGAAAACATCATCTTCAGGCTCATGATGTATTTACGCAACGTCACATCGACTCTGATCAATTTTGGTATAGACTTCATAGAAGAGCTTATTCCCATGTACAAGATGAATTTTATTTTATTGTAAGCGCATCAGAATGCGAAAATGTTACTGGCACTTTGTCCATACAGCATATTCCCGGTCTGCCTACTAATGACCATCAACTGTCTCATATTCATACGACATTAGAGAGACTACAAGTTAATGAAGGGTCTCGTATGGTTATACCGAACACTCATTTAAATTTTAAAACTGATTCAATTACTAATTTAATTTATAACATAACTCATATGCCGAGACATGGAAAGTTGGAAGTTGTCGATCAACATCAAAAAGTAATCAGAGATAATGCTACATATTTTACATCTCAAGAGCTAAATGCAGACTATGTATATTACTGTCATGATGATTCAGAGAGTCGACACGATCTCTTTCATTTCATGGCATTGAGTCCAGAGCCTGAAGATTTTCAATATGTCGGTGTATTTCATATTGATATTATTTTGAAGAATGATAACAGCCCTGTTCGTGTGTCGGAGGGCGTATTCCATGTCGTCCACGGTGGATCAAGACTTATTACGTCACGTGATCTACGTTATGTAGACGCTGACATCGATACAAAACCTTCGGATATTATTTACACAACTAGAAGCATTCCAAACGGAGGAATTTATAGATCCGACAATCAATTCGAACCATTTGCTCAGTTTACACAAGAAGATATAGATAAAAACCGAGTTCTTTTTAAGCACCAAGGTGAAGAATATGGAAAAGTTGCACTGTGGATATCAGATGGATTATATGATTCTAACGGTATTTTAGAAATACAGGCTTCTCCACCTTTTATAAGAATGCTTCCGTCGAATGGATCAATAGTTGAAAATGGAAAAACAGTTATTTTGAAACGAGATGATTTAGAGGTATTATTGTGACAGTATATAATTTTTAAGTATAAATTAAAATTTGTTAATTATTTTTGTCTTGATTCATAGATTGATACAAATATGAATTGTATGGAGGCGGACGTTAGATTTGAAATTTTATCTGGACCTACTAAAGGTATGATAGAAGTTGGTGGGGCTCCCGGTGCAACTGCATTTACTCAAATGGATATAACTGCTGGAAGAGTGGCATACAAACATCGTGAGATTGGATCATCTCTTGATGACTTTAAGTAAGTACATATGCTATTTCATTAATTGAAATTATTTTCTAATATACAATAGAACCTCGATTATCTTATCAATTTAAAATAATTTATTTACAAATTTACATTTAATTTTAGATTCAAAATTATATGCGACAATACTTTTGGAGAAGGATCTTATCAAATAAAAGTTTTTCCGTCCAGTTACTGGGAACCATTAAAAGTATTTTCCAACAGAGCACTCGTTGTCGAAGAATCCACTAGCGTTGTCATCACCAGAAAATGTCTTGAGGTTGTTTTATTTTATTATGCACATATGTTTATATCTACATTGCAATGGAATTTTTAAAATAATCGATTTTCTTTTATGGATTTATTAGGTTATGCATCCTCAAATAGAACCAAGTAACATTATATACAAGGTGATTGATGGTCCTCGTTTTGGATGGCTTGAAGTCATAACAAATCCCTTTCCTGCCGAGAGCGAAGTTAATAAAGATGAACCTAAACCAGCTAAAGTATTTGACCAGGCAATTATAAATGCCAAACGATTAAATTATGTTCAATCTGGTGTTAATCAAACTCATGATAAAATAGTGCTTGATGCGACAAATGGAATAGTTTGGTTTAGAGGAATTGAACTATCTATCATAATTGTACCTGAATATTTATATTTGCAAGCAAAAAATCTTACAACAATCGAAGGAGGAAAAGCTTTATTGAAAGCGGATCAATTTCAAATTTTAACCGATTATTATAGAGGTAAAGTAGTGGAATTTCGAGTTGAAGGTCCTCCCAAGTTTGGTAAAATATGGAATGGCAAAGCCATAACAAAATTTACCGTAAAAGAGCTTGAACTTGATTTGATTGAAGTAAGTTTCATTAAAAAGATTTTAATTATGATATTTTTTTATTGCAAATTTATTTATTTACCTTGATGTTCATAGTATATACACGATAATTCTGAAGGAAGTTATGACAGTTTTGAGCTCATTGCATTGACGATAGGCAATAAAGAAAGTGTTCCTTTTATTGTTTACGTAAATATATTGGGAATAAATGATGAAGCTCCGGTTATAATTGCTAATACTGGACTATGTGCTTGGGAAGGTGGTATGTTCACTTTCACTAGGAGAGAATTATGTAAGTATCAATATATTTCATTTAAGGGGTCATCTCACTTTATCACATCATAAAAATCGTTTTATTTTTTAATTAAATTTATCGAAAGGACATGTCTCTAAGGAATTCATCCATAATTTTGGTGAAGAAATTCAAATAATTTCAATGCTTTACGGCTAATTAATATGGTTTAGCTATCCGCCAAAGTGAGATGATCCGTTAAATCTCCAAAAAAATGTTTAAAATGATATATTTTTTAAGCTTTTTAAAATGATGTTTTAATGATTTTTGTCGTTATTTAAGATGTCTCAGACTTAGATACCCCCGCTGACAATGTGACATTTACCGTATCAGAAATGAGTGGAGGATATATTGGCATGAAAAACAATACCGGTGTTGCACATAGACATTTTTCTCAAGGAAATATTGATAGGGGAGAAGTTGTGTTTGTGCATACAAGTACGTTTATATTTGAGTACATATTTATACCGAATCACTGTTATTTATAATTAATTTATTATTTGCAATTTTATTTTAACAGATGGAACCAAAGGAAAAATATTATTTAACATATCGGATGGGGTACACGTATTGCACAAAGTAACATTTTTAATAACAACAAGATCTGTGCAGATAAAATTAATAAGAAAACAAAATTTAAATGTTTTTCCTTTATTAAGGAAGCCTATTACAAATGAGGTTTTGTTTAGCACATGCTCTGATCCAAGCAGAGAAATTCATTATGAATTACAAACATTGCCTACATTAGGGCAGATCGTTATGATTACAAGTGATAATAGTCATCGTAGTGTTAAGTTATTCAGCCAGAAAGATGTAAATAATTCTATAATATATTATGAACATACTCATCCATTTGCAGATCTTCATGCAAACGATTCATTTACTTTTGATGTAATTGCAACCTTAGCCAAGCCAATAAGAGGTCTATCATTTCATGTAGAAATATCCGTGTCCTCTGGAGGCCTATTAAAATACATACAAATCCCAAAATTAGAAGTGGAGGAAGGTGGTAAAATAGAAATTAAGTTAAATTTGACTGGAGTTGTCAACTACCTCAAGGCTCATGCTGGTTTGAGACAATCTTTGATTGAAGTTCAAATGTCTCATCCTTACCATGGAACTTTAGAACCATATATTTCTAGTTATAGTCAAGATCAAATTCAAAGCGGAATATTGTCTTATCAACACGATCATTCTGATACTTTAAATGACACTATCAGGGTTTCCGTATACCTCATTCCTGACTATATTCTATTATGCAATATTTCTTTACCGATCACAATTATTCCTATAAATGATCAACCATTTAAACTTATGACTGATGCACCTCAAATATCGGTAGTTCAAGGAGAAAACTATGTTATAATGAAAAAAGATCTCTATACTGAAGATGCAGACACGGGACCTAATGAATTAATATATGACGTAATAAGTGGTCCAACTCAAGGGCGTATCGTGACAATTCCCGATAATAAATCGAAAGAATTTGTCTCGGTAAATAAATTTACTCAAAGTGATATAAATAAAGGCAAAATTGTATACGAACATTCCGGTTTGCTGCAAACTACAACATTTTATTTCCGAGTTTGGGACGGAGTATTTAAACCAACATACACCCTGTTCAATATCATGGTTTTACCGGTGTTTTTAAATATAAGCGCTGGAGCACCGGCTTATTTACAGCAAGGTGTTAATGTGGTTTCACTATCAAAAGAGCAGGTCCATTTAACAACGAATGCGAAACGAAGTAAGGTTACGTACAATGTGACCAGGCAGCCTTCGCACGGTACCATTTATCTCGGAGGTAGTAATCCGATATCGGGTTTTACTCAGCCCGATTTGGAGACAAATAGCGTGATGTACATGCAAAATGATATGACTTACGCGAATGACAGCTTCGAAATTATTGCAAGCGTTCCGTACATGACAACATCTATGTCGATAGAGATACACATTATCGTTCAACCGTTTATGATTATTGGCAATTTGAGAGTGGATACTTACGATAAAAGCAAGATTACACTGAGCACATTGGATGCAACGATATTGGCAAAGTTCACCGGAAGCAATCCCACGTATACGATAGTCCAAAAACCTCGATATGGTAAAATAAAGAAAATAATTAGGAGCTCAGGAGAACATAGAAATGCGCGCGAGAGGGAAATAAGCTTCTTTTCTCATGAGGATATCAAGAGTGGTGTTATATATTTTGTTCCGAAAAAAGTTAACACTGACGTAAATGATATCGAAGATTCATTTAAATTTATGTTGGCTGCCTCCATATTTCAACCGGCTTTTGGAGAAGCGAAAATTTTAATACGTAAAAAATCCAAGGATGGTTTACCCGGTCCAAACGATCCCGAAAGCCACGAAGGAATCCAGGTATTAATGGATTTAAATGCATACACTAAAGTTATTTAATATCTGTATTCGTTTGTATTTGAATGTATTTGTTTAATCTATTTTTTAGGTTGGAACTTCTTCGATTGCCAGTGATTATTTATTGATATTTGTTGGGGTGTCAAGTTTTGTTTTAGTCACAATTATCGTAATCGGAGTGATTAAATGTCGTAGAAACTTTATTGCCAGAAAAGAGCAGAACATGTTGGAAAAACTGCACGGGCAAAATCAAGGAAATATTGTTCCAATACCGTTACCTAGGCCTCCAGATCATCTAATGCCCTCACCGATTCAGGGTACAACATCAATTAAAAGGTACAATTGAGCATATAAACAGGTGTTTCGATTAAGATAATGATTAATAAATTTCAAATATGATTTTTTTTAATATCGAATGATGTATAATCGAGTCATGTATGTACGTATGTATGCATATAAAAGGGATGCAAGCTTGTGTAATAAAAAAAGATTTATAACATAAAATGTACATTTTCAGGTATCACCAGTGTTCATATATTCTCATTATTGGCTTAAATTTATATACGAGGATTTATCCATGCGTCATTTTAAAGAAACATACAATTGTGCGATAAATTATTTTTTCCATGATATATTAATATTTTTTGCTGGTGCTGTTTTGATTGCGCATATGTTTATATTTTTAAATTAATTTTTCTTAATATTGATTGCGAAGCGAATATTGTTTTGTAATCGTCCAGTAAAAATCATCTGAATGTTGATAATACAAAAAAAGAAAGTGCAATAGTTACGTGGTTTATTGCCGAGGGCCGCGTGTATCACGAGTTGAAGGATTGGATCCAAAATCATGCGTATTCTTAGCTCGAAGACCGATTTCTCTCTCCCGCGTATTGCGCACGCATCCTTCTTCCCATCCCCACAGCCCACGCTTTACTTCATTGGATTAATATGCGCCAATATTGTATATCTGCTAAACGTCATGCAAAAAAATTGAATACACAAATAATGCTTGTACTAATTAAATGTTCATGAAGGTCCCCAAAGTTTCATTGCAACTGGATGAATGGTATTTGATCATATATGGGACAATTTAACAGACAGACCACAGACATTTATATATATATATATAGATTAGAGAGCGGATGGATGCTGGGTGAGCGTGATTTTAGAATGTGAAAATGACTAATGTTCATTTAAGGGGGGAAACTACATTAGAAGGCCAATTTTTTGGCCGTTGAAATTTGATAAAAAGTGGTTTTGAGAAAAACACGTTTGAAAAAATAATTACTGAAAATGAGAAATTTAAGGCAGTAATAACTAGCATAAACTACCTAGCGGCTAATTAGATATTCCAGCACCGTATAGTAACCCTTCTTCTCTCTTGATATGCAACAGTCTAATGTGATTTTCCCCCTTAATGAAGTGCATTTGATTAAATAATCTGTTATTTGATAATTTTGTAGAGTTGAGATTGGATCTCTCAACATTATGATTTTTAGTTACCTTTGGAGATTTTACCTCCTTCTTTTATATGATCTAATGTTATGTATTTGGTTATATTTTAATATATTTTAATTACAATTAGTTATATATGATATAAAGACAATAGTTTACATATAATTTATTATTTATTATCTGTTAGTATTTAATTTGATTTAGTTAAATAACTACGTACTTATATCTATGAGACTATTTTGTGATTGTATGCAGTGCAGTTTATTTCTGTGACGTTAAACTCCTTCAGAATCTCCTATTTTGCGCTATACTTAAACCTACGTTGAAACAATATTTTAATGTGTTAAATACGTTTATTATTTAAGCTATTCATATTTTTGTATTATAATTTTCATCGCGCAAAAAACGATTTGAAATATGTTTGGGTAAAATTAATTTGTTACAATTTCATATGTGCTGCTGTATCTAACTATATTTTTTAGATTTAGAATTTATTGTTTTATTGAATGCATTCTCTATACGTTTTGCTAATTACTTGTCCAACAGATGCGTCCCATCAGATAATTCAATGCATACAGGAACAAATACGCCAATGCCTTCTATTGGTAGCATTCCACGGTGTAAAGTGACTCCCTCGATCCTTCCAGGAAGTGCTGAGCTTAATACCCGTTATCCGTACGGGGCTGCTGATGATCATACTGATGTAAATATTTTTTTAAATCTTATATTCACAAATTAGCATTTTTAATTCATTTGATTGTATAACATGGGTGTTAAAATAAGGATACCCTTTTAATACTAAAATCATAAATATTCAGAGTACAAGCGTTGATTTCATGAGACATCATAAATTACTGTTTTATAATCACTTTGATCAATTTTATCCCAGTTCTTCTCAAACCTTTTAAACAATAAGATATCAGGAACACTAGACGGACCGAGCGATTGACTCACTATGTGATGGCGACAAGCTGGACAAAGTATGTCTTTTTCCATTTTCTGCTCCAAAAGGACACAAGCTCAATTTTTCAAGTCAGTGTTTACAGTTGTAGTGTTAAAACATAAACGTAATACATCAATAGAAGGTAACTTTGACTGATGCAAATTTGGTGTTGATTGATCGATAAGTCAAATATTGGTTTTATTTTCAATTAATAAACTCCCGTCACTGCTTATGGACGTCATGATAAGTTTAAATAAGTACGTATAATTGGGGAAACAAAAAGCGCGTTGTCTCGCTAATGACTGAATTTGAAGTGAGGAGCAGGGCAGGGCTCAATCTCAATACGTACCCGCAGGAAAGAATTAAGAAGGGGAGGAAGGAGAGGAGGGTTTACTGTAGTGAATAAACTAACTACTAGTGAATAAGACTAATAAACATACCACAATCAATAAGTCAGATTAATAGTTACGTGGCCATACAACGTTTTTTTCTGAAACTTTGACTTATGGTAGCGACCTTTAAAATCTTTTTTTTTATAAAAAACACATTAATATTTTTAGGGTAGAAAATCATATGACGGGTGGTCGCCCAATTATTTAAAAGTCGAAAAATAAGGACTGCCATAATATATATATATTTTATAATTGGTTTATTAATTTTTTGATCAATTTATTTCAGACTGAAGAATGGAGTAGTTATGACGCAAGTGAGACAGGTTTTCCTATCACTAGAACTGCGACTACTAAGCCAATGCTTCGCAGAAATCAATATTGGGTCTGACCCGAGGCCTCCACAGGAACTTTTACAAAAAAAAAGAATGGAGATTTTGTGCCAACCCCGTTCTTATTAAGTAATTATCGTATGAGTGGTAAACCGTCAAGTGTATTAACGCAACGTACGATTGACAAAGAGATTACACTCTGAAGAGATAGCGAATTATACGAGAAGAGTGTTTAATTCATATTTATCATCATGATATATTGGTATATGAAAATTGATGAAACATGGCCATATTTAATTAGCATTATTAATTTTGTATAAATAGATAGTTTTACATTGAAATTTTGTTTTTAATTATAGTCTTTGATTTTCTTAAGAGTAGGAAAGAAAGACACATTTTTAAAATGGAAAAGAGGAATATATATAAATATAAAGTCCATTACATTTTTGTAACTCATATTGTATTTATGCACATTCATACTTCACGTTGATTCGTTTTAATAATTTCCGGTTTCATTTTTCAACTCAAGATTTTTCAGTATCTTTTAAAATCGCTTTAATACATGTACACATAATCATTTACACTTCCAATAAATAGTGTTCGTATAAATTTTATATGATGTTTTAACTTTACGCTCTAATGCCTGGTTCACACCAAGCGTAAAACGTCAGGCATGATAGAGAGACTAGGCTTCGTGATCCTTTCTTTCGGACAAAGACGAGAGTTTAAATTTACACCGATGATTTAATATCGAGAAGATCTATAAATCGGTTAATGCCTATAAAAATTAAACGATGGAAATATTTTATTACGCGTCACGATTTTATTATGAAATACGGTTACTTGCTCAGCCACTGTTAGAATTAGTCGAATTTGACCTTGTACCTCGATGATTGGAGCAGACAAGTTCAAAAAACAGTCACTACTATTCTGCCTTTATTTTTATCATACCTGACTTTTTACGCTTGGCGTGAACCGGGCATAAGAGCGTCCTGATGATTTACAAATTATAAAAAAGTCATTTTTATTTTTGTATTTCAATTTTATTCCGGAGCAAATGCTTGGATTTATATGATCACTATTGATTTATGAAACGTACATTCTGTTGTAATGGATGTCATTTTAAATGTTTTACACTTGGTTACAATTTTAACTCATTTTTTTTGTATACCAACGGCCAGGAAAATCGAACACACTAATATTCATCAGATCAATTGCGAAATATAGAAAGTTTGAAATGTATTATTTTTAGCAGCCAAATTGCTTTGTAATTTTATAGGATCAAATTATCACATAAATTTTTCCGAACAGTATACAAACAAGTATTATAGTGTAAATAGTAATTACATTCGTAAACTGATATATGCCGATATTGTTCTCGATTAAATTTTTTTTTCATAGACATATGAATAATAATAAAGTACTGGTTATATGTTTGATGCTGAATTTTGCTGTTATAAATTTTAAATCTCATTCTCAGTATAAATTCAAATATAAGGGTATATTTTTAATATAGAAACAAATGGTTATATGACGCTATGCAACGACTTAATTTTTAGCGGTACGTGTATAGAAATTGATACATCTAGCAAATTACGTTTATATTGTATTAATTTAATGAAGAATATTTTTATATGTTGAAGATGCATGTTAATAGTAAACAATACTGTTATTTTTTACAATTGTGTAATTGTTTTTACTTTTCAACAAGTGTATTAGAAATAAATTCAAAATAAAGAATGTTGAATAGTTAGCATGATGATAATGATACTTCATTTATTAAATGAAATGATAATCTAGCGTATATTTTATGTAGTTCGTGCACTTACGTGTGTATTAGTGTACACATGTCTATCCTTGTATGGGTACTTGAACGTCCATTTGAATCATAAGTTATGATGGCCTAACATACATCAGCAATATTGGCTAATTTACCTGTTAAAATTTTCAATTTTACATCAATTTGAAAATATGTTTATTTTAAATTGAATTACGGTTGTCAATATAATAGTCATGATTCTCATGTTGTCGGAATGCAGTATTAATTTTATGTGAAATGTTGAATTACTTGAATTATAAAAGAAATAACATAGTGATGAGTAATTATTTAAATTTTATATTGCTAGTTAATAAAGTCAATATCAATATTTTAAACAGTATTGTAATCACTTCAGTAAACAAATAGTTATGAGTGTGTGGTGTGTCATTTTTATTGTTTATATTTTTTATGAACTAACAATTTTCTTTTATAGTATTGAGTAACACGAATGCTAGCAATAAAAGAGTGATGAATAATTTATAAATTAACTACTGATAAAAAAATGTATTTTGTATGAAGGTGCTTAGATAATAAGGTATTGATTTGATATTTTTGCCATTTCGGTTTTATTTTTTATATTTATTTTATATTTTGATGGGTTGTAGTTACGCATTAATTGTAATATTTCAATGCGAAGTTACAGAGATAATTGGCTAACAAAAGATTTGAAATAAATTCAGTAGAACCTCGATTATCCGAAATCGATAATCGAAAATGATCATAATCAACCTGTATGGGAGTACTATCGGAAATATCCGTTTTGACCTTCACTATTCAGAAAGAGCACTCTTGTGCATTGAAGCTCCGAGGCGGACAGAGACAGAGAGAACTTAGCGCAGTTCGGGAGACTGAGACGGAGAGCTTCTTCATATGCATCGCATGATTGTATAGATCGTTAAGCCCAAATTTATCGACTTATAATGATTTCGATTTCAAGTGTGTTATTTGTTTACGCAAAAAAATGATCGGATATTGTGTGCTATTGACGATGTTTTTTTTTTAACTGCCTGCCATTCTTCGCGTTGAATGAGTCTTTGTTCTGCGTGTTGAATGAGTCTTTGTCCAATTATCATTTCCTTCTAAAGGAGGAGCAAATGAATAGATTTTTTGTGCATTGTTTATGTAAAGAAAGGAAGTGCTCTTGTATGTATGTAGTGTTCATTTACAATTGACTCTGCCTCGAATTGAAGATTGTCTTACGCTGATTAGGAGCTGACAGAAAGTAATCGGTGTAAAGCGATTATGACAACAACGACTTCATCGATTTTAAATTTGTTCACTAACGAAAAGGTGAACAGGAAAAGTATGAATCATTTTTATTTGTCTAGAAATTCCTAGAGGTCTTAAGATATAAAAGTTATCCTGAATTACACTCTTCTTGGTTCACAAGCCATTTCACGTTGTTCAATACATCACATACGTGAGCAAAAGTGGACACAATTCTCCGTGTGCAAATCAGGAAATTGTATTTTTTTTTAAACAATCCGGATAATTGAGGTTCTACTGTACTGAAAACTTTTCAACATTTTAAAAAAGGATATCTCTGATTCAATATTTATTTTTATCTTGAAATTATTAATATAAGTTTAATTACACTGAATACAAATAAAATGTTGGGGATTATGCTTAATATGCTGATTTTATTTTGAGATCTTTACCTGGGTTAGAATTGAAAAAAAATCACTAAGATTTCTCAAAGATGGAGATGGTTTTAATTATGATTACCACTTTTTTCTGTGACGTGAAAACCTTTTAACCCTTTGGGTTCCAAGATTTTTTTCATAGAAGTTATCATCAACTCCAAGCCATTTTTGTGTCTTAAAAATATGTTTGTATGGAATAAAATGAAAAAATTGGGGGTTTATGAATAAAAAAAATTGTATTTTGTTATGCAGGACGTTTATTAAGTACATTAGGCATTTTATTTGATTTATTAATTTTTGTAATCATGTAATGTTTGATATTTTTTGAAGCCATCTCCAGGATGAAGCGCTGGTTTCCTTTAGTAAGTGTCGCCAAAAAATATTGTTCGTTTTCTTCCTTTTTCAGTTTCACGGTCTGAATACACCATACAGTCTCTATAATTCTTCCCTGATCTATTATATATGTGAGGGCTTCCATCTAACCGTTAATTGTGATCAGTTGACGACAATCGTCCCAATTTGGACTTCGTAGGAGTGCAAAAGTTACCAATTCCAAGAGTTCGCCTGTTGTAAATTATTAAAAAGGTATAGAACGAAAAACGATTAAAACGTAAAAATATACGTACTATCAAAATAATATTGAATTACTGGACACAAATAATTTTCAAGATGTTCACTGCACAATAACTCAACGCAGACTATTGTTTTATGCTCTTTACCTGCACCGATTGAATTCCTCTGTACCAATTATTTTCCACATTCCAAATATCAAATTAATGGTCAGACAATAAGACAGTATTTCTAGAGTATTCACTTGATTCTTACATTTAAAAAAATATCAAAATCCTATTTGAAGTTCATAAAAACCGTCCGAGAAAATAATGGCCACACGTAGTGGCCATAGGATTTGTAAGGGTTAACTGCCGTATTCACTCTACTTAATTGTGTATACATCGTTGATTATAAATATATCAATTTAATGTGCCAAAATTTTTTTAATCGTGTAATTTTTTTTTGACGCATTTGTTCATATTTTATGGCAACCAATTCAAATTGATTATATAAACATGTATTTTTACCGTAATGTTATTCAAATTATCTTATCGATTCATCTACAAAGTGGCATTATATGAAAATATAAAGATCGCCTTAAATTCTAAATGAACAAAAAAAATCTAATCTTTTTAATTAAATTTATCGGGATTGGGAATTAATTGTCACCTTGTAGTTGAATCGATATATCGTATGAAGCTTTTAGTGTGTATATTACGACGAAATTTTAATATAAGTGGGAATCATTTTTATTAAAAACAATACTGCCAAAGTGCCAAAATCGAAAACTAATTTTAATATTATTCAAATATGCATTAACGATAATTTGCTATAGCATTCTAAATTTAAATTTAATGGCTAATATCAGTGTACTGGTGGAATTTGTTATGATTGATCTCTATCTTTGAGGAATAATTATAAAATACCTTTGATTACCATAAAGTTTATTGAGTGGTTATAATAGATGTGTTATTAGATAATTTATATTATGGTTACCGTACTGCATACATGTAAATTACGTTTCAAATTTGAAATGATTTTATGACTTGTTAAGAAGGATCTATTGCTTCATAAGATGTAAAGAATATTTCATAAGGCGGGTGAAAAGCGGTCATTCAAAAAGTTATGTTCTCGTATTTATCGATTGTACCGAGACTTTTATATAATTATGTTGTGTACGTTAGTTGTTTTGCCAGAGTTACTTGTAAAAAATTACACGATCTTGAGGTATTTAAGACTTGACTGTAGGTGATGATTTTTAATTCATCTCTCAGGTAATGTGTGCTAAATATGTGTGATTTCACTTTCCATTTTCCTTGTACCTATAGGTAGTCCTGTGATTTAGCGGTTGAACTTGGGTTCAGGTTTACAGGAGGTGTGGTTAGCGACCACATTCAAAGGGACATATACACTATGAAAGCCATGTCGCAGTGGTAGGCAATGGTCCCATCGACGGGATTACAAAACAAGTTGAAAAATAAAATCCCCCCCGAGTATTTGGTGTAAATTGCACTTTGAATTATAATACTTCTTAAAAATTGTGTATTTTAAGAGAAAAATATATTACAATTAGCTCTACAGATTCCGTAAAGTTGATATTAACACCATAAACTTTATCATAACACCATGAACAATAAATAAATGTAATAATTTCTAATTGACTTTTATTATTCCACAGAATTGTTTTTATTTCGTTCCTTAATGCGTTTAAATCTTTTTATTTGATATCTATAAACAATTATAATATTTGCCTGGCGAATTTTTATTATTGATATTTTGCTGCGATACTATTTATGCTGTATGCATTGTTTTTGTCTTTACTGGCTCAATCTTGTTGCAACTAAATAATTTATTTGCTGCTGTTGTTATTTTACTTGAAATAAATTTTCTTTAATCAAATTGAAAAAAAACTAGAGTTGATGGCGAACAATGAATTTATTTATTCATAAACATTATGTTGTGCATCATTACAAAGAAAAAATATTTCATAGCATACCGTCTATTTCTGAAAACTAGCACCAGCGTGAATTTCAAAATTGTTGGAATATAAGTCCTCCCCGAAAATAAGCCCTAGTTAAAATATTAACTAAAAAAAAATCACTTACAATGGCATTAAAATATTCCCAGAAGAATCCAAACATTGGAATATCATTGCTCATATTGACGGCGAGGATTCGTAAAATATGAATTGTTTATATTCTACCCTCACTGTATTTATCATTGTCAGAATCTTATAGACAACTGTCTGGCATCTGGACTTAATAATATAATCTAATTTCCAGACTAAACTAGCTCCTTTCCAGAACTGGCAGTGAGTTGTCCAAACCAAATATTCCCTGCAAATACTTGTGCAGCAGCCACGGTTGAGCAGCACGGTTGAATGTTCCCAGCAACACCCCCCCGAGTCATTGACTTCTACGCCTGGTGCGTACGTCCCCTTCCATTGGTCATTTGTAATATAGACCCCGAGGATTCGTAAAATTTTAGTTGCGTGTTTGTTCTAACCATGTTTATCATGTTCAGGCACCTTAAAAACCCACAAATAATCGATATTTGCAGAAAACGAAGGGCATTTTTTTTCAACGCGTCCCCTTCCATAGGTCATTTCGAGAGCTTCGGAGGCATGAATTTAAAGAAATTCAAATTGGAATGTACAATAGAACAGATACAGATATTCCAGATGATGACATGACTGTTTTCGAATAATTTACAAATACACATTGTATGTTATATATATACACTAAAACCTCTTTTTGTGCGATTTCAAAGTGATGCGATTTTTTTGAAGCATTTTTTTTTTAATTTCATAGAGTACGTATCGAGATATTTTGGATAAAATACGAACTAAATCATCAACATTTACATGAAATTTGAAAGAAAAAAAAAGTTTGGGACTGAAAATCATATTTTTGTACCTGTAGGTAGTCCCGCGTTAACCCCTTAAGTGGATATGACGTATATATCCGTCAAGACCAAAGTCCATGCAAAGTGGGTATGACGGATATATCCGCATTGTGAAAGTTAAGCAAACCTCAATAGAAAATGACGGATATGTCCGATTGCAGTGTTGTGTACGTTTAATATAAGAATTATTCATCTCGGGAACTGACTTGTTCGAACTTGATGATATACTATTTTCGTATACTGGATATGACGCGAAAAGATCGCGTCACTACGGATGACACCTTTGACAGTGAATCAAAACGTTGAAGGAGTAAAGCGGTTGGACTCGTAGCTAGGGAATCCAATCCCGGGATCCCGGACAGTTTTAGGTACTTAAGAATCCCGGGATTAGAAAACGTAATCCCGAAAGTCCCGGGATTGAAATTTTTATCTAACAGAAATCGTACACCTCACCAACACGATGAAGGCTACTAAATCGAGACATTCCCGACGAATTCTGGACGCTTGGAAACAGTCGCGTAATTACTAATTGGCGAACTTAGGCGGCGCATAGGAGCAGTAACTGTCTAATCTATGTATACATATATAGCGTACATGTATGTTTTTCAAATTGTTATAGTTACCTTTCCCTACCGGTGATGTATTTACTACACCTCGACGAACAATGAGAATATCGATATGAAATATAATAGATACGAGGTTCAGAGTTTTTGTATTCCTCCGTAATATAATTACGTATCATATCAAAGTATTCATCTGCAGCGACGGAAATAAATAATTTTTCGGGAATTTTGCGAATTTTAGTCCGTGTCAGCAGAAAGGAATTTTATCAGTCACATTGATGGTGTTATACGAAAATGGGGGGTCACGCGGTCATCAACTCGAACTAGCATTTGAATACCTGATGACGATACCTCCAACGAGTGTGGAAGCTGAGCGTGCATTTTCAGCAGCAAGTTGCCTGACTTCCAAAATCAGATCCAGACTAAATGACGAAACACTAATGTTTAATGTTAATGTTACTTCGGGCATATTTTCAAAATAATATTTGAATTTTATAGTGTTTTATTTATCTATTTTTGAATTGTATTTTTATCTTTTATTAAATAAATAAAATTCTTTGGACTTCAAGTGATTTTTTTATATTGAACAAATGGACTTATTGGTAATTTTTGATCAAATTTCTCAATGTAATTACTTAAAATATTGAAAATCCCAATCCCGGGATCGAAATTTTTGCTCGGGATTGGATTCCCTAGCTGTCGGTGAATATACCACCACGCCCTTTATTCTGCTTTAGAATTTTTAGATTTTAAACAGTCGCCATTTTGTGATTTTTTTTTGAGTTAGGGACTATAGTGACATCCTTACCAATTATGAATTATATTTTTGGAAAGAGAAAATCTATACAGAACAATGATGGCATTGACATTGGGTGTACTATTTCTTCCGAAGAAGAGAGAGATTTATAGTCCCTAGCCCATATTTTAAACCAGCAAAAAAGTATGACAGTGTGTTATTTTCGAAAAAAGACGATATGATGTTTTATTTCAATTAAAAAATATTGAATAAAATATACATTTTTATTGTTGTTATAAATTATGACAGGCTTAAGAACTATAGATTTAAAATTTTGACTCTTTCCAACACACATGACCACAACGTCTATCACATTTAGGTTTCCTAGCATGGCGAACCAAACATAGATTTGGATCATATTGATGTGAGTGTGGTGATAGATGGGTATTTTTTAATTTTGTGCTTTTGTCATATTCCGACACCCATAGAATTTTTTGTATTGAGTTGTTGGTTGAACTCTTATCTAAATCTGCGAACAAGTTGATATTTTTGCTATTGGAGCTTTGTGTCCTGCTGCACATTTGATCATTGGTGTCGACTGTACACAGCTTTAGTTTTTTCTTTGTCGTTTTATACTGAAGCCACTTATATCTAATTTTGAATTCCACTGGGCCAAATTTGCGTGAAGGTTTAGAGGCTAACACTAATTTCTGTAACAAACATATGTCAATTTTGCAGTTAAAAAATACAAAGTAATTATACATTAATATATCTTAAAAATTGTTAAGTTATGCTACAAATATTTGCGATAAGAGAAATTTTGCAATCAATTCAATTTCTAATAACAAACATGCAAATAATATTTGCAGAAAAAATACTATGAAAAGATTATACTACTAAAATATTATTAATTATTTATTGCATTGCGAAAAAATAATGTATGATTTGCACTTGTATACAATTTATTAATAACAGTCAAATAATCCGTTACTAATTCCTCTCCATACTTAAAAATTATAAAACACAAGTAACTAATCATTAAATAGTAATGATTTGCATCAAAAATCAATATACAAAAGACTCTCGAATATCCGGACTAATGCTGGGGTGGTCACGGATCGTGAAATTTATATTTGGTTTTAAATATATTATAATATATTTGCAATATAGTTTTTTCCCCATAATTTTAATATTTATTAAGAACAATGCCCATAGTTAAGCAGAGAAGTGTCCGTTAGTAGTTAGTACTAAGCATTACCAATATATTTACGAGTGTATTTAATAAAATCTGTATTTTTTGTTTGTTTTTTAGATATTTTAAACAAATTTCTATTATCACTTCGAATTTTTCTTAAAGTTATTGTATATCATTATCATTATATTCAAATCCTCTTTGTTCAGTGTAATCTAGCAATGTGTGAACATAATTTATTTCTCCAGAAAATAATTAAGTTGTCATCTTTCTCAGCAAGAGTTTTTAGACAAATGTAACTATAACCCAATAGGAATGGTTCTCAACCGGTGCACAGCGGAAAAATTGGTAATAACGAAAAATTCTGTAAAATAGTGAAAACCGAAATAGTTGTTGACGATATTATGAAAGTCAACGAAAGAGTTAATCAATATCTATGCTGCAAAGAACTTGCCGAGCATATGAGAGGACAAGATGTTTTTGATTCTATTTCTTCATATTTAGAACAATTTAAAATATCATGGGAGTTGTGTAGGAATTTGTACAGATGGTGCTCCTTCAATGGTAGGCCCAATCAAAAGATTTGTTACACTTGCAAAGACAATAAACCCTAATATTATAATTACACACTGTTTTATGCATAGAGAATCTTAAGTTTCAAAAACAGTTTCAACAAATTCTAATTATTCCTTCCCTGTTAAAAAAAATACCGGATAATCGAGAGTACACTGTATGCGTATTAAACTGGTGCAGTTTGTAATAGATTGCATTTACTGGGAAATAAAGTACGCTTAATTTTGATGATATAATAAAATAATTCTTACCTGTGCAAATCCATATCCTTCTTTGTGGCAAATTACCCAAACGCCCCATAACACAATACTAATAATTGCGAATATTAGCATTCCAATCATTAGCCAGAATGTCCAATATTTATGAGGCCAGTTGTTAAAATTTTTATGTATTTGCCAAAATACAGCCCACGAGAGGCCAATTGGAGTTATCATCCACAAGAATACAACGAAGAAATTAATTTTGTATTCCAATATAAAATCCAAGTCGTTTTTCATCGATTTGAACCCTAAACAAAGGGATTGCATTAAAAGATAACTCAATTTAAATGAAATATAAAATTAAAAAATTGGTCTCATTACCGTAAATATAAAACAATCCAAAAAGTTCTATAGAGATGAACGTCATTAGATACATTGGTATGATGTAATAATCTAGTATCGTAATTACATCTAAGCCCAATACAAATATAGAGAGCGAACAAAATATGCCCGTTATGGAAACCAACCAACTAACGCTTCTCTTATGATAACAGTCTTCCAGTGAAACGCACCATATAACAGGAAAAATCAAAGATATCTGAAATATTAAAATGTATTCATATTCGTGTATCAATCAAATTAAAATTAATTTGAATTCGTCTTTTACCACACTTATGAGTCCAGAGAATAATAAAAGGGTATATGCCAAAGATGATTTGATAGAGCTGGCATCTTTTAACAACGACGAATCGTAAATAATTATCAAAGTCATTAGAAACGATGTCTCTTTTGGCTTTTTAGTGTCATCCATTCCATACCAGAGTAAAACGCTAAGCCACCCAGCAAACATGTTCCATAATATGAACCAAAGTGCACTTCTGTAATATAAATGTGTATGATTAGAGATTTGATTACATTTTGAATGATTTGTGTTAAAGTAGAGCTACCTGAAAATGCAACTTTTTTGATATATTATTCCGCCTGTTGTTACATGATATCCAAATCCGAGATGCGATGAAAATAATAGCTGTACACATGCCGCATACCATAAATCTAAAGATGTTAAAAGCTCCCATTTGACGTCAAAAAAAAATTGTTTCACAGATCTGAAGTTGTCTATCAAAACAATCGCTATGCTAAGAACTATAATCCCGCTGCCGAGGATATATATGGACATTAAGAAAGTTTGAGGGATTCTTATCAGGCTGAAAATATAATATGACAGAGATTAATTTGAAAATTATATTATTTTCGAATTTGTATACGTTATTACCATAGAGATATGAGCAACCACAATGTGAATATGATGGCCGCTACAATTCCATACCACATTGGGTCATCTACGACGGGCTTAAGAAATGTTTCGCTGTAACAATAAAATGTACGTTTAAATATTATCTCGATGAGTTATATGATGTACATTTGAAAAGTAATTGACTGACTTCAAACACTTTTGGCCGGATATTCCGAAAACTTGATAGCCATCCTGCAATATTTTTTGAACTATTAGAATATGATCAATTTGATAATGGTTATTTGTGTGATGTAATCGTCCCTTGATTTACACGATTCTTAATTTAAATAGTTTCGATCTCATAGTCATTGTTTTTCTGTGTAATTTATAAATTATATGGATATTAAGATAACGAGTCAAAATTAAAGTCATTCTAGGCGATAAACCTACAAAAAAAAAGAAAACTTCAGGGATGATTTATTTGTGGGTGAAATTAAGCAATTATTTTTAGAACATTAGTCTAATGCAGCAGTTCCTAACCTGGGGGTAATTAAAACAGCTATTCTGCGGGGGTAATGACGCTGGTAATTTAAGCGCGTTAAGTGATGTAGCTAAAATTGTGAATCATATTTATGGCAGCGCTACGAATTCCAGATTATTCAAAGTTTTGTGTGATGAAGTTGGAGCCAAATTTAATAGCCTTTGCAACACACAGAGGTACGCTGGCTGTCGAGAGGGAGAATTTTAAACAGGGTTTGTGAGCTCCGTGAAGAAATAGGATTGTTTCTTGAAAACCAGAGAACACAAAAAGAAATAAAGTTGTACTCAAAAATAAAAGATAAATCATTCATCGAAATTTTGACGTATCTTGCCGATTTTTTCATTGAAATTAACAGTCCGATGACAAGGAAATATGATGAATATCTTGACAGCACAGGATAAAGTTGCTGCATAAATTGGAACTTTACCAACGCAGAGTTCAAGTTGGCGATATATCGATGTTTATACAACTGTGTAAGCAATTGGCAAATGACAAATCTGAAATAATCTCGTTTGAAAATTCTGTGATTCATCATTTATCTGCAGTGATAAACTCACCAAAGCGTCCGTCCAATTCATGAATTTTCTACTCATGATGAAATATTTAAAGACGAATATGTGTTAGCCAAAGTAGAATTTCTCAGACTACTACTACTAAATTTCAGATTTTATTAAGCCAATTGTCATATTAAATACAGAAAAATCAAGAAACGATAGTGATAGTAATGGTTTTGAACATTTTTAAAAATGTTAAGGGAAAATAACCAAATTACATAAATACTTCATACAGTGAGTAAAAATTTTCCTCTTTTATATATTTATGTTTTAACACAATTTCCATTTACATGACGACTTGCAGATCAAATCTACCATGTAAAGCAAGGGACAATTTTATATGCATTTTACTTACTAGGGCACGATGTAATTCTCTGCATTCAGCTAACGGTACAGGGCCTTTAGCTGTCCATATAAGAAGTGCACATATTATTCCCAAATATACCATGTAATATACAGCTACTAAAAAGCTCGCAAAAAGCTTTACAAATCCTAGACCTGTTTGAAAATCATAAATGCAATTTACATCTTTAAAATCCATAAAATTGTACATTAATATGCTAAAAATCCATTGTGGATGGTGCATACAGATATGTTAATTATTGTAGTTTTATTGGTGATTTATAATTTTTGTTCAGCATAAATGTGAGCATCAAATTCAATGACGTTTTTATTTATATTTTTAATTGTTTTTATAATTACATTCGCTATTGCAAATATTTTTACACACAAAAATATTGTAAATATAAATTCTTAATAGATTCAAAGTAATTAAGCCTGCATACATATGAAGATAATACATGATTGCAAAATTTATATACATTTATATTTACAGCCGCAGCAGTCTTGTTTTTATATATATTTTCAAATAATTTTGTTATATAGGCTTGCTATAAATTTGACCGCGTGGCAGCTAACTCGTGCGTCTTCTATTTTTTACCTTTCAGAAGTGGTATGGCTCGCCATAGTTTAATGGCACCTTGTTCGGTAAGTCTTCCCAGGGCCAGCTCAAGGAACACGAGTGGAAGAGCGAAGACTATGGCCAAAAGACAGTAAGAGACTAGGAAAGGCGCTCCGCCATGTGCTGCCACCTCTCTGGGAAGCCTCGTCGTGGTGGCCAAGCCGACTGCCACACATGCTGAGCATATTGCACTTCTAAGAACTGCTGCTCGTTCTTCTCCAATGTTTGGATTACGCTACAGAAAACAAATGGAATTGAGACTTATTTAAAATTATAACTGGAAATCGATTAAAATACAAAATTTTCACTAGATTTATTATAGCTATTTATTTGATAAGAAAATATATATGTAAATGAGAGAATCTGAATTTGTATTTTTTGGTTGTTTTCCTGTTACTTATTAGAGACAATATTTTGAATTAACTAATGATGGCAAAAATATTGTATTCATTTTTTACATATATCATCATCATAGTGCAGCCACAACAGTCCACTGCAGAACAATGGGCCTCTTCAATATCCATTCCCAGGAAGGGGTAACATCCATCTTGTCTATATCATACATTCGTCTCCTTATTCGCTCGATATTGAATATAGCACAACCTCCGAGTTTCATTTAGAATGCTCACCCAGCGGGTCTCATGAATTAACGTATTGACGAACGCTTTCGCGACTGTCTCGAAAGGGAGCGTGGGAGGTTTGTAAATACTGAGTAGTTTTCTTCGGGAGATCATGGAAAACTACTCTAGACGCCCTTTTTAATTCTACTGGAAAGGGCTTTCTGGAATGCAAAGAGACCAGTCCCTCGTTTCCTCACTAGGGCTTTGCCTGGCTAAAGTGAAGACATACATAACGCTTAAGTGTATCTCGGATTCGCTCCTACATCAACTGAGGGTGTCTTCCCGTCCACGTGCAACTTACCCGAGCGAATTCGAGACTGAGTACTTTCCTATTTCAGGTTGACCCTCTCAGTTCGGCGATTTCAAAACGATATAGAAGGCAATGGAAGACAGTGTTGTTAACCTTTTAAGGAGTATTATCGAAGGGTCTTCGATATGACCTTCACTATTCAGAAAGAACACTCTTGTGCATTGAAGCTCCGAGGCGGACAGAGAGAGAAAGAACTTAGCGCAGTTCAGGAGACTGAGACGGAGAGCTTTCTTGCATGCATCGCAGGATTTTATAGATCGTTAAGCCCAAATTTATCGACTTATAATGATCTCGATTTCAAGTGTGTTATTTGTTTACGCAAAGAAACGACCGAATATTGTGTGTTATCGAGAGTGTTTGTTTATTTAACTGCTTGCTGTTTTTCGCTGCGTGTTGAATGAGTCTTTGTCCAATTATCATTTCCTTCTAAAGGAGGAGCACTTGAATCGATTTTTTGTACATTGTTTATGTAAAGAAATGACGTGGTCTTGTATGCACTATCAAGTGTTCATTTACAATTGACTCTGCCTCGAATTGAAGATTGTCTTACGCTGATTAGGAACTAACAGAAAGTAATCGGTGTAAAGCGATTATGACATCAACGACTTCATCGATTTCTCATTTTATAGGATATATTTGTAGTGATTTATGTTCATTAATTTTTCCTCAATGTTAAATTTTCCGAAATATTTCATTGAAATCAACAGACTTCATTTTGATTAAAATAACTGAGTTTTGAATCATGGTTGAAGCATATTTGGAGCATGAAAATTTAATTTTAGATTGAACAATTTGGTATTATTACTTGGTAGAGCACAGTGTGGAAAATTCTATACATTCAGCTTATTTCAATGAACTGAATAACCAATTGTTTTATCTTGAAATTATCAACATAGACAATAGACTGCCAGCGAATTTAGAGATATTAGAAATTGCATAAAAAGTATGCACGACTTATATATTTTATTGTCTAAAAACGACTTTTGTGTTCTAATTTGTGTCTACCATAATATTTTTTTCGTGATAAAAATATTATTTTTTTCTATGAAAAAACATAGCGACTCACCAGTGAGTCGCTGGCGTTTAAATTTGTAAAGAAAATCCATTTAACAACTTAAAAAATTGCAAAACATAGGGATTTCAACCTGACATCCCTGTTTCATTTCAGCTAACATCTGACAGTTTAACTTGAAATGGAAACAGTTTAATTTGTAATGAAAAAGTTTAACTTGGCGTTAAAATACTTTAATACTGGGGCAGAAACATTGTTTGTTTAATTATTCCTACAAAGCTGATTTTTTATCATTTTATTTTTTTGATATCTAATATATAAAAAAATAATGTTTGTTTGTCCGTATTTAATGCGCTGCCATACCGTTCATCCAATTGCGATAAAACTTTGTCAACTTATTTTTTACACTTGCAGAAATAACATAGATATAGCAAAAATATTATTTATATTGAAACCTGTTAAAAAAACATTATATAAATGCTTTATACAAGACTGAAACTATATTGTAGCTGCTCATAATAAATATTATATGCACTTAATATTGCAATGCTTATAAAGTTGCAATGCTTCAATCGAGTTCTTGCTTTACAGCTTTAGCTACATCTATTGAAGCCCTAGCCACCTTGTATCGAAAATAGATGACGTTTATTTAATAATAATTAACGTAAACTACTTGTACACAAAAAAGCAGCCTTGCATATTTAATTATGGTATGTATATTTATTAAGGTTTCGAAAGTTGTTATTAATGTCCGCAACGTTGAAAGCTTGGTAGACTGTATTTTTCTTGATTTATATCGACTGAAATAAAAATTAACTTTGTAGAAATGGGTGCAAAATTTCGGTCGCATGTCACAAAAACTAATATATTAATAATTTGGAAGGAAATTATTAAATATTTTCAAATTATGTAATATTATTAATCTATTAAAATCATCAAACAGAATTGTAGACATGAGAGGAGTAAATCTTGTTTTTCTACAAAGTGGTTCATTGTTGGAAATATAAATAGTCTTTGTGGACAAAGCATTTAAAAAAATGTTATTTTTCAAGACATAATGAAAATTCTAGAAAATAGCAACTTTTTTTGTAATTATTGTTTCACTTTTCAATGAAAGTGCTTTATGTAATTTCATATAACTCTTCCGCCTTCATGCACTATTATTTTTTGGATAATTAGTGAAAAAAACTATCAATGGATCATGTATCGCCAAGCGAAGCGTTTCTATATTTATCGTCTATTGGTTTTGTTTTAAAAATTATGCAAAAAAGTATTTTTGTGATTGAATCCAAAGAGGAAATTATACGTTTGCGGTTCACTAAACTATTTGTTAATTTGTCGATTCACACTTCACTGAAATATCGGCGTTTCTCAATTGCTTCAAATTTGGGATCTGTCTAATGAAGACCAATAGTAAATATTTATTTTTTAAAAATTGCATTTGATCATGTTTTATGTTGTGATAAATTTGAATATGGATGTTAACTTAAGATCTCTAACTGCATTTTTTCAAACATTCTTAAATTAAAATAATAATCTCTTTCATTTTTGATGATAGAATTTTTATTAAATGAACTAAAATTATATCAAGAATGGCATTAGATGTGGAAAATAAGCAAAAGTTGGATGCCAAACTCGAATCAAATCCTATTCTAATAATTATTTTTCTTCAGCCAGCACTAAATTGTTTTGGTTTGGTAGTCAATAGACTTCGAATATTAAGATGATTCGAAAAAAATATATTCCTAATAAATTTGAAGTACTGAACGAAGAAGATAAAAATGATATTGCATAATAATAAAAGTCATAGATGGCAGTAGTTGTTGATAGTATTAATATTTCCAATGGAACATCTTGATCCAAGATTATCTTAGTTTTCTCATTCTATATGTAGTAAATAATGGGATACCACCACATAATCCTTCATCCCTGGGAAAATCTTTGATAGAAATGGATGTCCCACGTCCGATAGTGGATTGAGATACAATAATAAAAAATGCAGCTTATTGGATCCAATGAAAGCAAAGAACTCACCTTATCCTGAACATTGCTACGACAGTGAGTTTGAATCATACAGTTGAATCTGCGATACGAAGCACCAATTTCACAAACACATTAACGACCCTCAATTAACTGTTGCTTAACTTTCACGCAGATGCAGTCAAATCGCTACAGGAATCAATCTCGCCGGACGATTGCAATTCCTTGGACCACACTGGGTAAACGGCTTGATCATCACGCCACTTTTTCATCAGCAAGCTGGACCGAAACGGAGAAGAGTCTGCTGCTGAAGTGAACTGCGACGATCCTCGATGGTCGCGGGCAGACTCCGCCGATGCTAACAGTTTCACAGGTAATCGTTGACTGAACGCCCCATGGTTTCAGTTCTATGATATTGCTCGCATTCTGCACACTGTTCGCATTCTTTATTATGCATGATGCATCGCCGACCGTTATTAACTTTTTAATTTTGCACGAACGAAATTGAACGCCGTAAAACGTCGATATCGACAAGAAAATAAATACATGGTTCGTAATACATTAGTCTGCAGAATTTCTTTGAGCTGGTCGCTGATCCAGCGACCAGCTAAAATCACTGGTTTTACAGAGCTGTGATTAAATATATTTTCTGAAGGTATATCATAATCGACATCAATCACAACTTATGACGCAAATTAAGTGCATTGAGTGATATATGTAGCTTCAATATGCAATCGTTTTAAAGAATTGCTACTTTAATATGACAATGATATAATTAAGTTTTTCACAGAGCCGCAACGAGTACCCGACCTACCCAAGATAATAGCATAAATTAGTAAAATAGATAAATATCGTTCGCCACCTCATTTGGCACGAGCCACCTGTATAAGTTAGCCTCTGAGGGAGCTTCCATGATTGTACAGATCATAGAAAATGCCACAAAAGGCCAGTGTGTCCAAACGGTCCGCTTTTCGGACCGCTGACATGACAAACGAGCGCTTCGCGAACTCTCATTACAAAACGATGTTGTCCGAAGAAGACTGATTGGGTGGGTTTGTTTAAAATTTACAATCGGTCGAAAATATAGTTGTCTTTATTATGTTTAAGCGATAACGAAGAAAAGAGGGATTAGACAACTTAGTACATATTATAAAAACGGACAGCACAAGAGGGTGTGGCGTCCAATCGCAAGGCTCTCATTCGTAATGTCAGCAGTCCGAAAAGCGGACCGAATGGACATCTTTTAGAGATTTTCGCAAATTCATGGGTATATTATACACATAGTGATTTTAGCAGACGTGGAAATAGAGAATTTATTATCTTTAGACGCTATGTTATATTACATTCTAAATGCTTTGGATATCGCAAAAATATCATTCGCCTAATAAAGCTAAATACTTAAGATTTGAGTTACATTAAAAGACCGTCACGCTCCTAATATGAGCCTAATTCGATCCACTACCATACATATGAAATGATTGTGTGAATTTGAAAAAATTATGTCACTAATTATGTGGCATGGTATGTGGACTTTTACCAGTAACTGTATGTATCAGTCGGCTTAGTATCGGGCCTTAATCATCACGCTTTGAAAAATTAACAGTTCTTTGGCTCACTCTAAGTATCATATCACTCGATATGACTCCAAGAAAGAGCAATGTGTATGTGCGGATTCGTTATAGTATGATATTTTTATAATTTTTATTGCATTTATGTACAAATAATCTGAAATCCTTGATGAAACTGTTCTCGCATTTGATTTAACTGGCGTAATCATTGAAAATATCCTTCCTCTTTACAATCAATGCGCGGAGTTGTTAGAATCAAAAGACAAAGATTAGGAGCGAATAAATGCAGCCGAGCGTGTTATAGCGGATTATTTGGCTATAAATTTTACGTAATAAACATGGACAGGTCAAGCGAGAAACACTAGTTTATTTTTTGCAACGCAGAACCAAATTATTAATTAATATTCCTCCGTTGATCGCTATCCCCCGTTAATCGCGACCTTCTTTGAAACGCAATCCTCGTCATCGTTGCTGATGAATGGACTGACAGCGGGCTAATAAGCCCTAACTGGCTTCTTGTTTGGCGGAGGCCCAACTTTGGTCGCATTGAGCTATTTTTATGGATTATGCGTGCTCCCCTGTATATGTAATTAAATTATTCAAGGCATTAAGTCGATGGAAGGCGAGCGGTTGTTGTGCATCGGTCCAAATAGGTAATCGACCTATGGACGACTCGTGAAGTAATTATTAAATTAATTAATTGTTATGCTGCTCAAGAATTGAACTTATGATATAAATCGATTCTATCGATAGAATAATACAGAAAAATCAATCAAACAGTAGTTAATTTGATTCATACGGTAATGGATTCCGTTAAATTATATTAGAAATTACTGACAGTATACATAAGAGGAGTGTTTAATCATTTATCTATTTAAGGCGGTATCAAATAATTTCCCCCCAAAATCTGCAAAAAGATTTTTAAGCGAATGTTTTTGTAAGTTCTTAAATATATTTGTCGTTTTTACATTTTTATTTCTTTTATTGATATGACAGAACATCAAATTATCAAAAAGGTTGCACAACACTGCATTACAAGACAGACAATAAAATCATATGAATCAATAACAACGACAATTGATAGTTCTTGCATTAACTGACAAATGGAATATCAATCAATTGCCATTGGAGGTTTCATTATTTTATATGGAAACGCGTGGTTTTTAAATCTTATCAGCAATCACTGTCATTGATATTTTTTTAACGTCAAAAACAGCGCAACTTTTATTTCTCAGAAAAGAGAATTGTAAATGCATTCATTGAAAGTTGTATGTACGTCTCTGATGGCACGCTCCGATGATATTTCGGAGGCACGCGAGTGCCAATCTGACATTCTTTTTCATAGTCGGCCACCAAAAGCCATTACACTTTGGTAACGGAAGACCCTGCTGATATAAGGAACATGCCATCGGCTCGTTAACGGCATCATTTCAAGAGTCCATATAACATATTTGGTCTCTAAAGCTTTTCCAGGACGAACTGTATCCCTATATACAAACACAATCATAGCCTCGTTCGTCTTAATGCGCCAATGTAACGTTATATTTAATATACATATTTTAATAACAACAAATAAAGATACTCTAACTGTAGTGTGGTTCGTGCTGAGAAGTAGTTATATTCTTTTAAATAAAATTTCAGCCAGCGTTTCGATCGGTTTATTACAATTTTTTATATCAACGTCCAACGTTTTTGGTAATATTCCATTTAAAAAAATAATTTTTGATTGCTCATATATGTCAGAGCTTCATAAACTTTTATTTTATACGGTACACCACGGCATGCTACAACCAAAAATAGATATAAAAATACAGTGGTTTTTAACCTTTTTCGGTCGCAGCTTACAACTTACTAAGCCTTGCACAAATTGCAACAAATGACGTACGACTAGGGGTTCCAAATATTCATAAAATCAATTATTCGAATAACGAATATGAAATTGGAAAATTATGCAAAATTGGAGCTAAATTTTTACTTGTATTCGATATTTCGAACCTCCTGTCGGGTTCGTGTTCGCAAATTGAGTCAATCCTTTAGTTAATATTGACTCAATATTTTCTTAATTAATATTTAAAAATTTTCGTCATCTGTACTTATATAAATACAATCCATTGGCTCATCAACAGTAGTGGAAGAAGAAGCAGCAGTAGTCTTTTAAAAAACAAATCCAACTTTAGTTGAGTTGTTTGTTGTTTTTTTCCCTGTATATTTCTTTGTGGCAAGCAAGATCTTTTTGAATATCGTATTATAGTAAAAAATCTTTCATTATCCGAATCCATTTTTGCAAATTTTTGCATTCCTCTCGCATATTTTTAATCGCATGATGAATATTAAAATTCTTCCAAAATTCTTTAAATGATTTTCCATCGTCGAGTGCTAGTATTGCTTGAGCAAATGTAGTTTTTAAATAAAAGGCTTTAAATGTGGCAATAGCTTCCTGGTCCATGAGTTGCAAAATACTGGTGGTATTAGGGGGTAAATACAAGATTTTAACGCTAGAATGAAAATTTCCGATGTGTTGTGGATGTCCTGGTGCATTATCTAGTATTAAAAATATATTGCATGGAATTCCTTTCAGTTTATAATATTGTCCTACTTCTGGAATAAATAAATTTAAAAATAGTCTTCAAAAATAAATTGTGTCATCCACCCTTTTTTGTTTGAACGGTAATATAGTGGTAAGATATCAATATTGATTCCTTTGACTCTCGGCTTTTTAGAGTGATAAATCATTAATGGTTTCAATTTATATTCATCAATATTGCCATCCAATAAGAGCGTGAAATGATCCTTAAATGTCTTGAAGCCAGGCACTTACTTTTTTCTTCCTCATTAATAATGCACATGCACCGCAATGCAATTATATAAAAAACCTAGCTTTTTGTATGAGTTCAAATTGGGGCTCAATGCAGTGAAAGCAGGTTGATTATTAACTGAGCATTCGGAGAAGGATCGATTTGAGAAAGAATAATTCGAAAAGGGCAAAAATAATGTCGAAAGAGGGAAGATAAAAATTCTGGATAAGTGGGTGCCACACGAACTGTCAGAAGGCTAAAATTGAGTCATTTGGAAGTGTTTTCTTCTTTGATAAATTCAAATGCATAACGATAATAGTTATTTACACTAAAATAAGTAGCAGAAATTGACGCGATAATTTCTCTCCGAGTCTCCGATAATTGGTTTGAAAACAAAAATGCATCCAAGATTTGAAATAAGTTATATTTACTTGGGATTAGGGAATCCAATCCCGAGCCAAAATTTCGATCCCGGGATTTCGGGATTTCATTAGACAATCCCGGGACCAGTCCCGGGATCCCGGGATTGGGATTTTCAATATTTTAAGAAATTACCTTGATGAATTTGATCAAAAATTACTAATAAGTCCATTTGTTCAATATAAAAAATCACTTGAAGGCTAAAGAATTTTATTTATTTAAGAAAAGATAAAAATACAATTCAAAAATAGATAAATAAAACACTAAAAAATTCAAATATTATTTTGAAAATATGCCCGAAGTAACATTAACATTAAACATTAGTGTTTCGTCATTTAGTCTGGATCTGATTTTGGAAGTCAGAAAACTTGCTGCTGAAAATGCACGCTCAACTTCCACACTCGTTGGAGGTATCGTCATCAGATATTTAAATGCTAGTTCCCTCATTTTCGTATAACACCATCAATGTGACTGATAAAATTCTTTTCTGCTGAGACACGGACTAAAAATCGCAAAATTCCTGATTTCCCGACAAATTATTTATTTCCGTCGCTGCAGATGAATACTTATATACTATAATACTTTGATGTGATTTGTAATTATATTACGGAGAAACACAAAAATTCGGAACCCCGTATCTATTATATTTCATATCGATATACCCATTATTCGTCGAGGTGTAGTAAATACATCACCGGTAGGGAAAGATTACTATAACAATTTAAAAAACATACATGTACGCTATATATGTATACATAGATTAGACAGTCACTGCCCCTGGGTGTCGCCTATGTTCGCCAATTAGTAATTACGCCACTGTTTCCAAGCGTCCAGATTTCGTCGGGAATGTCTCGATTTAGTAGCCTTCATCGTGTTGGTGAGGTGTACGATTTCTGTTAGATAAAAATTTCAATCCCGGGATTTTCGGGATTACGTTTTCTAATCCCGGGATTCTTAAGTACCTAAAACTGTTCGGGATCCCGGGATTGGATTCCCTGCTTGGGATTATTACGAATAAACTTTTTAATTACATTACAAAAGACTGGGACTGCGTACGACCAATCGATATTTTTTAGTTTAAAAGTGCAAAAACCACTCATTATCATTATAATTATAATCTTATTTCCAATTGTGGAACGATTGAATCATTAGTTGATTGTGATATTTGACCATTATAGATTTAATAATTGTAGATGAAAAATGGGTTATCTATTCGAACTTTAAAAAGAAAAAGCAGTGGTTAATCCTTGGAGAATAAACAATTTCAACCCCGAAAGCCGGACTTCATAAAAAATATTGTTTACTGTGTTGGGAATAATTTATTTTGAATTTTCAAAAGAAGGTGAAACGGTCATAGTACAGTATTGTGAAGAACTTAATCGTTTGAGTGCGATATTATGTCAAAAGAGATCAGATTTAATGAAAAACCGTAACGTAATCATGCAACTGCTGATTTGACGTTAAAAAAATTAAGGGACTTGTTTGGGACACTTCATTGCATCTTGCATATTCACCAAATCTGGAATCTTTGGATTATTACTCATTTCGGTCAATGGAACATTTTTAACAGAAAAAAATAAATCATCGAATTCAGAAATTTCGATCTGGAAATTTTGATTTAAAAAAATTGCCCTGGAACTGGAAGACTGCGTAAAGTGGATGCCGCTACACTGAGTGCTGAAATTGAAAGTAATCTAACCACAACTATTGAAAAACTATCAACCAATCTTGGATACTTATGGTCGAGTGTTCAAAAAAATCTAAAAAAAAATGCGAAGGTGTGGAGACAAGGAAGATGGGTGCCGCAGGAGCTAAGCCAAGAGCCTAGTTATATTTCACAACGTGCAAAATAAAAATGCAATTATTTAGCGATTTTATATGTTATGTATGAGATCAAGTGCAAGCGTTTTTATACACCGGGAAACCGCAACTCTAAAACATGGAATTGCCCTCTTCAATAAGAACGTATGGTCACCCTACTTGCGCATGCCAAATAAAATACGTGTATTAAACAGACGATCTTATGAATCGAACAAGAGCGCCGGATGAATTAAGGCGCACACAAACTGATCAACCATGCTCATGTGTTGTATGTCTTCGATTGGCTCTTACATGAAGCTGTGGGACAGTCGATGCATATTTGTAAAGATCAATGGGGTAAATGAATTCACGAGCGAAATTGTAATGTCGTGCTAAATGACTCGAGCTATATTACTTTGATGGCTTTGATTGATGCAAATGGACGATAATATCGACATGGTGTGCTGACTTCTCGCAGATTTAATTGTTTCTTGATACAAGCATGCACAGTTTAAGAAAATTGTTAAATGCGTTACTCGCTCATATGCACTTTCGAACCGAGAATGCAAGATGTTTATCTTATCTCTTGCCAGACAATGTGTGGGAGGTGAACGAAAACATTATCTCGTTGTTTATAGCATGTTTTGAGAGGCTAATTTGAGAAAATTGAGAATGTGCAAGAAAAAAAATGACAATAGAGCGTTGACGGTCAGTAATGTAGTACTTTTTTCGAAACATATTTTTGAATATTTTCCGTTGTAGATTTCAAAATTGCTGATTTAAATTTATGGGGTGCAAGTTTACTGAATATGAAGATAGATATTGTATGATAGATGTTATTGAAATGCTTCTAGTCTTATAATTTTCTTGAAATATACACGTCTAAACATTCTCAATATATATTTTTTTTATACAAACTCGTAAATGTTCATACTTACTTTTCAACAAAAAATCGCATTCTAAAGGATAAGCTCTTTCAACAAAGATAAGACGACTTTCATTCATGTAGTCTTGAGAATAGGCGTTTGTTTTGATAATTAAAATACTCGCATCATTCATATCCTTGATCAATTTTGTTATTCCCCCTTGATAGTTCTGGGGTGGCGTCTTTAGCCGGGTATCACCACTATTTTGCAAAATCTATTCCTTCAGAAGTAAACTGGCAGGCTTGCACAGTAGCCCTGTCCTTTTATTTTCGCAACACATTAATAGGCAAAAATAGCTGAACAATAGAAAGCAAATGCCGTGCAAGTTGAACATTAAAAAAAATTCCAAAGAAATGAACGAATATTGTGTTTAAATACTATCAACAGTGTTAATGTTCATTTATTGAGCTTGATTCATTATTAAGTATGTTACACATTAGAACGTAACGTGTATGTTCTCCGGTTTGAAAGGATTAATGGTAGAGTTCTCATTCATTCGAATCGATTGACACATTAGAGAATTAATGAAAAATAACCCAAATATTTATTTTATGAAAAATTGTATTATAAAAAGCTCCGTAACTAACTGGAATAAAAATTCCTGCCTTGATTTTTTCCCCCGTTGTTTCTTTATATTGTTTTTTAGAGGTGGGTTTAAACAAATCACCTTTTATGGCAACCATTTTGACATAATTTTTCATGGCGTTGTTTTTAAAAATGTGATCACCAGCCACAACTTCTGTAGATTTAAACCCAAGAAGATTGAGTTACGAATCCAACCTCTCAAAGCTAAATCAGAATGTTTATACGGCATATAATACTTGCTCTACCGGATTGTGTATTAATGTTTTCAGGATGTGGAATAAAAAAATTGATTTTGCTTAAATGATTTATTTATAATAATAAACATAAAAAAGTAACTAACATCATATAATTATTATAACTATCAAATTCAGGATAATCCAAAATTGAATTTTGATTTTGTGGAGACATAATCGTGCGCTTGAATCGTTCATATGTAGACCCAAAACGGAGAAAGTTGAAATTGAAAAGATGTGAAATATCCTTTGGTAGTCCTTATCGATGTAATTTTTTCGATATTGTCGTACGTGCTCTTATCACTAATAACGATCGTGCTTTCGGCGATTTTATAAAAGAGAATCGTTCCGATTCGAAGATGAAATTCCCGAAACAACAAAGTAACCTTACATAACTAAAATATCACAAGATTAATCCTAGAAACCGTATCTAATAGGTGCAGTTGATGAGATAAAAACCGAGTCAGATTTTTACATAATTAGAAAATCTGAAGGTTCATCGAGTCGCGAACGAATGCATTTTTTTCCGTTTGCATCAAACTTTCTATTTGCATTTAAATCGTGAATTTATTTGAATAAACTGCAATTGGATTCTTGCACGCATAGAAAAATCGTTGAGCATTGGAAAAATTTTCTACATCTGTGGTTTGAATAGATTTGTGTGCGTTGGTGTTATTTTTTAAGGATTGAAAACATTACTGGACCAAAAATGAGGGCATCTGCGCGAAATATGCTCCTATTTCAAATGCAGTGGGCCTTGGAAGATATTTTTAAAAAAATCTGACGCATTGGAATGGTTCCAAAGACAATTATTTTTCTACGCTGGTTCATAAAGATGGAACGTTGGATTGAAATATCCGCCATTAACATGAATTATTTACGATTTGCGCTTCCTACTTAATACAAGATGGTGTATATTACAGTATATTATTAAAAATGGTGTCAAAAACATTTTTTTTGCATGCACATTTAATGTTTAAATTATGATTATCAAGGATTTATTCAAGAAGCCCAAGAAAAAATATGAGTAAAAGTGAAAAGTAATGTTAAGGAATGCTAGTAAAAAAGTATTCATCGACTTGAATGATGACTAAAACGATATATTAAAGGAAATAAAAGATAAATAGGGGCAAAGTAATCGAGATATGCTTTATAAGCTTCTTGACGGATTATAATAGAAATGACCAAGAAAAATAATAGACCATGATTAGAAATTATTGTTAGCCCGAAATAGGAACACGATGTAATGAATAATGACGAATGAAAAACTTTAAAATCGAACCTTAATAGTTATTAACAACTGTGCTTTCAAATTAAATTCCCAGCCTAATACAAGCACGTGCCGTAATGCTAACTAAAATAATCGTCTTTTGCTTTCATTCAGTCAACTTCTAGCTTCCTGAAATTTCCTGTAACCCCTCTCAATGGATCACCAGCCGCCGAACAAGAATTGTTAGCGTTTGCTCTCAACGCCGAGACGGCACCCTCGCGTGCCGCTTCGCTGAATAGCTCCAAGCGCACCGCCATCTTATCGTTCAAAAGTAGAGTATCACGGGAATTCATCAATTCCACTTTCCACAATTCTGCAAAAAAAAAAAATTTCAAAGCATTAGAGTTTGAAGATCATTTATGAAATTATAACCATGATTTTCAGATCAAACTGATTGCATTGTGTGCCTAAAAACATTGAGCATCCTGTTATTTGTCCTACTTTTATACATATTATATATGTTTTTAACAAGGAAAAATTGGAGTTAAAATTTTAACTGTATCCGATATTTCGAACCTCCTATCGGGTTCGTGTTCGCGGATTGAGTCAATCCGCGTCCATATAGCGAAATGCTGATTTTCTCTGAATTGAGCAGTACGGAATTATAGGAATTAGTATGTACTACTATTTCTCCGAAATGAAACATTTCTCTGGTTTTCTCAGAAATGAATAACATGGAATTCTTAGAATTAGTAAATTTCTTGGAAAAATTGATTTTGAAAAAGGTAATATATTCTTTGATTGCCTTTAAATATTGAGTCATTTTTGCTATTTTTAATGACTTTCAAAAGAATGGCGTCAACAAAAAAAATCGCTAGTTTTTTGTATGAGTTCAAATTGGGGCACAATGCAGTGAAAGCATGTGGAAATATTAACTGAGCATTTGGAGAAAGATCGATTTGTGAAAGAATAATTCGAAAAGGGCAAAAATAATGTTGAAAGAGGGAAGATAAAAATGCTGGACAAATGGGTGCCACACGAACTGTCAGAAGGCTAAAATTGAGCCGCTTGGAAATGTTTTCTTCGTTGATAAATTCAAATACACAACAATAGTAGTTATTGACACTAAAGATAAGTAGAGGAAATTGAAACCCATTCCGATAACTAGTTTGAAAACAAAAATGCATCCAAGATTGAAATAAGCTATATCTACTTGGGATTTATTACGAATAAACTTTCTAATTACTCACTTAATCGAATATAGATAACTCAATCAATTGCATCTTCTTAATTAATTTCAACAAATCTTCAAATTAAAAAAAAACCTAATTTCTTTCTAATCTCTATATAATATCAAAAAAATTACAATATATTTGGCTATGTTGCGTAAATTGTTAATGAATTGAAATATTTTTATATGGTACTCTTGGTCATTTTTATGAATTTCTTTCGTACTTATGATATTAAGGCAAACTTATTTATACATAAGCGTTTAGATCGCAATATTTTCTTGTGAATGCTAAATACTAAAGTTATTTATATTGTGTGCCCAAAGGAAAAGTAAAATAAACACAAAAGGGTTGGCTAGCCTGAGAATAATTCGATTGTGATTTGAAAAACAAAATTTCTTAATCCATTATGAAGGAAGAACATTTGAAAGCTATAGTGGAAGCTATTCCACATACATTCGAGCCTTCATATTTATTTTTATGACTATTTTCATCACCTCGATTTAATAGGAAATCGCTTAAAAAGTGGATGTCGCATTAATTGACAGATAATCAGAAACCAAGACACTTAGATGTATATTGTATCTAGCTTATTAATTTTGCCCCAAAATTGACAATATAATTGAAAAATAATTTAACAAAAAAGCCAATGAAACATTGTAATTTTTCACGACAAGCTCTAAAATATGCATCTAACTTTATAATAAAAACGTCACACTACTCACTTATCATTTCTTCCATGGGCATCGTTCCGCCGTATTCTTTAGGTAGCACGGTGGTATCGATTTGGACGTCTTTAGCTGAAGTATACAGCTTGACACGTTTCCTTATTTTCTCAGATATGAGCGCCATGCCGAAGTCCAAAGCGAATTTTATTGTCGCATGAACATTCATTCCATGAATTTCTTTGTGTCTCATTGGAATAGTTCTCTGCAATTTAATAAAAAAATATTCAAACTCCACGTTTGAAAAAAGGAAATTAATAAAGATATGTTTATACCTCTCCATTTTTGACAATCCTGACAGCTTCTCTTGGTGTGAAGAGCGTTAAATGAGGAAAGCTGACGCCACTACCATCAGCATAGTGGACGAAACCTTTAACTTGATTTTCTTCGTCCTCCATCAAGGTCTCATAGCAAATTCCGTGGATTCTGCACATATCTTGATTGGTATACTTGTACGGATCAAAAACACCTGTAATTTAACAACAAGATTTAGCACTATATTAACGCATCGTTGATGATATGGGCATCAAAATATTATTGTTGAAATATTTGAAAAATAACACTATTACCTTCGGCGATATAAATATGCATAAAATATAACATTTAGTAAATTATTGACTTAATATAAAGAGTGCAAATTACTTTGGTCCGTTTTCAATAGTGAGAGCTGATTTTAATGGTTTCAAAAAGGTTAAACATCTGTCAATAATATTCAATTTGTCGCTTTGAATTTCATAAAAACCCTGTTTTTACTGTGTTGAAGAATAGTGTAGTTAAAGATTTAAAAAGCAGTTTCTGTACAATCAAAATCGATCGAAATGATTAAAAAGCAAGGCAATTGAGTGCCTCATGAACTGAAACCGAGAGACGTTGAAAAGCGATTTTTCACTTGTGAGCAGCTGATTCAAAGGCAACATAGAAAGGTTTGTTTATATGATGGGGATGAAAAATGGTTACTCGATAACAACAACAAAAAAATACTACGTTTGTCCCGATTAATCGTTGCCATCGACCCCAAAACATCAACACCAAAGCCGAATATTCATGGATCGAAAGTGATGCTGTGTATCTGATGGGACCAAAAAGGTGTTGTGTACTATGAGCTGTTACGATTTGGCAATCGGTAAAGGCTATAATTGATTCATATGAGACGTGTATTACGAGAAAAATGGCCGAAACACGAGCAAAGACATAACAAAGTTGTTCTTCTTCTTTCGCATAAATCGAAAATTGGCTCCTAATTTGGATCGCCTCAAAAGACGACACATTTTTTCGAGAAAAAGTATTAATCAGCGATCTGTTCATTCAAATATTTATATTCAATATTATAAAGTAATTATATGTTAAGTCATATGTTTTGAATATGATTTTAGGCGTGAATTAATAATGAATGGTTCTTGAAGGATAAACATTTATACTTGCCTGAGATTCCATGTTTTTATAAATACTAGGATAAAAGCTTAAAATGTGCATACATTCCTGTAAAAAAAAGCATAGTAATTTAAATAATAGTTTGGTTTGGATTCCTTTATTCACCTGGTCTGTAAATAATGACTCGTCGACCACTGGTATCTCTGAAAGGACTGGCGAAACAATATCTGAAAACATATGTGAGTTTAGTAAGATTTTCATTCGAAGCAGTTGATGTTTGAATATGTTTTTTAACAATCACCCCAATTCGATCAATTCGAGCATGGCCGGAATTTTATAATCGAGTTGATTGAATGCAATCCCGAAGGACTGACGAAGGAGCAGGTATCTCTCGATGGCCTCCTGCGCCATCGGCACGCTATATTTCTTTGTCCGCAGAAAACGCAGGAAAAAGCTGGCATCTGTTGAAGAGAGCGATCTTACAGCAAACGCATAACTTGTACCGTTGTTGTATAAGACATGTCGAAATTTAGTCCGATTACATTTGGTAATTATACCCGGAAAAAAGAGCGTGTCGAAATATATTTTTCCGTAGCGTTTGTCATAAGTGGATCAATCTTTGATGGTCAGTGAAAGTCGGTCAGAAATAGACGAAGCAGTCGGAAAAAACCGGTTTCGCCACAAAAGGTCGATCAATCACCTTTGGCTCGTTCGGACAAAAACTTGGCATCATCATTTGATCGAGTAATTATTTAATCGCCAATTAGATGAATGAACACGAGCAAAAAATGTGCAACATTACATCACATGCATGCGCAAATGGTGCAATATGGACGTATCGATTCCGCAATATTTGGCGCCATTTCTTGTTCAATTGTCGTGTTTTATTACCCATCCGAATGGAAGCAATGCGCGGATTCTGTATGGCCCAGTCTCTGAGGGCTCGCAGGGCTTGCTCCCTGCCGATGGTCGTTTCCCTAAGTTCTTGCTCGGCTATCAGCTGGACTTCTGCAGACAAAGGACATGAATATTCCTCGGCGTCGGTGATGAAACGTTTCTTGGTTCTGCCGGCCATCTTTCAACTGAAACAAGTGAAAGGATACATTGCATATGGATCTATCATAGCTTAGACTTGTACGCAGCGAAATATTAATAAAACACAAAAAATACATCGCAAGATATATATATATATAAACACAGTGCATTAAATTGCAAAATACGAGGGCTCAAATTTATTCACATCACTTACCAATGGGCCACCGAGACGATCGTGTCTAAATGAATGTGACCATTGAAATTTAATAGATCCAATTAGATCATTAGTAGCGATTGTATCAATACATTTTTACACGCATTTTGAACAAAGCTGCGGAGAAAAGCGCTTTTCTTTACGTTCGCGTAACATAACAACATCGTGATGCGGAAAATAGAAAATGGTCGCATTGTAAAAACGGATCTGGTATACTGATAAGTTGTATTCATGAAATTTCCAGAGGCGTTCTTATGAAACATATAAATTTATGCATCGAAATTTCTCTTCAATCCGGTTCGAGAGACGTCTTCTTGATCTGAAAATCGAGATATTCAAACGACGAACGAATTTATCAGCATCGATATTTGTTGAAGAGCTTTGACGGCTCGATGATAAACCGGGCCGGATTACTTCCGTATTATGCAAGAGGAAAAATTGTAATTAATAATCTAATGACTAATATGTCAAAAGTGTGCCCGTTCTAAAAGTGTTACGGTAAATTTAATTTTTCCAACAAAGCTTATTATGTAAGGCGAGCGGTCTTCATACGGTGTATATATAATTATAACTTCCAAATGTTGCATGATGTCCAAAAGCACATTATATTATATATTATGACGGTATGGCTATCATGTTTAACGGACGATATAGTCATTAGCGAATCTATTAGTGGACTTATGACAATGCAATGGTGTCGGATAAGTTCTGTTCCGTACAGAAATTAATTGATTTGAATTATATAATATGAATTTAAAGCCTGTCTATTCGATAATCAGAGATTTTCCACAGAAACACAAACTTATTGATCATAAATAAGTTGTGCTTTAATTATAATGTTAAACTGGAAGCTTTCCAAAATCCTTTGATGACATGTTTTGCGGATAAAATCGGTAAATCGGAATGATAGATGAGTTTATGGTAGTCGAACGCATCTATTGTTATATTCGGGCGGTTGCTCGTAATATAAATGAGTCATTATGTAAAATCTCAAAGGAAGATCATCAAAGTGGAACGGATTTAAGATAATTTTTTTAGATTTGTTTAAATTTTTCCAAAACACGATTTCCACACATAAATATTGGCAATTAGAATATCCGCAAATGAGAAATGATGCAAGAGTTGCTCAATGCATAATGGATGGATATCGGGTCAAAATTGTGTCGCTTTCCACACAAGTCGAAATCGTCATTATATCATATTGACTATTGTGTATGAACAATAAATTTGCCACGTTCACATAATCGTTCGAATTAGATCCATACGAATCATTTCTGTTATTTAATGATTTTTTTTTCAGCTGGCATTTTTAATGCAATATTTAACCACTTAACCACCAGCGACTCACCGGTGAGTCGCTATGTTTTTTTCAAAAACAAACATATTTATCTATAATACCTAACAATTAATATGCTGAGGACATATATTAACTTTTTCCTTACTACGCTAAAACTATCCACCGATGATATGTATTTGGTACACCACTATTAAATTGAGTATAAATGCATATGTTAGATCGCACAAGTCGCCTTTAAACAATAAAACATGTAAATCAAACAACTTTTTACGCAATTTCTAATATCTTCAGTGGTTGATTTAGTACTTTTCAGCCTGGGATAAGACTTTTACGCAATTTCTTAAGCATCTGGCGTGTAAAAGGCTAGAAATAAACAATAAAGGATTGATCGACGATTAAAATTTAATATGTGATAATAAAAAATATTTTTTTTTTAGTATTGCAAGCTGATAATGAACGCATCGCAAAAATCACAAATGACAGTGACCCACTGAGCAATGCAATACACATTATATAATCGGCACTAAGCCGAAAAACTACGCGGTGTTCACGGCGTTGCGTCACATATTTACAATGTTTCATTAAAACTCGTTTCCTATCGCGTAGTAAATTGATCTAAATCTGCCACTCATTTACATAACTTCACTTTCTATGCATCATAATGACCGGGCTGCATTTTAGTAGAACGAATTTCCGCACATTTTTCTTCCATTCGTAGCGTTTTCCGGGCGATATTTTACAATTTTGCGGTTTAATCCGCGATTGCGACACAAAACATTAGCAATCAAATGTGAATTGTGCACGCATTTTTAAAATTGCATATTCGCCCCAATTTTGAAATGCTAATATTGATTGTGCATTTACTGAAATTTGCATAGTGGGATATCAAATTTATGAATATTCATCGATAATTTGCATCAACGAATGTTTTGTTAAGAATTAATTCACATTATGAATAGTTCGCATTACGACATTCCAAAATTATTTTTGATTTCTAATAAGATTTATAGATCTGTCATGTAAAAATTCTATATCAGATAATATTACAATAACTTTTAGCCATTTATGGAGACGTGTTTAAACATTGCTTAACGCGTTGGCAGATACGTCTGCATTATGTGTCATTTTTGGTATGAAAAATGACTGTATAATGCAGACGTGTCCGCCAAAGTGTTAAGCAAAGAAGAGCTGCAGGAATTGGAGCGCAATTCGATCTGAGAAAATGACTCAAAAATGGTTCAGGGCCGTCTATCGATGCTTAAATGGTTAAAATATCATTTAAATCAAAAATAATTTCGCTACTCACAGATCGTCTCCTAGCTAAAATTAGTATCCAAATAATCATATCTGAAAATCCATATAAATCCATGGAAAATTCTCCCGTGGAGTCAATTATATTAATCATTTGATTCGAAACATAATTGCATTGGATACTAATTTCAGATCTGAAATAATATAAATCGCAACAAAAGCATTACAATAAGTCGCATGCTAACGATGAAGACGAAGCGCATATCCACCTTGTAGATCAGACGGTTTGACCTACATGGAGCTGAGCGTCTGTCTCCTCATAATGAAAGTGAAAGAGCTTTACGCCACAGAGATCAGTTCACGTTGTAAGAAGAATGACTTTTAACATTACATCATGTCTTATATCATACGGACGCAGCCTTAAGGAAGGATTACGCAAGCAGTCCAACGAATGAGGGTATTGGTACTCACCGAAAGTGGCTCACGAGCCTTTTTAAAGCTCCAATCGAGAACAACGTGGTTTGGGCTCTTGGGACTTACTCCTCGCGTGGGCTTCAAATCATGAAAATCAATATTTTAATATGAAATCATGGCGCAATAGAACTACAGAAGATATTGAGAATTCTAAGCCAATATATTGATAATGCACAAATTTATCAAAACTAAAAATACATAAGAGATGTTTAGCACATGTCAGCCAATTCAATAGATTAAAGTATTAATAAATACCAGAGATATAAATGTTGTTAAATTCTCACTGGGAATTTTCACCACTTTCACGAGAGTTGTCGCTCGGATGACTGCAAACGTTTGACTGTTAAAGTATTATGCTTTGTCGAAGCAAACAAAAACAATCAAGTGGGGACGAATTAATATTAACCCGTTGTAATTGGCCTAAAAATGGGTGGGAATCGTATGAGATGACACACTGTGATTTCGACAAATTTTCGATCGATCATTCGCACACAAATTGCATTCGGTCGCCGTTGCACAATTCACGATTTGGGCAAAATAAAAAGTTTATATAACTCGAAGAGAGTTATTGTATGATTTTATTACGTAAGTGACGCAACTGTGATGCACAATTAAATTCGTTTAGCGGACAAATTTGACGTATGTGGAAACACTGTGACTAACGAGCCTAATTCGGTGAACAATGAGAAAAAACTGCCGGAAATAAAGTTCGCATGCCTTTATATGGATGCAATTTATTTCATCGCTGAGAATATGTACTGAATTTTAAAAATGTCTTAGAAATTGGAATTTGTAAATCTTGATATCAAGCGTTCAAAATTTCGTTTGTTTGGGGGCTTATGACAAACTGCTCTCAAACTCAATTGAATAAGATCGGGATCGAGTATATGTTAGTTTAGGTCTTTTATTATGATATTTCAATCAGATTTAAGCTGATTTGAATTTGAAAATGTGGATATTCTGCAATGCAGATCTCAGAATCATTAATAAATACATAATGGCGTATCCACGATCATATTGAATTTAACCACGATTATTACCATTTTTCAGTAAATTATATTAAAATCCACAATACTTGTTTATTAAGGGACGTTTCTAGCTTGCTGGGCCTAAATGAGATCGATTTTTTAACATTTTTTTAATGCAAAATGTATTGAATATAGAATGTTTATATTTAGTATGTTGGGTAGGCAATGGACGAGCGATGATATTCTTCACTATGGAAGTCTTAAGTCTAGGACAAATGATTTGTAGCAAAAATTTTAAACATATTTATACTATTTATAATATTGTGTATAGTATAGACTAAAATTAGAAAGAAATATTAAAAAAAAATGAAAAATAGTGAGCAATTGAAAAAAAGTTTGTGTTTTTACCAACATTTTTTGTAGTTTTTTGTTCATTAAATAAACATTTTTAAATATTTTTGGATAATTGTAGTCTATACGATGAAGACATTTATTATACATGTGTTTGCCAAATTTCAATAAGAATGCTCATCTAGGGCGTGTGGGAGCACTTCCATGAGCTTATAAAAAGTTGTTTCGAGAAAAACGCGTTTAAAGTTTCTCCCCGTTGGTCTATAACTTTGCGAATTTCGTTTATATCAACTTGAAATTTACTGAACGTATTCTTAAACATTGGTTCTTTCCGATACATTAAATGCCAATAAATACGCTGAAATCACGCTGGTATTTTGCAGGGAGCATTTCGTTCCCGCCCAAGCAATCATCCTTTTCTCATGCTTGTAATTCAACAACGAAAAGGAAACGAGTTGTGGCGATTCTTTTTTTCACGTCGATAAAAACGTGCGTATTTGACCGCGATAAATTAATAGGTTTGAGATCGAGATAGAAAGTAGGAAAGTGGAATGAGCGAATACGAAACGGCATGGCCGATTCTTCAATGAATCGATGCGGAATATGCCCATGTTGTTATTCAATGCAGAAGTGTGTCAGATACATAAATGCGGTGACATAAGAGGCGATCAGTGTATATGCCAAATCGGTTGACCTTATGAATATATAAATTTGCACCATTAATCAGTTGATGATCGAGAAAATCCCGGAAACGGATCCGATGATGGTGATGATTGACATGCATTTTCGGTGCAATGAAAAGGACGTCTCATAGGTATCAAATAGAAAGCTATCTGATATGATTTGTGTATGTAAGCGAGGAATAAAATAACAATAATATGACTAATTAGATGAAAAATTTGACACTTTATATAATATGCTTAAAATTTATATTCATTAATGAGAAAGTGAATCAAAATTTATGTACATATGATAACAATAAAAGTTTCTAAATTATTGTATTTTGATTATGTAAAACCATCGGTGCCAATGATATAAGAATTTATTAAATCGATTTGTATTAATAATTAGGGTACATCTTATCAATTGTAAGTTTAATAAGTTTTGAAAAATAAAATGGATTAAAAATGAGTATCGATCCTCGTCCAATGGGAAATAGATCTTCGTTATAAATCACTGGGTAAATCATCGCGTATTTATATCACACGTTACGCGAATAATATAATGAAAATATTATATTGCCAACCTTGAGATTTAACGTTGGATGTCACTTAAAAAATTGAATCAGAGCACACGAATTCGATTTGAATATTTATGTCGGTGGAACTGGTTTTGAATTTGGTAAGCCTGTGCTGTTATCTGTGGAACTACACTGGAAACACTCAGGACACTGTACTACACGTTGGTTCCGATGGCGGTATAAGTAAGTTAGGCCCCACCCGGTGGTATCGCAGCCCCTCCATTGTAGGCTTTGGCGGAAAATTAAGGGGGACCAACGCAATCCGGTGAACGTTGTTGTTGAGGCTTCAAGCTTTTCCTCGGGCGGCAGTGCCGTTAAATGCATTCGCAGTGTTAGACCAAAGAAGGAAATCAGGTCAACAAGTTGGTGCTGCAGACATCCAAGAACAATGTCCGAAAAGCAGCTTTAAAAAATATTTCAAACTGATAATAATTTTGCAATTCTATAAATATATTGTACTAATTTAGTTTTTTCACATACATTTTTGTAGTTTTTCATACAAATTTAAAAAAAGTTCATAAACGTTAGCATCAGATACCAACAAAATAATACCTGCAACAATTGCATATTATATTACGAGAAACTATCGTGTCAATTTCTTCTACTTATTTTAGTGTCAATGACTACTATTGTTATGTATTTGAATTTATCAACGAAGAAAATACTTCCAAGCGACTCAATTTTAGCCTTCTGACAGTTCGTGTGGCACCCATTTGTCCAGCATTTTTATCTTCCCTCTTTCAACATTATTTTTGCCCTTTTCGAATTATTCTTTCACAAATCTATCCTTCTCCGAATGCTCAATTTATATTTAAAGACAATTAAAGAATACATTATCTTTTTCAATTTTAAATAGTCGAATTTATACCTATATCAATCACGGTCGATCTTTGACTATTTGGAAAACGAATATTCTAATGCTTTACCAATTTCATATTCGTTATTTGATAATTGATTTTATGAATATTTGGGACCCCTAAGTACAAATTAGTACGGTCCATTTTCAAACGATAGATCTGGCTGTTATGAATGTTTAATAGTGACAGCTGATTTCGATGGTTTCATAGAGATTAGATATCTGTCAATTAATTTTACATCGTTTCACATTCAGTTTATATTGCTTTGGGCTTTATAATAAATTCTGTTTTTTACTGTGTTGAATAGGTCAAATTTTGTATTTACTAGGCAGCATTTTCGGGAGGTTTTAGTTTTCTTCTTTAATTGGTAGAATAGTGTAGTTAAAGACTTAAAAAGCAGTTTCTGTGCGATTAAAATCCATTGAAATGATTCAAAATCAATGCAATTGGGTGCCTCTTGAAACTGAAACCGAGTTGATAGCAGTTCCAACATTTGGCAGTTCACTTCTTTCGCAGAAATCAAAAATTGGCTTCTAACTTGTATTGCCTCAAAAGACGAGACATTTTTTCGAGAATAAGTATTAACCAGCGATGGACAATACTTTGATTAATTTGCTCATTCAATTTGTTCTGATAAAAATGCATTTTTGACCGCAAGAAACGAATCGAACTAATTTGCACTTCCAATAATAAAACCAAATTCGATGTCGATATTATCGAACAAATGACAAGAAAGTACAGCAATACTCCATATCCTATAGATGACCTGTGCACATTTTTCAAATTAATTTGTAGGTAGTCTCGCGATTAAGCGATCGTACTAGCAACTCAATCATCTTGGGTACAAAACAACAGGAGGTGTGGTTGACGAACACATTTTTAAAATCACGTATTCGCTGTGAAAAACCATATCAAAATGATTCGCAATGGTCCCATAAAAGGGATTGCTAAAAAGGGACATTATCATGGGAACCCGACTGGAGTCAAAAGCTGGTACAAATGGCAGAAAACCATTGCTTTAAAAAATATCCAAAGCTTGAAGATCTGACTTCATTTCTTGGCCAAGAAATAAAACAGCATATCTTACCAATTTATAAAGATTTATCCAGGGATGAATTACTTCAAAGATGCTTGGGTGGCCATACTCAAAATGCTAATGAATGTTTTAACTCGACGGTTTGGCGACTGGCTCCAAAGCACCTTTATTCCGGTGTAAAAATCATTGAAATATTAACATATATCGTTGCTGTGATATTTAATAACGACTACAGCTGCATTTTGAAGATGATTAATACATTAAATATAATTATTGGCACCTACTGTAAAGTCTTTGCTGAAAATACCGATGAAGCGCGGGTAGCGAGGTACAACCGTAAGAGTCTTTCTGAGACAAAAGCAGCTTGTATATCCCGAAAACAGCAGTTAGTCGAAGATAATCAACTTTTTCGCATCGAAACTTTAAACGAGATTATCTCGAAACTGCATTTTCAAAATGTTCGCCAGTTGTAGCTTAAAAAGTTGTTGATCGATCTGAGTGAAATTTTGGGATGTTTCTCAATATAATATTGTCTAATCAACAAAAATAAAGTTATTTTGTGCTATTACGACCATAGATTAAAAAGTTATGACGATTTAAAGGTGAAATTATTATTTCAAAATGTAAGAAAAACCTATTTCGACAACCCTGATATTTAGGACATAGGACCTATGTGTAAAACATAGCAAAAGACTCCCAAACTCCCAAAAAAAAAATTGTCGGTCCATATGCAAAACAACCTGTATATTAATAGTAAGGCGAACGGACAAAATATGGCTAGATTTGTGGATAGTCATGGCGCACAAATATGAGATTTAAATCATGTTTCTTTTCATATCCAAGTTTTTGCATTTACATAAATATTTACATGTATTTCATTTGAATAATTAAGTATAACTTCGCATCTCAGTGAACAGGCTGAAGCTTCATTATATCAGCAGGTCACGCAACATATTTTAACGTTGAACAAAGCGTGTTGATTAAAACTTAATGCATATGTAAAGTACTCGAATGACTTTCAACATCCCATTTTTCCTTCAACTTGAGAGAGCCCATATTGCACAAAAGAGGAAACCTCTACAATGGCGTAACACATAATACGCGGAGCGTAAACGTCCCAAGTCCGGGAACTGCTGTTTCTTCACAAGCCACTATTGCATATGTCCGAGGTTAAATTGAGGTTTAGTGACGTGTCCGAATGCATTACCGAAACGTGAACACTGTGCCGTTTTGTTGTTATATAAGATGACTTTGGCAATAAGCGGTGCGCTCCAGTCGTAATCCACAAAAACGGCATGTGCCAAACGGCACTAGCTGTGGATTTCCAAATACATTTTTATTTCCTGAAGTGCTATTGCACAAAGTATGATCGGCCAAATATCTATCATCGTGCACCTGACATGCTAACGGATAAGCTTATTTGGGACAAATATTTCTATTATGGTAAATTATAATGGTCATATGTAGATGGAAGAAGCAGTGAATTATTTATTCAATCTACCACAAGAATATGAATAGACATTCTTTCGACGCACTTACAGTTCTATAACTCATATTGGACTCTCTAAAATAATTAATACAGATAAGGCACATTTATGTTTTTTTGATCATTGGAATTTTTAAGACGTTAAACATGCCTTTTTGGGAATGCTTTTAGATGTAATTTTGTGCAATAAACAAATGATGAGCTGATATTGATTTTCACTTGATCTTGAGTAGGGAATCCAATCCCGGATCCCGGACAGTTTTAGGTACTTAAGAATTCCGGGATTAGAAAACGTAATTCCGAAAATCCCGGGATTGAAATTTTTATCTAACAGAAATCGTACAACTCACCAACACGATGAAGGCTACTAAATCGAGACATTCCCGATGAAATCTGGACGCTTGGAAACAGTGGCGTAATTACTAATTGGCGAACTTAGGCGACGCCCAGGGGCAGTGACTGTCTAATCTATGTATACATATAATATATAGCGTACATGTATGTTTTACAAATTGTTATATTTACCTTCTCCACCGGTGATGTATTTACTACACCTCGACGAATAATGGGAATATCGATATGAAATATAACAGATACGGGGTTCAGAATTTTTGTATTCCTCCTTAATATAATTACAAATCACATCAAAGTATTATAGTATATAAGTATTCATCTGCAGCGACGGAAATAAATAATTTGTCGGGAAATTGGGAAATCGGGAATTTTGCGATTTTTAGTCCGTGTCTCAGCAGAAAAGAATTTTATCAGTCACATTGATGGTGTTATACGAAAATGAGGGCTCACGCGATCATCAACTCGAACTAGCATTTAAATATCTGATGACGATACCTCCAACGAGTGTGGAAGCTGAGCTTGCATTTTCAGCAGCAAGTTGTCTGACTTCCAAAATCAGATTCAGACTAAATGACGAAACACTAATGTTTAATGTTAATGTTACTTCGGGCATATTTTCAAAATAATATTTGAATTTTTTAGTGTTTTATTTATCTATTTTTGAATTGTATTTTTATCTTTTCTTAAATAAATAAAATTATTTGGCCTTCAAGTGATTTTTTATATTGAACAAATGGACTTATTAGTAATTTTTGATCAAATTCATCAAGGTAATTTCTTAAAATATTGAAAATCCCAATCCCGGGATCCCGGGACTGGCCCCGGAATTGTCTAATGAAATCCCGAAATCCCGGGATCAAAATTTTGGCTCGGGATTGGAATCCCTAATTATAACACAAGCCCTTAGTTTCCTACTCCTCCCCAGCATCCTAAAAGTCAAATTCCAAAGTTACATAATAGTTAAATAACGCGTCTTTCAATCGTAATTCCATAAGCAAATCAGACTAAAATTTCAATTAAAAATTAGTCGTTAATATCGAATACAAATGTATCGTGTCAATTTTGACACTGAATCAGAAAGGGTTAAATTCCTTCCATGATTCACAATAAAAGATTTTGATGATATCAGTAACAAACACCTGTTTTTTTTGTTTACAACGAAACTAAATCACCTTTCGAATACCATTTTTACATTGTTTCGGGAATGTATAGTGTAAACAGTTAAAATTAGCCGACTGTTTGAAATAATTCGGATGTAAAGTTTTCATGTTTAAATTGTCTTCAATGTTTTTCTTTGAGCTGTGCAAAAAAAATCAATTTACATTAAATATGCACAGTAATCTAGAAAAAGCGTTTAAATTAATACAATACTTCCTTTCCATAAACATTTCATATGGTCTGAAACAATTCTAAATTGGCGATTCTCTGCATATCCCATTAGGGTGAAATAAAAGGGTTCGACCAGGCTTCCTTTTTAAGACAACTATACTTTTATTTGGAACTAACTTATTATTCATTTTATTCATCTTGTCAATAAGATTTATATTATTCGGTACTATAACAGCTCATGTAGTTCTGAGTGTCTGTGATAAATCTAAGATGGTTTGGCATCTAATTACACCATAAAATTTAAGTCCCCCCAATCTAATTATTCCGATCTTGATTCAAACGAACGGAACCAGTTTTTATTTTCGTCGGGTGTTAATAGTTACATTATTTATTAGTTAATAGTCTCGGTAACTTATAGGTAGCGCCATAATAAAGCGATTGAACATCATCAGACGTTTCTATCTTGTTGGGCCTAAAAGTGATCGGGTTTTTAACATATGACATTCTTCATCATGGAAGTCTTAAGTCCTGAACGGATGATTTGCAGTAAAAAAATTAAACATATTTTTACTTTGTATAATATTGTGTATAGCTTAAACTACAATTAAGAAGAAATATTGAAAAATAAAAAAAGTGTGAGCAATCGACGAAAATTTTGTTGTGTTTTCAGCAATATTTTTTTGTAGTTTTTTGTTCATCAAATGAACACTTTTGAATATTTTTGGATAATTGTAATCTATACGATGAAGACGTTTATTATACAAGTGTTTGCTAAATTTTATAAAGAATGCTCATCTAGAGCGTGTGGGAGCACTTCCATGAACTTGGAAAAAGTAGTTTCGTTAAAAACACGTTTAAAATTTCTCCTCTTCTTAGCTTCTCGAAGTACAGCTTCTCCTTGTCGCTCTTCATACATGACTGGATATATTTTTAATATTTCCGATATTTCAGTTTATTATGTTTTAGTTGATCTAAATATATTTTTATCTGCGTATTTTTCAGAAGAAGACGGTTTTTAATATTTTGTTTGTATTACACGATGAAAAGTTAAGCAATGGTACGTCACGGTGGGTGCTCACCTATCATAATATAAGCCCATCGACACTTTCTTCGCTTTGAATCGCAATGAGGTTGCAAAAGCTCGAGGGCTTGCTTATTTTATTTCCTATTTACATACACGTGGTGTGCAACTAGACCGTAGATAAATGCAACCAATCTTCATGTTAAAAGTTACACAAATACCCGGAAACGTCTATAACTGGCTCCATGTTTAGCTATTACGTCTTGTTACATATGAGTGAGCTGAAAAGAGGTCACTTGGTTACAACCGAAACTGGTTGGCATCCATCGAGTTCTTCATTCAATAGCTCGTATTGATAGTCGAGTGGCGGCTGTTGGACAAGGTCAGCTCTGAAGAGTCGGAAGGCGTTTGTTCAAGAAATGTTGCAAAGCATCCATGAACGCAGTCGAGGCTAACGTTAATAGGGTAGGGTCACTGGCTCCTGACTTTGTTGCTAACCTTGCAATTTTGCACAATTTCAACGTAGTATTCATGATATTTTTTATTATTAAAAAAAACTAACTGGAAAAAAATGATGCAAGCGATCTCTCATTTTCCATTAAGGCGTCTTCTCACTTTACAAATTTAAAAAAATCGATTTTTATTTTATTTTAAATTTTGAAAGTATATATCTTCAAAAATGTTATATCGAAATTTTATAAAGATCGAACGAGTCTAACTATATTTTTGGACGACCGTTAGGTGACTACCTGAGAGCACCCGGCTGCATACATATTGTTCAGACTCATGGTGCAAGTACAAGAAAGTGGTGAAAAACAATCAGATAGAAACTTTTAAACATCCTCCTGCTCTAGCTGAAGATGTTCACGAGGTTTTGAAACCGATTTATGAAGATCTTCGGAGGAAATACCCAAAATAACAACGAGTGTTTCAACAGCTGTGTCTGGGCAATTTTTCTGTAACCAAAACTTTAAACGCGTTTATCTCAAAACAAGGTTTTTCGGTGGCTTGTTGATGAAATTTCGGAAACTATCCGGCCGATTGTCATGAAATTTGAATGACATATTAACGAGTTATGGCTATAGCGCATATCATCAGATTTTTGTAATTTTGATTTTAAGTAATTTTTTTTACAAAAAACTGCAAAAAAACGCGGTTTTTTTTTACTTTTTCGAAAAACGTGCGCCATTTTGTTATTTTCGCGGATATCAAAAATCTGATGATATGCGCTATAGCCACTGATATACTGAATCTAAAACTGTTTTATTTTTTTGTTTCAAATGACCCATCTCGGAGATACCATCAACAAGCCACGAACATAACATTTCTACACGGGTTTTTCGATGCTACTGTTTTATTATAATAATTGTTCAAAAATATAAAAATATTTTTTTTTCATTTACTTGAAAGATGTGTTTATTACATAAGATCCATTTTATCTCATAATTTTTAGCGAAAATCCTTGAAAAAAAATCGTGAAAATAGCCTATTTTTGAGTCGCCTAAAGTGAGAAGACGCCTTAATTAAATCTCCATGTTAATATAAAAATATTACTTTATAACATATGTTTTTCGTTTCGGTTTTCGGTTCAATTAAAACAATTTCGACCAAGTGTTTGTATAGTGGCTTACATCCTGGACTCTTCTTGGACGAGGTTTGCCCTGATTTCCTGGATTATTTTCCATTTCTGTTTCTGAGATTTTAAAAGGTTGGTCACTGGATTTCGTAACATTTTTAAGAAATAAGCATTGCTTAACTTCTTGCTGGTGGTTATGGAAAAATAAATTGCGATATATCAATAAGAATAAGATATTCAATAAAAAAATATATCACGAATGTGCTGAACATTAAAATAATAATAAGGTTTTTAGATTGTTTTGTACCTTATTTAAAGAATATCTGCAAATGGATACATGTAATCCAATATGACGCTTTGGCAAACTTTTTTGCTATACAAAACGTAAAATGCTACAGCAATCTTGAGGTCAAATTAAGATGACATAATAAAGACGAAGCATATTTACGTTATTGCGTGCTTGATGGCAAATTCACAAGAAGTAATTATGCGTGTTTATATAAGACAGATAGTATGAAATACACAATATTTGATGGCGCAAGCAAGCTTTCGGATGTATTATAATGATTGTGTATTTTTGGCACTGGAATCATGATGAAATATTGATCGAATGAACTTCCAGATTAATTGTTGCTTGGTAAACAAAATTTAATGGATCAAAATTGAAATGCCAAACATCCAATCGCTAAATTAAAATTTATTTTGGAAATGACAGGATTTCTTTCAAAAGCATTCAGTAATAACAGCTAGATTAACCTATTAATAAAACGAATAAGTACTTGTGGCCATTCAGTCGAACCTTTTTTAATAGTATGTATGTGTTTTGGGATTTTATATAAATATTTAAATTGTCTATAGTCGTTGCTGCAATTACCGAGAGAAGGCACCAGTGTGTTCGGATGAGGCTGGATTTTATTATGAAAATCACATTTTTTCTCATATAAAATAATGTATCAAATGATGAACATGCTGAAGAAATGACACATCCAAGACACTTAGCTCCGAAATGTATAATAGCAACGTGTTGTTATTTTTGGAATGTTTATTTTCATCAAGAAAGTTATCAGCTTTAAATTGCATATTCAACAAATGCTTCCGTCTTGAACCATCAGTCGTGGAATTTTCATATGTAAACATTCTGCCAAATGTGTTCATCCCATTGCTTCCAGTGCATAATATGATGTTCTGAGAAGTATTGATACGTCTGAAACGTTGGACTCCACTCAAAACTATTTTGATACACTTTGCATTCATCCACGGACGATTGGGTCATTTCATCGTATGCTTCGATTAATAACTGGGGCTGTTGCATTTGGGTTATATCAATCAATGATTGACATTGATCATTGTTCATTTCAAGTCAAAATCAATACAGAACCGACTGAAGAATAATTCTTTATAAATAGCCTGCGTTTATAAAACGATTTTTAAAAATGTCAATAAGGAGCTATTTAAGTACATCCTGAAATCTAAAAATTTACAAGGCTTCACCGGTTACTATTCACTCAGCTGACTACCGATTTGACTTAGGGATCTAGTGATGGATCCATGTTTCATCATTGTCAGCTCCAAGAATCCCTCTGAATTGTCGACACGTTGTTGTTTATGATCAACCCTAAGCAAATGAGGTACCCATGTCGAACAAAGCTTTATGGCTCAAATGTCGATGCAAAATGGGGAATAAATGTCTTCTGATACATTTACGATGTCACCTTTACGATCATAACTAGGGCGTGGCAAAGCAGGCGCCTGCCACGGGCGCAACTGGGCTTGGGGCGCAAAACGTAGGATAGGAGAGTTGCACGTGGTTTTTATTTTACTTGACCATTCTACTCTAAATAATACGCGTTAATTGACATATCAGTATTACGGAGTCATTTTCGGTATCTTGCGTGGGGTTCCCCTGCGTCTTTGTTTGCAGATAATACTTGCTTATTGTGCCAGATAAGTCTGCATATTTTCTTCGCAGCACTTCAAATCTTATCTTATCCAAATATAATGTAAGAAAAATTAAACAGGATCCTCTGTCACAATAAAAAAAGGTTGAAAACAAGTACTTCTCATTCTCATTACTCTGAAAATTGACTCGAAGTAGATAAAGCCACTGGACAGATAATCGATGTCAAGCTTGAGAGTCTTTGATTTGAAGTGTCGGCGAAGACGGTATGCATGGACTTATCTGGCGTAATAAGCAGGAATCATCTGCTGATTCATGACGGTATTTGACGGTAACTGTGCGTCAATGGGTTAAATGAGATTATCTCGAATCTGTATTTTCGAAAACGACTTAAGTTGGGGCTTAAAAAGTTTTAAATCGAACTGGCTGAACTTTGGGAGGTTTTTCAGTATAATATTGTTGATTGGATATACTTGAAGTTTTAAGGTTTTCGCGTTAATAAATTACTTTTTTTGGGTAAAATTATATGAAAATTTAACTAAAAAGCCAACTTAGTTTTTAATTTTATACATTAATAGGTTATTATATTCTTCTCTTGCACATATTAAAAATCAAAAATTTATTTTCAGATCTATAGAAAAAAATTGACAAATGACAACTTCTTGATATCACGAAAAAATAGAGGAAGGGGGGGGGGGCGCAATTTAGATTTTTGCCACGGGCGCATCATATCCTAGTTACGGCTCTGTTTACGATGATCGACTAAAACCGTTTTGTGTAGGTTTTTTTAAAAATATCTACGAATTTATTGAGTGATGTGCTATTTTTGTCATTAGTATTGATGATGCATAGGTTGCATCATTGATGTATTATATTAGGTTGAGTCATAAATAGTTGCCGGCGTAAAGAAGCCGTTATAATTATTCGGTTCTACCCTTGATAAGTCATCCATATTGGTAAGTATAGGGTATCATTAGATATGTATGAGTCATATTAGTATTTTTTACCATCAAAAAGTGCATTTTCAGGAAGCCAAGTGCAAGTTCGGGAAGCCAAATACATCACAATTAACCATTTACCGGCATTTGGAAAAATTGGGGATGGTTATCAAATTGTATGTATGGGTGCCACATAATTTTAGTGAAGGCAATAAAGAAAATCTAATGTCTATTTCTATAAGGCTCTTCTTATAGCAAAAAAATGAGCCATTTATAAACAGAATAATTAATGGAGATGGAAAATGGGTAACATACGATAATGTTGTACATAAAAGACAATGGCTTGATAAAGATCAACCACATATACTGGATCCCAAAGCCAATATTCATGGAAAAAAATGATGTGTATGTTGGGATTTTCGAGGCATAATCCACCACGAGCTTATAAATCGAAATAAAACAACCAGTGCCAGTAAAATACATTCAATAGCTATAAAGTGTTCAAGAAAAACTTCAAGAAAAAAATGCTTTTCTCTCATCAATCGGAAAAATGTCATACTGTTACACGATAATGCAAAACTGCATACAGTAAAGTTGACGCAGCAAAAAAATCCGGGATTAGGGTGGTGGGTGGATGTAAAGAGTAATATTAATTTATTATTTTGTTAAAGCTAAATAAATGTTTGAAAAAAAAATCGGCAATTATTTATGACTCGTCCTAATATTTTAGTAACAGTATAATTTCCAACATCGTTACGTATTATAATGTTCATAGAGACATTTTAATATTTCTGATCGATGGGCTCGATCTAATTTCACCCTGATTTCATCGATCTGCAAAAGCAAATATTGGGATGATTAAGAACGTGCTCTGGAACAGTCTATGAGCACCTGATTTGCAACAATTAAAATATCATTTATTCTTTTAATTTCGCTACTCACTCATAGATTCTCTCCTATCTAAAATAATCTTAGCTATATGTGGAAGGTAATGAAAACCCTAATACGAAACCACACTTTCTCTAAAAAAAAGTATAGTCTACGTCCAGTAATTGAATTTAGCTGATGATGGTGATGACTTTTTATCCATTTCAAATTATGAGATGTTGACACTGGCGATGTCCACCTATTATGATGCATATATGCCTGTAATTTGTCTGTTTCACTTCAAAGGCATCGAGCACAGTCCTAATACAACTCTTGCACAATATTCGTCAAAGATTGTCGAGTTCGTACATCCTCCGGTGGAAATCGTTAATTATGTAACTCATAAGTCTTGTTTTTCGGATGCGAATCGTTAATAAAGAATCTGGGTTGCGTATATATAAAAGTGATGAATGAACAATTGGACTTTCACTATTCTAGTATGAGTAACACTTATTTTTTTCTAACGTGGATGGATACGTAATTTGTGTTGCGATATCAGAGAGTGTTAACTTAAATACCTGATTACGTCTTTTATGTAACACTGCGGCTCAGTATATCGCAAAACCAACTCAGAAGATCATGTATTGATCGAGGGCGTGATATCCAGTTTGGTGTTCTACTTGGATGAATATCTTATGGGGGGGACTTGTTTTATTAGTGCATCTTATTATAACAGTTTCTGATTATTCATTTGGGCTACATTTGCTGAAGAACATGATTAGATGTAATTAAGAGTAATACGCTTTTTTTTAAATCTTAAGCGTTTATTGTACTGTTGTCATTGAGTGGAAAATATTGGCTTCAAAATAAATGGTAGTCTGCAATTTTTAGACAATATTTGGATCCCAGCTTAACCCTTTAAAGAGGTAAGACACAGAGCTGTGTCCGAATTCTAGTGATTCAGAAAGAGCAATTTTACATGTTGAGGTCGGAAACAAACAGAGACGGAGAGTGTCTTGTACGTTGAGTTTGGAGAGAAACACAGACGGAGAGAGTATTTTGCGTACATAGTACGATTGTATAGACCGTTAACCCAAATGTATCGTCTAATAACGATATGTGAATGATATAATGAATCGATTTCAAGCGTATAGTTTATGTTTACTTGAAAACTGACCGAGTTTATTTATTTATGTACAAGCTTCATACACGCTGCGACGGTCCTGACAGATAAGTGGATTTGTATGGATGATAAGTGGCAAACATACAAATGTAACATCTAAGTTTATGATGATTTAAAATTGACTCACTACTCTTAGGTTTAATGGAAATTATACATTTTTGAAGTTGTCCTCGTACTTGTATCATCGACAAGGCTTTCTTGGCTGAAGAGAAATGATAATCTATTGGAACCAAATCCAGTGAGCAGACTGGCAAAATCACATTTTTTATCACTGAAGCAACATAATGTTATCATGCAGAAATATGATTCTTAATTATTCTAATCATTGTTTGTCGCCAGCCAATATAAGCCACAAAAATATGTTTTCTTCGTAATAAAAAAGTCGTTTCTTTCTTCTGAATATTGATGTGGAATGCAATAAATGGTGTACAATATTTCGGAAAATTTGATACATCCAAAGATAAAATGATACATGCTTAATCTGCCTTTTCTGATGAAATATGCACACATTGTTTTTGAGACAATTTTTAAAGAGCTTGTGACTAATATAATTTCCACATTATTATAATTAATTTATTGAGAGTTAACGCAGGTGAAATGTGTTAAGCATTTCAGGATAAATAAACTATTTTGATGTATTTATATTACGAAAATGATGTCTTGCCCACGTTCATGGAAATACTTGAAATCTCTTCTAAAAATATTAAAGTTCGCGTTCAAATGCATATTAACATATAATGAAGCAATTTATAAATATAATTGATGACGTTTAATGGGGATGTTCAATATAAAAGCGCGTTTTTACATTATATTTTTATTAATCAAAAAGATAACAAATGCATAAAATATAATAAATAATTGATAACATATATTATATATGTACATATGAGTTGGTTAAAAATTTTACAAAATCGAAATGCATCCCAAATTCTTGACACATCAACATTAAGTAAGACTAGCAAATAGTAATATTATTAAATATCAGTTACATAATCAAATGCAGACTATCGTTTGTGTTCAAATAACAGAAATTCGTATTTTAACAAACGTGCTGTTAAATTCGCATTGTCGATGGCCGAACGTTGAAGAAACTTTGGTTTATTTTCAAATGCATTATTTTAAAATATTGAAGTCATAACAACTCCTCCTTGTTAATGCGTTAATCAACGTCAACATTATCTATTAAAAGTATTAACGTGCAAGTCTACTCAACAAACATAACATCAATTATTGAAACCGTTGATTCACAAAGCCCAACTTCTCATGGAAAGGTTATAAATAATACGGGGAATTGGTGTTTAACCTTATGCAACTTAAGGACCCTTCTTGAAGAACATTTTCCCGCATTTGTTAAATATAAAAATATCCTCGTCAAATTCATCGATCTATTTGTCATTGGGTGGATTCATAAAGTCCCAATGATGATGATGAACCGTCTTTCCATCTCCAACGCCCATCAGAATCAATCCCGCTAACATAACTAAAACTATGACTAACGCCATTTGCATGTCTTTTTTGTTCTCACCGCTGCCGAAATGTGATGTTATATAAGACAAAACGGAACGTGTCGTTCTTCCGATGGAAGACTGGCACGCTCTAAACAATTGTCCGGAAAGTTCAGAAACTGAAGGCTCGTTCGATCTGGGAGCTGCTCTCCTGGAAACGGGACGATACTCTTCGTCAGAGCTTGATACCGGTTCTCTCCTGTGGGTCCTCCTCCGCGAATGCTGAGGCCTTTCATTTTCAGAAAAATCAACCACTGCCCTATCAGGGCCGGGTCTATCGGCTTGAGGTCTCAACCTGTAGAACGAAGAAGGAGGCATGGAGTACTCTGGAAAGCGGTACAAGGGTGCTTCCATATGCGGCAAGGGTGGTCGCTCTGGTGGATCTACATCGTAATGACAATTTATTCCATTTATATTTATATAACGTTCATTAGAACCTGAAATCTGTTCAAAAATTAAACCTGGTTCATGACATTCTACTAAAATGGGCCTTTCACCAATTTGACGCCCAGTTTGAACAATTGGAACTCCTTCAGTAGGAATTGGACTTTCAGTGATAGTCGGAGGTTCAGATACAATACGGCTTACAGGAATTGGTGCATCAATGATCGTTGGAGGCTCAGATGCAATATGAACATCAGTTTCGTTTAATGTCTGTCTTGTTATAGGTGGATCGGGAACATTGGGAATATCCGGCGTCATTGGATATGGAACAGAATCAGTCTGTGTCTCCTGAGAAGATTCTGATCTCGGTTGGATGACTTCAACTGGAGTCTGCGTAGCAACTGGCGTCTGCATAGCAACTGGAGCGGATGGAGGAGCCATCTGAGCAAACCTTTGCATCAATTCGTCAAAAATGGTCGGCGCCAATTCTATTCCACTGACGACTATATTTCCAGATTTAGAATTGATATCCGTGACATGTATAGATAGTCCTTCGATTTCCGATACAAGAATTTTGTTAGCTTGCAGTTCGCCGACATTGAGTCTTTCCACCTCTAAATCGGAAACTTGCAACTTTTGAGTTTTAAGCACTCCCATCTCTGTATTGATGCCGAGTGACAAAGGCTGAAGTATCACATCTGGTACAAATTGACCTTCTTCTTCTTGAGCTGGCTGCTCTACAGCTCTCTGCATTGATTCTTCAATGAGACTCTCTTCTTGTAAAGCTCTCCACATCTCTGAAGGTCTTTGCGGTTCTGGTATTTGTGGCGGCATGTCAGAATCACGTGCCATATAAGCCTCTAAACTTGGGAAAGGAGCAGCTTCATATTCAGCGAAATCATCATAGGGCAACACAGTCAAAGTTGCTTCGGTTAACATCTCATCGCGGTTATCGATTCTTGTAGGACTGGATACACGACGTTCAAGTAAAATAGCAGGAGACATCCTACCAAGTGGTGTTTTTGGTCTTTCAATTGGTGTCTTTGATCTTTCACCCGGTGTTTTTGAGCGACTTCTGCGGGAATTTGGTCTTGAATCTCTAAATCGCTGCATCCCTTTAGAAAATATTTCAGCATCGATCGAATTTTCTTCAGGCTCATCTGCTAAATATTCTATTTCGGAAATTTGATTATCTTTTTGACTATCATCGAAAGCTTCTTCCATTCCTATAGTATAATCAAAATCATCAGGCAAAGGATCTGTCTGTGTAGAAACTTCTATTTCTACTATTTCATCGTGTTCATAATCATCTTCTTTCTTTGGTTCATTGCGCTCTACAAATACTTCAGGCGCAATATCTCTTTCTTTTATAATTGTTGATGTAAATACTTCATCTTCGATGAATTCATCTACTGGGATATCTTTTTTGGCGTAGTTGAAATTATCAAGTTCATTTCTAAAATCTCGCATGTCGTCAACGGTAATCGGTATGTTGATATCTTGCGAACCAAACATAGGCTCAGTTTCTTCAAGATCCTGGTGATATTCATCATCGATTATGAAATCAGCATCGTCGTCCTTTTTATCCTCTGATTCCTTCTTCTTTTTAGGACCTCTTGGTGGCCTTGGCGGCGGAGGTAAAGGTCTATCTTTCATTTTGCTGACAACATCGCCAGATTGCAAATCTTTTTGTATGTCTAAATAATCATTTTCAATCTGGACATATTGGATTGCATCGTCAACAGGTTCGGTAAATGAAGCCAAATCTGTTAAACTCGTTGTAGATTTTTTTCTGGGAGGTCTTGAAGGTCCTAACGTGCTGTAGTTCCTCGACGGCCTTTTTGGAGGCGTAGTTCCTCTGAGAGCTCTTGGAACTGTAAAGAATTGACGATCGCCACTCAAGCTCTTCGATGACCTATGTCGTCGAACGGGGGCTGGTGGTCTTGGTGGAGGTTCAACTTTTTTAGGAAGTACCTTATCAACTATGGCGTATCCCAAACCGTCTTCCATATCGTCTAAAAAGTCCAAATCTGTCGACTGGTGATGCACGTGTGAATCTAAAGTTAACGATTCGGCCCCACGAGAAGTCCTATCGTCGTCGCAAATGGAAGTTGTTCTCGAACCACGGGATCTTGAGCGCCTTGGAGCGATCGGGGATTCTTCAGGTCTTTCGTGATCCATTCTTGGCATTACATATTCCACTCGATGAACTATAATCTGAAATCATACATGAAATTTTACTTTATGTAATAATCACCTGTGAATCCGGAACCGATTTATTTCAACATTACAGAATCATCTTATCTCTTGAATTTAATCATATTATTGATCAGACGCTAACTTATTAGCCCTGAAATTAAAATTCAATTGAATTGAGAGCATATGTTGGAATTGTTATTGCATATGTCATTGTTATGCTTGCGCTAAGATTACATTTTAAATTAGGTTGAACTTAATCGAATTCAATAGAAATGAGAATAAGTGTAAACTGAAAAGATAAGAAAATTACCTCATCATCCGCAATTTTATTCTCAAGATTCTTCATCTTGATCCATCTGTCAGATTCATAAGGCTCGTTAAACAAGGATCCATCTTCTGAATAATTGAAATCTTTCCCTTTCTTCCGTCTTTTGGGGATCGTCGGCACATCTTTGGTTTGTTCCACTTCATTTTCATACTCGTTCAAATTTTCCATTTCTGGTTCTTTGAAATTCGATGAAAAAATGCTTTTTCTTAAATTGCCATTTTTTTCCGGTTCCGGCTTAGTATGCGTATCTTGGAACATTTTTGGAGAGGGAATTTCTTCGACTTCCGTAAACGTCGGAGTTATTTCTTCTTTTGGAACGTCTTCAATGACCTCAATACGACTCGCTTTGGCCTTTTGTTTTCTACTCCTGGAAGGTCTTACCGGAGGAAATGTATAGTAGCCATCGTCATGTTCGATCATGTTACGACTGTCTTCTTCTTCGTCGTTCAATTCGGTCTGATCAACATTTTCATTATAATCGTCTTGATTTCTGAAGTTTTCTTCGTCTAAATCCATGCGATCTGCATATGCGCGGTTTGATAAATTTTGATTTTTGTCCAATTGATCGAGCGCATTGACTGGTGATCTAAAAGCATCTCTGATTTCATCACTCAGATATTTACCTACTTCAATGTTGTCTTGCGAAATTCCCTTCTGGCGTAGGAAGAATTCATCGTTGTCGATTTCTTCAAGAACTCCTCTTCTATGGCCTTCAGCAGATGCTGCCGACGATGCATCATCGACGTTCGGCGACACCTGTTCAAAGTCTTCATTTTTATCAGTACCTGGCAAGAAATACGGGAGCGATGAACGATGCTCTAATCGTTGGGCGGAACTTTTTTCCATAGCATTCCACAATTCTGCATTGTCCAGCTTAACTTTGGCAATCTTTTCTCTTTCATACTCTTCCTGCATCATATTGTAGTCTTTATCGACTTGTTCCAACTTGTTTTGAAAATCCTGATCGGTTTCACTGGGGAAGACCTTAGGACCTCCACCATAATGACGGGGTTCCGTCGACGCTGACATGTTACTGGAATCTTCCCAATGTGCTGTGCTCATCACTGCTTGGCGGTCTTTTGTCACCCGAGGCACAGTGGCGAATCCCGGCGGTGGAGTACCCGGTCTTTCGGGTTTCGGTCCCTTTTTATCTTTTCTGAATCTGGAAAATCTCGGATATGTTCGAAAATCAAAATCTAGCATACGCTTCTTGGAACCCGAAGTAGATTCTGTTGATTTTTCACCTTTGTCGTCCGATCGACGCGGCGTTTCCTTGTTGCGGCTGAATGCAGAAAAGTTGATTTTAGGCCTGTCAGGCATTTTGAATTTCGAACGGTCGGGCATTGAGAATTTTGGCCTTTCAGGCAAAGTGAATTTCGATTTGTCGAAGAAGTTCATCTTTGGCCTCTCCGGCATGTTGAACTTCGGTCGTTCGGGAAGACGGAACTTCGATCGGTCGGGGAAATTAATCTTGGGCCTGTCTGGGAGATTGAATTTAGGGCGATCCGGTAGATTGAATTTCGGGCGTTCGGGTAAATTGAATTTTGGACGTTCAGGTAAGTTGAATTTTGGTCTTTCGAATTTGGGTCGTTCGGGCATTGTGAACTGGGGTTTTTTGATGGTTTTGAGCTTTGTTCGGAGTTTCCCTGTTCCAGTTTTAATGCGTTGTTGAAGTTTGGATGCTTCCGTACCCATCAGACTTCTCTTCCTGTTTTCCCTTTTCAGAGGAAGATCTTCCAGAGCGGACGAGTCCACTTGGCTGGTGCTGATTTCGCAGTCGGTTCTGGATTCTGCGGTCGTCGGAGTGTCGACGAAGTATCTATCTTCAATTTGTTTCTGAAGGACAGAAGAAGAAGAGACACCATCGCGGCTTTCGGGACCTTCGAAAGAATCCATATTCGTCGGCTGATCTTCGTCGGTCGGGGGTCGCAAGAACTGTCTCTCGTGAGAAGTAGTACTGGAGGCGTCGTCGTCTGCTTGCTGGATCTCGTTGCGGGACACGAAGACAGAAGGTGGCGGCGGTGGGGTAACTGGGACTTCTGCTGGAGGCTCTGGGATATCCTGGGGGGTTATCTCCCTCTCCGAAACCGGTTTTCCGATCGGTTCATACTCATGATCACTGCAAAAAATTACAACTATATACATGTACATAAACAAAGCAAAATTATACAACGCAAATTATTTGCAAACAAGCACATGGTTTAAATCATACATGAAAAATATGAACTAGACATAGTTAGTTTTTAGCTGTGGTTTATTTCAGTTTCAAAGTATAGTTTTGTTTGAACGGCAATAATGTGAACTTGGCACTCAAGCTCTGTGAATTATTTATAAAAGTTTTAAATATCGATCTTTGAATCCCTGGCATTTGGTTAAGATAAATTGTATATCAATTATTAATTAGAATGGCATAAATTACATATGGCGCAAAATAAAATCGCATAATAAATCATGTAATAAGGTTTTAAATAATAAATAAAATAAATACAATCAGAATTTAGCAAAAAATAATAATCGCACAATTTTATTTAAATTTTCTTCCATATATTTTTAAATATTCGCGCCACATTTTAATAAAATAGCAATGAAATACGTTGTTCGCCATATGAATATCGGATGCAAGCGCATATTATAAACCATCATACATAATACGACTTATTAATGGATCTTTCACTTTTTTTTCTTAACGACATGATGAAATTGACTAATTGCATTATTTTAACCAGCTACTTTGAAAAAAATTATAAAATGAACGATTTGCATGGGTTTTTTTAATTGCTTTCTGGTAAAAGCGATGTTAATTTATGACGCTTTTTGTGGTTTCATAAATAAAAACCTAATTAACTAAATCCTCTGCGAATATGATATATTGAAGATTTCACATTCGTGATTTAATCAAAGCACTCATACATCAAACTATGGTAGAATCACACAAATTGATGTTCGGCGGAATCAATTCATATTCCAGATGGGGGGGGGGGGGGGGTGGATTCCAACTATGAATATTAAATTTGAAATGATACATTATCATTGTATTATTCCAGTAATTCAATTTTTGATAATCGAGATCGAGTTTATACAATGGTTATTGTGATTTAACAACTTTATTTGTAATAAAATTTAATGAACTACTTTATGATTTTTTAATCGTACTGGTGGTATATTTTATGGTTGTTATGCGTCTTTCAAATCTTAAACAGAGCGTATGTGACGTAATTATTTTTATGTATTAACACATTATCGGCGGAAAGCGTTTTTTTTTATAATCGACTGGTTCTTGACGAGATATGTATAATTACATCATATGGAGTGGCACAACAGTAGGGTTGAATTTTTGTGCATCTGTAATCATTCATAGGATTTATTTTTACCAAAAATGTATATTTAACTATATAATATTAATGAGCATGTGTTGATAAAATCGCTTAGATCCTGGACTCATTTTGTAGAGATTTGGGTCCAAATCCAGATTGTGGAAAAAATTTTCACCGTACCAATAAATTTGGGAGATCGGAAATATTAATATTTCTGATCGATCGTCTCGATCCAGGTTTACCCTGATTTCCTGGATTTGAAAAAATAAATGCTGAGGCGATTAATAAAGTTCCTACCTTTCCAAATAATCCTATCCTTACTTTACCACGTATGGAAGGCCATGGGAAACCACCACATTAAATCCTTTCCCTAGTAAGATCTTCTATGGAGATCATCTATATCCGACATCGAATATGACACATCAACGATTCATGCTTTGATGGACGTCATAAGGACTTCAATGAAAACTATATGTGTGACTCACAAATTTTTGATTGATTTTCAGATCTGATTACCCTGCAGTTGCAAAAAAGCACTCCAACATTTGAATCCATTCTGCACAACTTTGGTCAAATTTGACAAAGTCAATATATAAGTGATTGAAAGTCGAACCTCCCGAATACGTGCCACCAAGCAAAGCCGCGACGGACATTTGAACGACGTTATATTCCATAATAAATGTCATTAATTAAAATATTTTAAGAGACCATTTATTAAAATAATCAGCGATACACTTCTACCAATATTTATTATAACGCAAAAATTAAGTCTCAAGAACGATTTAAAATGTCTAAAATGTTCAATAAGTTTAAGAACCGCTGTGTATTGGACGTAATTTATTCATTAAAATATCTTGAATACTTCAAAAGCTATTGCCAGATTTATCCATATATTTTGTCCGCAGCAGAGAAAAAATGGAACCCCAACGTGTTAAAATTGACAGTGAAATAATATTAATCAGAATTGATTGAATTGAAATTTTTAAGTTATAATACAACCGGCCGTTGAAGTGTTATTGTGTGATAATTTCAAATGCAATTTAAACGAATAAGGAAACGTTAATTAGAGCGCATTATAAATTTGCAGCAATCCCATCGTTTGATGATCCACGTTTTTTGCGCTTATATAATCAAGTAAAATATTTGTACAATTCGCAATTATTTTTCATGAAATGTTATGATTGTCGGATTTTATATGATCGAATACAATTATGTGTTGGCATTTCGCGGCGTTCATATGTCGCGGCTGCAGTTGATGATTCGAGAGTGTCTGTTTGAATATTTGATGTCTCAGTTTAAAAATAAAAATGGCACGTTTTCTTGAATTATAAATGGCCTAGGTATCATCGAGGCACTTGTTTGTTTTGTTGGGTTTGGTTGAGGGGGTGTCTTCGGCATGCTCTATTGAAATGTTTGTTGTCTTTTACCGGTGATGGACTGTCAGCCTGTGCACTTGTTGCATCTGGTAGCTTTTCGCTCAATGGCCTCATCCAAAGCTGATCAGCAAGAATAGGAGAAGACAAGGACAAAGAGTTTATTATGTAATGGGTGGAGAATGCGGGAGAGCCACAGCGACAGTAATAGCCCGAGCCCAGCGGCTCACTTTTTAAGATCTATTCCTGCCAACGTGATACATAAAACCGACGCTTAGCGCCAAACCACTATTAACGAAGCGAGATTTGCAATTTTGTTGCAAAATTTTCTTATATTTAGAAAGGCGTAGGCAAAGGATGTCGGAGAGATGACTAACCTTCGAACGAAAGCGACGTCGCCGGTACGAACCGGGTGAGTCTCTCCTACGGGATTGATCCGGTCAGGGAGGAGCGAGTCGCACTGGAAAAACTGGCAAGCACAACGAACGTCCAAGGAGCTGACTGGGACACTGCCTTCCCTGGAAGGCCTCAGGGGTGTCCGACGTGGAGTGCCTCCTTCGGAGGTCCACCGGCGAAGAGTGGTCATGACTTCGCTCTAGGTCCCGCCGACGGCAGTCGGGACCTCAGGGACCCGGGTACTCATCACGAGTCGCCAGGATGTCGCCTATCCCCAGAGCGGTATATCACAGTGGGATACTGGGACACACTGCGCGCACGCGTGCGCATCCCGCCTAAGCACCCAACAGATCTTTGTCGCGAACATATTTCTAAATTTATCCGACAAGGTTGTTGAATAATGTTATATTTTTTGCGGCGCGAATTCGCTGCTTTTAACGTCCCTGATTTTATATATGTGGCCATACACATCTGAAAGAAAGTTTATTTATTTCTATTTTGGTCTAAGTGCGCTTACGCACGTGTACAGCATCAACTGAGCCGTAAATCACACCCCAAGACTAACAATATATACTTAGATTAACCTCCTTATTCTTCTTGTAAATTGTCTAACAACAATTGGATAAAATCATAGCATCACATTAATCTTGCCACTCAACTTTTAACTGATGCTATTTATCAAGATTATCAACAACAACAAAAATATCATTCAAACATCTCTGAAAATGAATCAGCATAAGATCCCTTTTTTCATGCTGATAAATCAACATAGTTAACACTTGCGAAAAGTATCAACGCCAATATATAATTGTGTAAGGAATGAAGACCTAAAGTTTATGCAAAAAAAATAATGGAATAAAATTTGTAACAAAAAAGGTTCAAAGGCAATGACATTAAGGGACAATTCTACCTTATTGGTTCAAAAAAAAGCTTTTTTTTTCTTCGTGTATCGGAAAGAATCAGTGTTTAAGAATACATTCAGCAAATTTCAAGTTGATATAAATTAAATTCGCAAAGTTACAGACCGAGAGGAGGAACTTTAAACGCGTTTGCTCAAAACTACTTTTTCCAAGCTCATGGAAGTACTCCTACATGCCCTAGTTGAGCATTCTTTATGAAATTTGGCAGACACGTGTATAATAAATGTCTTCATCGTTTATACTATAATTATTTAAAAATATTCAATGGTTTTTTTTTAATGAACAAAGAACTACAAAAAAATTTGGTTTTTTTTCCAATCGTTCACTATTTTTTTATTTTACAATATTTCTTCTTAATTTTAGTCTAAGCTATACACAATATTATACAAAGTAAAAATATATTTAATTTTTTTGCTGCAAATCATCTGTTCAGGACTTAGGACTTCCATGGTAAAGAATGTCATCGCTCGTCCATCGACATACGTAATTCCCCCCAATCCCACTACTATACTTTGTCAAACTTTAAAAAATATTATTAATAAAGATTGCCTAGTCAACATACTAAATATTAACTTTGTATATGCAATGCTTTTGGTCCAATAAGGTAGAAACGTCATTTAATTCACGAGAATGGATGAAAAAAAGGGATTAGGATGTCCCAGATGAATGGATATGTGACTGCAATATAGTTAGGATGATAATAATGATCGGTTTTGAATGTAATAATGCTAGAATATTGAACCAACTACACGAAACACTTGTTTTATAGCTGGTAACGCTTCGCGGGATTGTCATTTACTTAAGTATTTTTTTTCATTTCAACATTAATTTCATAACAAATTCTTCAAATCAAACTATGACCAAACAATCATTCTTCCTACTTGCAAATGCGGTTTAAATAAAATAACGGATTTCTTCATTTTTTGTGTGATTTTCAACAAATATTGGAATTCCATTCACATTGATTTTGTAATATTTTCACTTTTTATCATTCTTACTTTTTTATGATTTTTTTCCTTGAGCTTTGTCAAATTTGCACGGTTATACTCTTAGGTATAGATTTTTCGGTCGTCACTAAAATGTTTAACAATGAAGAATAATCACGGATACAAAAATGTGCGAATTTAATTCAATGCATAATAGGATACAAGAATAAAAATAGAGCCAAGCATGGATGCAAATGCACGATCATGGACATTATTTACAAAGAAAAAAAGGATGGTAAAATTGCGATAATCTCCATGGGGGACATTTCCAAGAAAAGGATCCTTCATGCTGACTCATAGCAGATATGGAAACCATGCGAGACATGGAATCCCCAGGCGAAGAAATCCAGTGGTGTCAGATCTGGAGACCGTGCGAACCATGGAATAGGGCCGCCAAAATAATTAATATCCACGATAGAGGTGATCAAAAAAGAAATCCTAATTGAAGGAACAAGTGCCGCCTTTGCAAAAATGGAAGAAGAAATGCTACTTCAGACAACTACAGTTGAAATAAGAGAAAGCTGTCATGCATGCATACGAAGTGGAGGCTTTTTTTAATAGAAACGTCATAAGCATAAAAAGTATTTACTTAACCCTGACCCTGACAAACTGGTACCTCTTCAAGTTTAACGACTTATTGAATGATTTGTATGACAATAATATGATATAATCTAGAGAACTTTTTAAAACTAAACTAAGTTCAAAATAGTTGTTAGTTTTTTGTTTAAATAATTTAGAAGTGGACATTATTCAGATCTAATTTTATTTAAAACCAATTGCAAAAATAGTGTGTTTGCTATTATGACCACAGATTAAAAAGTTAAAACGATTTAAAGGTGAAATTTTGGGTATTTTTTCAAAATGTTGAAAAAAAAATCTTTTTCGCAACCCTGACACTTAGGACATGGGGCTTATGTGTGAAACGTAACAAAAGACCCCCCAAAAAAATTTTGTCGTTCCATGTGCAAAAAAACTCTGTATAGTACATATGTTTATAAAGATGCGTTGAAATTTGACAAATATTTACGAAAATATTAAGAGACCCAGAAGAGGCCAACTTGATATCCCTGTATTTTGTTTAGCTTGAAATGAAAAAGGTTTACTTTGAAATTAAAAAAAAAAGTTTAACTTGAATTGAAAAAGGTTTAACTTGGCGTAAAAATATTAATTCGATGTAAATAATTAATGCCTTATTTATTATGGTATTTTTATATCGTCTAGAATTGATAAAAAATAGTACAAAATCATACATAATATACGCCATGGAACAGCGCAGGATATTTTTCAAATGTATAAATCACACAAACAAATTTTTGTTTAAAAAATATTAATTTCTGGAAGAGAATAAGCGCCACAAGCCATTTTTGCAATTATTTTGGAAAATATTTAGTATATTTAATCAAAATAATTTGCCACAACAGGATAAACAATAATCAAAACTGAAATAATATAAATTCAATTGATATTATCATTCAGAACTTATTTATATATGGTATATTAGATTATTGTCAGAAAGATACAAGAAAAAAATAGTTTTGTGAAATGTGGTATGTTAAAACATCAATAAACAAAGTAAACAAGCCAATATTCATACATTTTAAGTCTATGCTAAAAATAAATAATATTAATAACAGTTTGAATTATTAAACATGTTAAGATTGAGTAGTATAGTTAAATTATTTTAACAAATAGTAAAAAAAATATTCAGCGCCTTACTAGATTGGATATAATCCAGAAATGTATGGACTCTGATCAGGGATGATATAAAGCCGAGTCCTGTGCTCTTTAATTCAAAGCTGGAGCTCAAGTGAGCTGGATCTATTTGGCAAATGCAACCAGAAATCTCCTCAAATTAGCTCTAATTGCCAATTTCAACAAGAAAAATTCAACCGAATGAGTTTATGCCACAGTGGACGCAGCCACAGTGGCATATTTTATAAACAGGCCGTAGATTTATTTCGGCGTGCATTATTTCAGTTGAAATAAAACGAATTAATTTAAAATCGAGCCCTCGACGTTCAAAAATAGCACCGGTTAAAACTCGAACATGAACTACATTTGACGGTTTCCATTACAAGGCCAGTAAATTTCTGAAAATAAATTGTAACATGACGTTGCGCGAATGCGTCGTTCCAGAAAAACAGGCAGAAATTACGCACGCCGATTTCCAGAAGTGCAAAAATATTATTTCTCTGACAATAAGAGAAGCATTCGTTACTATTTCTAAAGCAACCCATGGATGATATTTTTAGGATTTGTGGCCAATTTTGTGCATAAAAATACATTATGAAACGACGAAAAAGAAGAACGGCGCGAGTGGGCGACGATAAAATTGAACGAAAAAAAAATACATATCAATTCAAATAAAAAAAAATAAAAAATTCATGCGATATTTTAAAATTGATTGCTTGAAAATTAAATTAATCATTTGAGTGTGATGCTATTTTGTAAAAAAAATAATTTATCATAAATTATTTTTGATTGATTAAAATCGGTTATGGTCGTAGCAAATTTTGTTAAGAGTAAGCTGTGCGTCATTTAAAACTAATGCTTAAATTCATTTGAAGTGTCAAATAATGTGCATACATACGTCATATCGCCACTTTAAATTGTGAGTATTTTTTATTTCATATGTGATATTGAATTTGATTTGATGTTAAATTGAATTATATATTAATTGCATGTCTTGATCATTTTGCTTTGGAAATTATTTTTAGCAAATTTTAATTGTTTGTGAGACGTTAAATATGCCTGTGTATTGTTAACTTTTTTTACAAATACGTCAAAGGCCAGCCAATTGTTAAGACGTTGCATGACAGCTGATTCTTTTTGATCTGAACTTCGTCCAACAGTCGAGTATTCTTTTTCGAAGACATCGTCGATAATTAATGTGCCGATGGCAGTTTTGACTCGTTTATTCATGGTATAAATAAAAATGCGAACCAGACGAACAGAAAAGGGACGATCGATTAAATAATGAGCCCATTAAAGGGTCAGTATCATATTCATAGAGCGTAATATTCATTCATGTGACATCGGATCGTGTTATTTAAAATTCAATGAAAGGCCCGCCAACGACACCTGTCGGCCGACGAGCGAAGCTTATTTAAAAATACACGTAAATAAACTGTCGTCTGGCGTTTTAAGAGCACGCGCCGAGTGTTAAAACACGAAAATTCACACGTCTGTCATCGAAATCAATCTATAAACGCATCGCTTTAATGTTTTAAAGGTCGTCATGGTTTTTTCCCCGAAGATTTAATACATTCGCATACACAAATTTACACGCGTTTCCAGATCACGCAAACGTTAATTCGCCGCATCGCGTAGGAAGCGGCGAAATGTAAATGTGGCCGCTTCCAGATGTGTAACATGAATTGCAATGATGTAAATCGATCGCGTGCGCAAACTTACCCTATTTTAGACCAAAAATCTTCCCCGTCGTCCGATGCTTGCTCTGATGGGGCCCTGTTGGTCGTTTCGGTCAGGTCGAAGTGCACTTTTTTGTCCAAAGCGTCGTCGTCGTCAGCCACTCGTCCGTCGCTGGGCTGGTCGTCTTCGGCGTCGTCCGTTATTTCAGTTATGGTCAAATTGGGAGAGCCGTTTCCAGTCTGCATTTTCTTGTCCTCCACGGGAGAGTCGTCGGCCTCGAGGACGACAGCTTCGCTGTGCTGCGGCTCTTCCAGGGGGAGAGTCATCGAAGTGTCGTACATCGATTTCAGTTTGGCGATGTTTTCCGTGGTCGTTTCCTCGTCGTCCATGGGCTCGTCGTCGATCATCAGGCTGGGGTCTTTGGAGTCGCCGGATTTTTCGTCGCCGTCCGTCTGCTTTTTGGGTTCGCTCTGTTCCTCGGGCTCGACGGTCATCTCTTCGTAGGCGTGTTCCCTGGTAATCTCGACGGGGGCCGCCTCCGGTCGATCCTCGACGGGTTCGGCTTCGGGTTCTTCGACGTTGTTGGTCATGACGATGGATATTTTCTTCTGAGGTTCGCTTTCGAGCTCTCTCTCCAGTTCGGCGGCCTTTCTTCGTTCTCTCCGTTCGGTGCCGGGGGAGCAGTCCAGAGTGAGGATTTCTTGGACTTCTTCTTTCGCCTTGGTCGGTTGATCTTTTTTGTGGTGAAATATGTCTTTGTGTATCGTTTTGTCGGCGATGTGTTTTATTTTTTCTACGATGGGATGGCAAAATTTGGAATTGCGCGGTGATTCGTCTTCGGGGGGCGGAGCGGCGGTCGATGCGGGATGCTTGCGTTTGAGTATTCCTTTGGGAGATATGCCCACTTTTGCCTCTTTGACGACTTTGAGGTTGTCCGGCATTATGATCTGTTCGATAGGTTTCTCTTTATCTTCCTCGTCGAGGGATATTTCTTTGGAGAACATGGGGATGTGTACCGATTCGTCCTCGCCTTCTCCCAGTTTTCTGCTGCTTCCTGGGGACGAATCGAGCATGAGAATCTTTTGGGGCTCGTCTTCGGCGGCCGAGACCGGAGTCCTGCGGCCGCTGCGGTCTCTCGAATGATCCCTGGACATGATTCCTTTGGGTTCCGTGTCCTTGAGGACTGTCTCGGCGGTGATGTCTCCGACTTGTAAAGGGGCTTTATCCAGATAAGTCCAAGGGTAACCGCCCTGTTGTCTAGCTCGTCTTATCTCCTCCCACTGATATGTTTTGATCGGCACCGGCGGCGACGATGACTCCTTTCGTATTTCTGACAAAGAGGATTCCATTTTTATATTACTTCAAGCTCAATGGCAGACAATAGACATGCTCGGGAAGACAAAACACTCGGATGTTTTATTTTAACAAACACAAATAGCACACACAATGTATGTAGAATTGTAAATCACATTTTCGTCGAAAGAATTGCGATTGAAATGTTAATCGAGTTGGAAAAATACAACAATCAGATGTTAGGGGGGGGTCACTGGGTTGTAAGTCAACGAGTATGCAGCTCTTTACCTCGCTTCGCATGGACTGGCCCAACGTCCATTACGTACCATCGTTGAGGAGTTGATGTGTCATTTTTTGGCGGATTCACACTGCACAATTTGGACAGAAATATATAGAGTTTGCGAAAATATTATGATCGAAATCGCCCACCGAGTGAGCAGCGGTGCTGGGCTGGCGGCACTTGTGCCGAATGGCTAAATATATCGTTGAGCATATGATTATTTTAGGTCAACACTTTACGTCACGGGAAAATGTGTATCGGAAGCTCGAGGAAGCACTCGCTCCCGGAGGTCTCTGCTCCTCTTCAGTCTCTTCCCCGATATCTCCGTCAAAACTGACCAACCAGCACAACTCAAACAAGCGATCGCACGGGACAGCCTCAACTTTGTGCTTCTCAATCATCCAAATAAGAATTCATTAACCAATCGATCTACTGCGACAGTTTCAGCGTAACGTGTCCTCTCTCTCTTTTCCCAATGTTGTACCGATGGAGGAAAATCACATGATGTATTCGTCTCTTCTCTCCTATTGCTCTTTCGTTCGTTCTTCCAACGCACAGAAGAAGAAATTTTGATATCGTTGAACTTCAATGTATTATTGGAGCATTACGTGTATAACCCCTTCAAAGCTGCAATCTTCAACACCTAACACCCTAAGCTTCAATAATAAGAACTCACACCACCGACAACTAACTTGGAAACGCCCAGCATATATTATTGAGTTTTACATAACGACATAACAATTTTACAATAATTTTACATAACAATTAACCGATACAAATAATCTATTTTCAATGTTAGAATCCATTTATTCAACAATACATCATAATGTGTACTCAAATATGAATACAAACGTAAGATTTTTTTCTTAAAATCACATCATCATTTTCGTTACTCGCTATATAATAATGCACAAAATTTAATCTATTTAATTGCATAAAATATTGCGATTCTTGCCACTATCTTTGTTAAAAATAAATTTAAAAAAACTATAAAATTGCTAAAAATAATGAAGATTTTATCAAGGTGTTACATTAGACTGTTAAAAGACAAGATGAGATTGGGATTTTGGCGGACAGAAAAAGACCAGACCGCCCAAAATCTACGGATGCGCTGATATAGTTTAAGATATTAGTATAAATTGTCGTTTATAATTTAAAACGAAGATGGACATATGATGTTGCGAGGTTGTTTTGGAAATTATGGTTATCAAAACAACCGAGCAAGAGTTTGAGAAATTTTGTTATACAACGCAAAAATCACAACGAGAGTAAGATTGTAAAAATGGACACGGATTGATATTGAAACTAACCCGTACAGTAGGATGATCGCGTATTTGCGAGCGATGCGAACGAGACTATGAAGATTTTAAATTAGCTCACTACTCAAAGGGTTCACTGGAAAAAAGTTAAAAAGGATCACTGGAATTCGCTCGCAAATACGCGATCATCCTACCATGCAGGTTAATAACGAGCGTTTTTCTTAATAAATAATTAGTGTTAAAATTATGAAATAAAAATTTGTATTGTAAATATGATGTTACAATCGAAACTAAGTAGAAATTTGATGATTTGGAATATCCGTGTTTTCCAGTTATCCGTGTTTGTCCTCCCCGGCAGTCCCCCGGATAATCACATAAAATGTGCAAACAAATGAGAAATATCAACTTCTAAATTCTTTAAACAAAAAACCAACAACTATTTTGAACTTGGTTTACTTTCAAATAGTTCTCTAAAATATACTCTATCCAACGATATTCCTCTTTCCCCTTTTTTTTGTCCTCGCCCGTTTTTGTCCATCCATGTTTTATGTGATTCTATTAAAGAGAATGATTATTTTTTTATCACGCGAGAACGCGGTCACGGATTGTAAAAAGTTGATATAATAGCAAATCTGCAATTTAATAACTCTTAGATGTATGTTGTGATTAGGGAATCCAATCCCGAGCCAAAATTTCGATCCCGGGATTTCGGGATTTCATTAGACAATCCCGGGACCAGTCCCGGGATCCCGGGATTGGGATTTTCAATCTTTTAAGAAATTACCTCGATGCATTTGATCAAAAATTACTAATCAGTCGATTTTTGTTCAATATAAAAAATCACTTGAAGGCCAAAGAATTTTATTTATTTAAGAAAAGATAAAAATACAATCTAAAAATAGATAAATAAAAGACTAAAAAATTCAAATATTATTTTGAAAATATGCCCGAAGTAACATTAACATTAAACATTAGTGTTTCGTCATTTAGTCTGGATCTGATTTTGGAAGTCAGGCAACTTTCTGCTGAAAATGCACGCTCAGCTTCCACACTCGTTGGAGGTATCGTCATCAGATATTTAAATGCTAGTTCGAGTTGATGATCGCGTGAGCCCTCATTTTCGTATAACACCATCAATGTGACTGATAAAATTCTTTTGTGCTGAGACACGGACTAAAAATCGCAAAATTCCCGATTTCCCGACAAATTATTTATTTTCGTCGCTGCAGATGAATACTTGTATACTATAATACTTTGATGTGATTTGTAATTATATTACGGAGGAATACAAAAAATCTGAACCCCGAATCTATTATATTTCGTATCGATATTCCCATTATTCGTCGAGGTGTAGTAAATACATCACCGGTAGGGAAAGGTTACTATAACAATTTGAAAAACATTCATGTACGCTATATATGTATACATAGATTATACAGTCACTGCTCCTATGCATCGCCTCAAGTTCTCCAATTACTAATTACGCCACTGTTTCCAAGCGTTCAGATTTCGTCGGGAATGTCTCGATTTAGTAGCCTTCGTCGTGTTGGTGAGATGTACGATTTCTGTTAGATAAAAATTTCAATCCCGGGATTTTCGGGATTACGTTTTCTAATCCCGGGATTCTTAAGTACCTAAAACTGTCCGGGATCCCGGGATCCGGGATCCCGGGATTGGATTCCCTAGTTGTGATATTGACATCTTCTGTTATTAGAATTGATATTTTACACATTCCCGCCGGGTTACGAATAATAATGTCTTTTGCCTAATGCTGGAAATATTGGCGAAAATTTGCAATATTAGAAAAAATGCTTTAACTTTTTAACTAGTAGGTAGCTTAAGAATGATCGAATTTTTAACATTTTTTTATACGAAAAGTTTTAAATATATAATGTTTATATTTATTGTGTTGACTAGACGATCTTTATTGAATATTAACCCTTTGAACTCCTATGGCCAGACTGTCTGGCCTAAATATTACGTGCGGGTAGCTCCGTCAGCAAGAAAGTCTGGCCGAAGAAAAATGTGTTTTTTTATCAACATTTTTTGTGGTTTTTTGTTCATTAAATAAACACTTATTTAATGAACACGTATTCTAAAGAATCTTTTAACCGTCATAAAATGTAGGTATAATTAACTGAAATCTATATAAAGTAAGTTATTAAGCTCTTTCAACAAAGATAGATGATTTTCGTTCGTGTTGTCTTGAAAGCAGGCGTTTGTTTTGATAATTAAGATACTCGCATCATTATTATTGTTGGTAAATTTTGTTATTCCCCCTTGACTGTTCTGGAGGGGTGTCATTAGCTGAGTATCACCACTCCTTTGCAAAATATATTCCTTCAGAAGTTAAGTGGCGGGCTTAGACGGTAAACTTGCCCTTTTATTTTCGCAACACATTAATAGACAAAAACAGCTGAACAACAGAAAGCAAATAATATGCAAGTTGAACATTAAGAAATGAACTTCATTTATTGAGTTTGGTTTATTATCAAACTTGCTACACGCTGCGGCGGAGTTGACAAAAAAGTGGATTTACATTAGAGCGTAGCGTGTATGTTCTCCGGTGTGAAAGGGTTAAGTACTTTAAAATGGCTAAATGCGCACAAGTACGTCTTTTCATATTAACCGACGGGAATGTTTTAAGTACAGATCTTTTCCAACTGTATTTACTTTAATGATACAACTATTTTTTTTTTAAATAAGCTAATTCAAGCTAACTTTATATCCCATTGATTAAAAGTTGGAAAACTACTGGTTAACTCTCTGATTTTATCAAATAACTAAAATGTAAATTAACCTGTATAAAATGTATTTTGGCCACACTCTCAAGATTATTTTGTAAACATTAACATTCAATAGAATGTAAAATGGTATATTATATGTTATGTAGTTAAAGTAAGGTAAACATGTTTTTAAGCAGGCGTTAGACTGACGATGCCCTCTATTTGGCTCAACGGCCTTCATCCTAATACGTTTGATAGATTATACGTTATAAAAATACATATATTACAAGTATTTCATTTTGGAAATTATTATAACAAGTCTTACATTCGGTTAAATTTGTTTGAATAGAAATACGAGCCCTGTCTTCTTCCTTTTGTATGCAAAATTTGTAGTAAATATGAAAATCATAGAAATAAAACAACAATTGAGCATACGATAATATTTTCAGCACTTTAATATATTGAATGGTTTGATACATTTTATTGACATTGTAAATTAATTAGACAATTCAATGTTTACATAGTAATTATTCTTAAAATATAAATAACCATTATGAGCCGTAAATATGAGCTCATTTTATAAAAATGTCTCCCCATTCTCAATCCCAATTACATTAATATATTTATCATTTTAATTTTATGCAATAAATAAATTCTATTTAACTTTTACATTAACTATAATTATATTAAGAAATGAGTAATTTGTTAATATTTAATATGCGTACGTATATATATATCTATACAAATATCTATATACGCATTCATATTCATATGATTTAATTTCAGATGTTGCTCGACGATGTGTTGCCATTTACGAGGGATGAATTCGAACACCTTGCGCGGGGAAAGTGGAAATGGCAGCACAACGCTTCAATAGTTAATCGTTTAAAGTTTCAATAGGTTATTCGAAAGATTACATTCGTACATAAGGCAAACAACACGTATCTTATGAAATAAAAAGGTAAGAAGACTATTAAAAGCAAATGAATTGCATTATATATTAGAAACTGGTTTGAAAAGGTAACACAATAGACGTCTCTAAACATCACATGTAGCTTACTTATGAGATTTCTTATTGACAAAATTATAAATATGCTTACCCTAAAATGATAGCTGAAAATATGTAAGGGATGCTTGAGCAGATTGTATTGACAGTTGAAATGTTGAGATCTTATTAAAGTACGGCTACAAATAGCTCCATCACAGTTAGAATATCGAAATCACATATATACGTCAAGATTGCTTTATTTATTAGCACTTGTAAAACAGTAAGCTTGAAACACTATTTCACTGTCTTGATGGGTTTTTTATCATATTTTTCCTACTCAGCATTTGTATACATTTTATGTTTTTGCTCGCACTTTTATACAAATATCACTTAATAAGTTCGTAGTATTATTTTTCACTTTAATATTTTTATTTGTGATAATTTTTTAGCAATTCGTTTAAAAATTTCAATCGTACGAACTTATTGAATGATGCGTTAATTAAAAATAAATATGTAATAATTTTGCAGATTAATTAAATAATTAAAAACTGCCATATAATACAAACAAATAATCTTTGTATCAAACACATGTAAATAAAAAAAATGATGCCTATATAAAAGTTACCAAATTAATAATATACATTAAATATATATGAATATCAACAACGGTTTTTTAGCTTTTAGGTTTACAGACACTCCGGCAAATTTATGGCACTTAACTGGTTTAAAGGCTTCGCAGATCTGATTTGTCAAATCCATTTATTTTATTGCTTAGTAAAATTGTACATTTCGAAATCTTATAAAGGCAAAGAATACTTTCAATGAGGTAGAAAATATACGTTGAAATTAATTTCAACCACTTTTTATAAAGTGGAAAAAACAATCCCACCTACTTTATTGTTTTAAAAATTATGATAAATCATAATAAAACTTTTATTCTAACAATACGTAGGGCAAATAAAAGTATGTTCATTTAATTTCGTTTATTTTTTTAATCTGTTTTTTGCTAGTGTTATTTTTCCAGGCAAAAATAGATATTTTAGATACATTTTCATTGTACTACTATTACATAAAATATTGAATTATAAGTATATAATAATTATTCTTAAATATCAGGGTTGTCAGATTCATTCGTGATCAAGCACACTTTAACATTTCAATTTCCATATTGTATACGATCATCTGCAGGATTAGTTGTTGTATATAATAGAATGCATACATAAAGATCGATGGATTAAATACAAATGTAGAATTTCATAAATCAGTTTTCTTATTCGACTCATTATGGAATAATAAAAGTAGCATAGTAAATATATTTTTTGTCAAACATTTAATATTCGATTAAGTGCAATTGAAAAGTAAAATGATATCTATTAACTCGTTATCGTCGTATTAACGCGTTATGCGTGAATTCTGCGATCACGCAAAATGCGAGTCCGGATCATAAATTTTTAATTTATACGATTTTAATGAATTATAGTGTATATATATATTACTATATTGCACAGTTATATTTACTTACTTAATTCAGGTCGTTACATTGCCTTATTAATAATATAGGTAGTAAAATTTGTTTGTAACGTCAAACACATTTCTAAAGAGCAATACAGCCGTCTTCATAAATAAATCAGGGAATATGCAAATTTACTTCGTTCTGTGAATATGAATAACTTAGTTTTTTAAATCTTTTTACAATTACATAAATACTTTCAATGAATCGCAATCAAAGGCTCTTTTCTTTTAAGTAATTCTAGATATAAGGCATTATTTAAACCTACGTGGGTTCATCATTCTAAATAAGCAGCCGAAGTTATTATAGGAAATGATCAAATTCGGTGTTACACATTTTTCTCTGTGGTCGTTTTATATTATAGGGCTAACCTGCCAAAAAATTTCTATGCGTATAATATTAGCTTGTGATTTTATATCGTATGAAGTTTCTCTCGGTGCCGAAGACCGTCACAAATTGAAAATCATATTCGATAGAATGAATGCATTAATAACGCTCGGAATATAAATATGTGCCTAAATTTTCTTACCGACGATGCACAAGACAGGTAAATCTGGTTGAAAATGTAACATGCATAAATTGTTAGAATGAAAATTAATATACACAGTCTCCCTTGTCAAACATTTAAAAAACGTCCTTAAATTACTATATTTAATATGCATTTAAACCATTTAAATATCAATTTTTTAAAACAATTTAATCTTGAAAACTCGTATATATTTTTAATGTGCGTTAAGCATAGATAATTTGCAATAAAATTTTATTCTATTTCTTAATCTCTAATAATGTGTGAATGTAGATTTTTGCAGAGGTTGACTGTACATAAAAATTTCATCTAATGACAAAATATGTTGTTGAACAGGTGACAATTTTTATATAAAACTACAATTATATTTTACTAACGGTATATATATATATATATATATATATATATATATATATATATATATCATCATTTAATTATGTATATATATATATATATATATCATCATTTAATTATGTATATATGTATATATATATACACACAAAACACCAACACTTTCATCGGCATGTTCATATATTCCCTCGTGTATGAAAAAATATTTTATCGATGAATATTTTTTTATGTTATTATTTTATCTATGTTAAATCAACTTAAATTGAATTATACAATAACAAAGTTGTTTACTATGATTTTTTTTTTTTTTTTGCAAAAAGCCATTTTAATTATTTTAGTAAAAAAAGTAAACATACAAATAGTTCTCCTTTAAATGATTTAATGAGTCGAGGAGAATGTGAAATAGTTAAAGAACATTCAATGAAGATTTGTGAATAAATTCACAACAAAAGCTTAGTTTAAAGTATTTAAAGTTTCTTACTTTATTTTAAGCAAATGAACACAGTTTGACAAGTCCTTCATCTACAAAATCTGACGAAAAAAAATTTAATAAACCTTCCTTAAACATTTATCAGTTAAATAATGTAATAAATTTTCATCATTGCGAATACCCAACTATCTATAGGGGATAAACATAACGATTGAGCATTGAAATTTGTTTATAAATTTAATAATAATCATGAATTATTTATTAATATACAAGAAAAGATGGAATATTATTTTATTTTCCACAAAAGTACATTATCATAGAAACGAAAGATCGGCATAATTAATTTTAACTATCGTAATAGAAACAATAGTAAATGAAATACAATAGAACCTCGATTATCCGGATTCGGATGATCTGCACGTGGGAACTGTGTCGTGATGGATTGAAAACCATCGCTATTTGTTTGACCGATTTGACGAACATTGGGTGTAAAATATTATGCATTCTGTGTACAAAAAAATTAGGTCACTGGTCTTCAATACGCATCAACACGCTTCAGAAAATATTACGAAGTTTATTAATTCTTTAATATCAGAAGATCAGAGCGGAAAATTATGAAAATATCAGGAAATACAGAAGTTGAAAACGTGTATTTTTATGTAGTTTATGAATCATCAATAATCAAACAATCAACTTGAAAAATGAAGATCGATGACGTCGGCATGATATCAGGGAAGCTGAAATTCTTGGGGAAAAGCTTGCTGGTGACATACCTTCAGCCAACACATTCATTGACACATTGAAGCTATTTTTGAAGAAGGAAGGATCCGATGAAGAATTAATATACAATGCTGATGAGGCCGGTTTAAATTGTCCGTATTTTCGTTAGCCGAAATATTTTCATCCCCAATTAGTCTGGATAGTCGAGGTTCCACTGTAGTTACGTGCAAATATATCATACACATTTGTGTCTAAAAAGCAAGTTCTTAAATGCCTGGAAATTTATACAAAAGTAGCACTTATATGAAATTAAAATAAAACTTATCGATTCACATTGCTTATTCAGGAACAGTTATTAAACATTTAAGAAAATTTGAATTACACATATATCTAATAATTTGCACATGACCAGAATAATGCGTTATTAATTTACACGATGAGTATTTTAGTTAATTTTGAACATTATCATAAAAAAATTATTTTGCTATTACAATATTCTATAATGATAATACTGTGAAAAGTGCCTTTTAACATATTTAAAAATTTGTGTCTACACATACAATATATTATATATGCACGTATGTATACATAATTTGAATCTTTTAGTTCGACATGGTTCATATTTGTGTATATATGCATGGCAAATAGTGCAATCTTATTATTTGATCGAATTTAGCTAAAATGTATAACTTTTTCACATATGTAAAATTTGCCTAATGTCATTAATATGATTACAGACCCCATCCCCCCATGACACATATGAGTAAATATTCATTTAAATATATATATATATATATAATAAACAAGTTTTAGATTTATGAAACATGAATATTTATTTTTTAGCATAAGGTGACAATGATAAATTGAACTTTTCCACAGAGCTCTCCTTTATATTATGAAATTTATCGAGGAAAAAAATCTAACTGTTTCAACTCCACAGATTGAAAAGGCCAATTTCCATTGGAGCCAAACAAATTATAAACGATAATATAAATTTTCAACTAATGACATCAAATTTTACGCCTATATACCTTCGATAATCGTATAAAAATATATAAAACTCAATTTTTTCGCTAATTATTGTTAAGTATGCCAGTATATAACAAGTTACATCAATATTTAAACTATATACCTCGAAGGATAATGAAAAACTGTAACGTTGAAAATGTTCAATTAAAGCGGCACGACAACACAAAAGCAATATAATGCAATTATATTTTTACTAATTATCTATTCCAAAGTTGCATTTGTTACACTAACATTTGCAAATACTGAAAAAATATTGCTTCATAGAGAGTTTTAGAGTGATTTGAACAAATGTAATTTTAAGAAAATATTGATGCATATGTCGACGTCTTCGGTGTGTGTATATACATATATTCTACAAATCCATATATAGTCATTCTTACTTTTTATTAATAAATTCAATAGTCTCAAAAAGTTTATTCAAAGCTCATATCTTAATACACCAACGCGTGTGAAATCTAGAATTCTAAATATGAAAAGCTTGCCTTGATGAATTGTTTCAATCTCTCTTGTAAAATATAATGAGTATTTAGAGTGAGTGCTACTATTTTTTAATCCTGAAATTAATATAAATCTTTATGTATTTAGTAACATTAATGTAGTGTTTAAGAAAAATGTCTAGAAACACGGAATAAGTACATCGTCGATCCATCAGTACGTTTAGTTCAAATATCCCTTTTTAATTTAAATATTCAAAACCGGAAAGTAATATAGATGAATTTTAGTTAAGGCACTTTTTTTTAAATCTCAAGTCAAAACAAGATGTTTTAATCAAACATTTATAAAATGTAGCCTAAATATCAAATGTTAGACAAAATAAATTCTCTCATATAATTGAATAATGTTCATCAAATGGTTAAAATGACCTATTTAAACTACTTTTAATTAATTCTCAAATCTTTGGAACATGCGCTTTCATCGTTTGTTGGTTTAAGCCTACCGACGCCATGTTTTAAACGAGACATAAAAATATATTAGGGGAATAGGGATTCGTACGAATATATGCGTATACACACACAAACACATACACAAACAATGTAAGTGCATGTTAACATGTAAAATAATAAACGTGTGTAAATATATTGAGTTCTTGAAAACGAATTCATATATACTCTTATAGCTTGTGACTAATTTATTTTATTTTGAAACATTATAACTATGAGTGTTAATGCTGCAGTTATAACTAGAATAAAAAAATCACAGGAATGTCACGTTTTAGCCTATATAATAAATACTTAATTTTAAGTTATACACATATATATATATATATATATTCTGTATGCAAGTATGTATGTTTAAATTAATATATATATATATGTATGTGTATATATATATATATATATACATACATACATATATACATACATACATACATATATATATATATACATCATATATATGTATGTATATGATGTATATATATATATATATAAACGTGTGTACTTGTATCAGTGTAATTTTAATATACGTATGATTATTGAACGCCGTGGTGATTTTATAATTATTTATCATACTTCATATATATTAATATGTATACATTAATACAAATACATACGAGGTACGATAAATATTCATCATACTTCATATATATTTATAGATAATAATATATATATGTATATATATATATATATATATACATATTTCCTTGTTTGTACAAAAAATGCAGCTAACATTTTTATAGAAAAATATTGATTATATTCTTGTGGATGTTTTGTAAAAATGTATTCATGGGTTTAGTATCTTTAAAATAGGATACTTTTATAATAATATAAAAAAATCTTTTGAAATGCAATCAACGTCGAAGACCTTCAATATAATTATAACTATGTTCCCATTTTAACATGTAAAAAGATCTTGTATTCTATATTTAAACTGAATTACTGAGTATTTTAATAAGTAAAAGAAATTAACTTTCCTTATGTATGAATAAAGCAAGATTAATACGTAATACAGCAATATAATAAATTAGCCCATGGGTTCTATGTTACTATATTCAACAGAATACATATAGATTGGTTAAAAATATCTCATTTATGAAAGCCATCGTCTTTGATTAATCTATTTTTCTAACTATCTCATTGAAAAGAATATTTAAAATATATCTCCTAAGAAATATTTTCCGAAATTCTCTAAAACGAAAGCTTTTATATATTTCATGTTTGCAATGAACCTAAAGTATCATTTTTGCACAATATTTCATCTACGTATTCAAATCGATTTTGCTTAAATATTTTTCCAAATGAGGTATTCAACATTAAAAGTAAAATGTTTTCACTGCATTTTTTGAAAATAACCACTCGTATCTAATTGTAGTGCATCGACGGCGGTGCAGGATCACGGAAATGCGTTGCCACGTCTAAATGCGCGGCCAGATCCAAGACGAGCGTCGTCAGCGCAGCATTCTCTAAAAGTTCGACATCGGGCAGTGGCGGTGCCGCTCGGGGTCTCTGTTGGCGGCCGCGGAATCCCCGATGCAATCGCAATACCACATCGCAGAAAACAAACCTCACTAATACCAGCCGCAGGAAGTCATCGCCGAAGAACTGCATATACGACAACTCTGAAAAGTCGTCATCGTCCGTTGAATAACATTTTAAATGATATTTTTCATATCGTCTAAAATAAAAACTTACCTAGTCTACAACGCGTAAATAATCTCGATGCCTCTGTTACAAAACGATCTATATAAGATTGACATCGCTCCCAATGATGAATTGGTACGTTTGTTAAATTGCAGCAGTAACAGAAGGCTGTAAGTGGTGAATGTAGAAATAGCGTGAACAGAGAACCGTTATGTTGCTGATCTAAAAATATGTTTTATGTGTGTAAATATTTTATGTAATTCTATATCTTTGCATAAACAATCGTCACACAGATTTAAAATAAAACCTTGGAATGCAGGCGGAGTATCTTGAGGCGACATCAATGTTACCAACGGCTGACCAAAATATTTTGGGATGTGTTGAAAGGCAAAAGAATTATCTGAATCCACTATAATAAATAAAGGTCTTCTGGTAAACGGATATATATCACCGGGATGAAGACAATGCATTTCTTTCAAGTGTACACCTTTCTTTCCATGCTCTACTTCTCGTCTACTATTAGTTATAACACCTCCAAGATCATAACCCACTATAAATAAACAACAAATATATCTTATAACTGTTTATGAAAAAAATATTTTAAGTGATATTCAGAAAATACTTTAAATGAATTTAAATTCGATTAAATAAGAAAGAATACTGTACTATCTTCAGGATGTTTTGTTGTTGAAAAGCATCCATCGGCAGATATATATAGCAAAAGGGCTCCATTTAACGGAAGTTCTTTAAATCCACTAGCCAGAAATACTAATACTTGACTAAGGGATGGTTTATATAATAAATATTTATGAGGATTATCTCGTTTGCAAGATCTATCACCATTCTCCATCGGATAGCCTGAAAATGAAATACTATGGAATCTGGATATTCAACTAATTTCTATCAAAGTACAAAATATTTTGTTGTTTGATATTCTACAATACGTATAATATAATACCTGGCCCGTGCACGGGTGCAGGTGATGTATCATATAGATGATTATAATCGTCTTGAGGTTCTCTTTCTAAGGTTTGTAACATCCTAAACATATCCATGGTCAGTTCGGAGAATTTAACTTGATCTGTGCAACTCCCTATTATAAGGATTTCTTGTAAAGTGAGATTCATCATTTGTGAACGTTCAACTGGGGGCGTTGTTAGTGGACTTAATCTGAAAGCATTTTATAATTTTTCAAATAAACTGAATCATTGTATTTTAACCACATTAAAATACAATTTATTCACAGGTACCAATTTATTCATACCTGTGTGATAAAACGATTGGATTGGAGTCGGCATGTAAAACCGAAACCATGGCTTCGGCTTTGATGAAGGATTTAATCTCATCTAGGACTACGTTCCACTCGACTTGATCTTCAGGATCGTATGTACTTGCATAATCAGATATTTGTCTGTCGAGTTCAGTCACTAACTCTCTCACCAACTTCATCTTTTTGAGGAGTAAGCAAACGACAATAAATCTGGCATAGTATCTCAGCTTTTTCACCATGAGGTCGGATCTGTCTTCCTTGGATGCCCTGGAGTAATAGGCTCTGCCTCTGATGGCCGCATAGAAAGAATATGCTTCGTTCAGGTAGTTTGTTTCGCTAGTTCGCAGGCTGTAACAAATTGAATTGTAGATATTTTCCCAATTTACTCTTGATACTATTAAACGCATCATATTAAATAATACGCTTTACACAACAAATTTAATAAATTATTATTTAAAAAAAAATGCAATATTAATAAAATCGCACACAATAAATTTTAAATATAAAAAAATCTTATTGCTATTAAAATAAATTGATGTATTAATATTAGCATTAAACGAAAATATAATACAAACGTTTTAGTCGATAATTAATGTGTTATGGCCAAGATCAAGTGACATTTGAAGTTTGGTCGTCGATATTTGAATCGTGCATTTGTGAAGCATTTCTTATAATGATTTGTATTCATATGAGGTAATAATATTATGTGAAATAATTAAACACTGTCATTATGTTTATATTTGCGCCATGTTTAATATTTGTATATCGCTTAATATGCATGGAAAAATGTTAAGGTTAACGAATATAAATGAAGTCGTTTTTGAAGCGAATATGATCAAAATACTATATCTTACTAAATATGCATACATATGGTCCATTAGGCTTAAATGTGGGTTGAAATTTAAACGAATCTTTAGAAAATAGTGAAAGGTTCTAGACAAACGTCAAATGCAGGGTAGCCAATATTAAAATGTTTCACCGTTTCTACCTTGCTGTTTTTTTTTTTAAGTCTTGATATAATCTGATCAATTAAAATGCATCTCTCGTTGATAATTCCTCTATTTTCAAATGAAAATAAATTCAAGTTAAATGCTTTCGCTGGGCTGCATACAAATTTGAAACAATTTAATGAGCGCTGCATAAATTTAAAAAAAAAAGAGAGAAAATCGCAAAAACACAAATGCATTTCATGATACGATACAGTGTATAATAAAAGAGAATACATATTCCTCGATACGATTTAAGTTTCAATCGGTACTTACTAATAATGGTAATAGAGCTGTCCTATTTTCGATGCAATCTCCCCAATTTGCCACCTCTTGAGACCGTACTTCGTGTCGAGAACAAGCCGGTGTTGCTGTTGAAATTTCCATAATTTTGTATAGATGTCAAATGTTCGCCCGAAATACGCTTGCCATTGCTTGTGGCCATATTGTGGAAGGTCTCTGCAAAGAAAAAATATCGATTTCTAAGCCTCATGTAGTCGTTAGCATTATTGCTTTTTAAATAATCGCCCACAGATATGAATGAAAAGTTGTCTCATTATGCCCGAGTAATTCAGATAGAAGCACATTAACACAGTTTGAATTTAAATTGTCGAAGTACAGTAGAATCTCGATTATCCGGACATCGATTATCCGGATTGTTCAAAATAAAATTTAAAAAATTATAATTTGCACGTGGATAATTGTATCCATTTTTGCTCACGTGCGTAATTATACATAAAGAGTGTATTTTTATGTGGTCCATACAAAGACGATCAACTGGACAGCCAATATCTGATCTATTATTGTGTGAAAGAGCAATATTCAAAGCAAGTTCGAGTTGGCTTGAAAAGCTTTCTGCTGACATACTTTCAACACATTCATTGACACATTGAAGCTATTTGTGGAGAAGGAAGGATTCGACGAAGAATTTATATACAATTATGATGAGACGGTTTAAATTGGTAAAATCTTCACCTGGGTACAAAACTAGCAAACTGAGAGCTGGAAGCATAAATTGAAGATCATCTAACACACATGAATAGTTTAATAGTTGTGTTCTAGCGTGTTTCTGGACTATCATTATGACAGTCTGGCGATTGAGTGCCGTTGAGTTTGGGAAATAAGGGGGTTGCCAGACTATCACCAGTTATTTGCACATATTTGCAGAGACGTCGTGATGGTCACGCTGGACATAAAAAACGCGTGTAACACTGCCAGCTGGGAACTAATCGCTGACGCGCTCAGGAGAAACTTCGAAGTTCCTGAGTACGCTGAGGAGCTCGTCAGCGATTATCTCAGAAACCGACGTGTCCATCACGACGAAACCGACACAGAAAGGAAACTGGAGATGGGTGTTCCACAGGGGTCCGTCTTGGGACCCACCCTGTGGAATGTCCTGTACAATAGCCTACTAGAGGTCAAGATGCCAGTAGGAGCACAACTCATTGCTTTCGCAGACGACGTCGCGCTGCTGGTGACAGCCCAACATCCGTGGGACATGGAAGCGTCTGTACGGTGCCCCGATATGGTACGAGTCACTCCGTCACGAGAGTTATAGGAAAAAACTGGCTGGGGTCCAGCGACAGGGAGCGCTCCGAGTCACCACAGCATATAGAACAGTATCAGAAGAAGCGGTGCTCGTGATTGCAGGAATCCCGCCGCTGGACCTCCTAGCAAAAAAGAGGGCCTTGGACTATGAAGATCCCAAAAACCGCAACAAACATGAACAGAAACTGAAGGAAGCCTGGCAACAGAGATGGGATTAGTCCACAAAAGGAAGATGGACCCACCGACTTGTACCGGTCGTAAGTCGGTGGAGGCGGAAATACGGCGAAACGACCTACCGCTTAACTCAGGCGCTCACCGGACACGGATGTTTCGGAGCGTACCTAAAGCGGATTGGCAAGGAAACATCTGCCAATTGCCACCACTGCCAAGCGGAGGTCGATGACGCAGAGCACACCATCATTAGCTGTGAGGCTTGGGCACCCCAGAGGAAACTGCTGAAACAAGCACTCGGGGTAGCCGAGCTCAACGTCAACAACATGGTCCACAGCATGATGGAGAGCAAGAAGAACTGGGACCTTTGGCGCGAATACGTGGAAGAGATTCTGAGCGCCAAAGAGGGCAGTGAAAGAGAGAGACGCAGAGCGCAACAGCCTCTCCAACAATAGAATAGGGCCAATCACCTAAGGCCAGACTACCTGTCCTCCTGAAGCAATGTGGAAAACAATACCAGGAGGACAGAGAAGGACAAGGGGGAGGTTTAGTGGGTAGGCACGACCGAAAAATCGTGAATCCTACACTACCCAGATTCTCTGGAAGTCTTGTGAAGATTCCTCGCCCATAGAAAAAAAAAAGACTATTACCTATCACCAGCTTGTTGAGATAGTACCAGACTGATTCAAACTTGCTGAAGCTTACCAGAAAATGATATCAATTTTAAAAATAAATAGTTTACGTTTATAAAAATGCCAGACCAAATAGATGTTTTTAATGCGTTGCCACTTATAAATGATTGTTTATTTTACTCGTTTATAGAAAATTAAAAAAAAACTTATATAATATTATGTTGAATTTTTATTAGATTTCAACCCCCTCCCCTCCCAAACCCAACGGCACTCAATCGTCAGACAATCATAATGATAGCACAAATTTATATATGATGTAGAAGATGTAACCGATTGGTTAAATTGCGATGAAAACGATCCTAGATTTCAAATTTTGAATGATGAGGAAATAACGAAATATCTGCCTCAGAAGAACAAGGTCGAGAAGACGAAGAAGAGATTTGCGAGGAGGAGATATTAGTCCTACACATTCTGAAGCTTTTCAGTATTTATATATTGCTATGAATTGGCTTGAGAACCCAGAATAATGTAATTCAGAACAACTTATATATCTTAAGAGTATTCGCGATTTCGCGGCTTTTTCAATTTATTACATGTGTATGTAAATCTAGACAAATAAAAAGTATTCATACTTTTCCTGTCGATTATGGTTATTTTTGATTATCCAGATTTTCGCTATCCGAACTATTTTCATCCCCAATTAGTCCAGATAACCGAGGTTCTACTGTATAATGATATGTGGAAATGAGAACAGCCATCCGAAATTATTCATAAATTGACCTGATTTCCGTCAAGTCTGACTTCCTGCTTGTTTAATACAAAGCGATGAACTGATTTAAAGTTCAACTAAAGCAATCATCATCGTCGATTATTAAAATATCAATACAATTGATATGTAATCATTTTTTAATCGGATGAAATATTTTTTATTCGCCATTGAACAGTGATGATTTGAGCAAAGGAGACATTAATGTCGACTTGCAAATGCACTTCATCCGGTTTTACTAGCACTCAAGTAATTGTTTACGACGTAAAAACATGAAAAGACATCACAGAGACGATGAAAGCAGTCGGTGGTCGCAACGAGAGTGCCAAGAAATACACACAGACAAATGTGTTGACATCCATTCATACAACATGAATTTGGTGCATCTCTTGCTATTTTAAACATAGATTTGACGACACAATACAAAACACATTGCACTTAGAAAATCTCAAGAAAACAATCTACATTATTCACAAATAAACAATACATGCTTGAAGTAGATTTATTTTTTATGCTTGAAATTTATAAATGTTTACATAGGATTTCATTTTTTCTCACCAACACTTTTCACTTATTTGCAATAACATAAATACACAAGATGTTCCATATTTAGGCCAACGGGCACATTTGTATGTATTATGGAATTATTATTCAGGAAATTCTGAATTTCGTTCATTTTTTACACTTCATCAGTTGAGCTTTCAAATGGTTTCTGATATTAAAAAAAGGATCACAATCGAGTATTAGAGGCGCCGGATAAAAAATCGTCTTTTAACGCCGTCCCTTTCAATGGTCACTTGTATTTCGATTGTCAGTTGTATGTTAACGCGTATTTCCTTGCTATTGATTGCTGGGCATCAAAAGATTTTTTTTTGCGCCCTATTTCAAATGAAATGATTTGTGTCGTATAAGCAATTTTTACGAAATTACATGTTATAAGAATTTCACCAAAAAAAAATAAATGCAAGACTGCGAAAAAAAAGTGACATTCACGGGGATAAATTGATTATTCGGCAGTGTCAGGGTTGGCATAAAAAATTCGAAATGGAAATTTTGACTTAAAATGAACTCAAAGAGTGTTCCACCTTGAAGTATTAGGTGTATCAATAAATCCTTGCCGATTTTGATAGAAGTCCGTTTGAGCTCAGTTTGTGTCCAGACACGGTGAAGACAGCATCTCCGTATTTTTATATTTTTTATTATCGGGAAGACAAATTGAATTGGATGCCGCAAAAACTGTTCGATGATGACAAAGAAGAACCAGAAGAGAAACAAAACACGTGTAAAGTTTTGCTATCAAGACAAAAGTTCATCCCTTTTTGAACAAAATTATGACTGGGGATGAAAAATGGGTCGTCTATGAAAACATAAGTCGTAGACGTCAATGGCTTTCACTGAGAAAAAAAACATTTCTGTTTCCGAAGCATGGATTGACGACCTGCAAGATTATTTTGTGCTTTTGGTGGGATATTAATTATGAATCATAAGGCGAAGAAGACGACTAAAAAAATCAGGGAATTAAAATGGAAAGAACTCCAACAATTCATATGCACCAGACCTGACTCCAATGGATTATCATCTTTTTCGATTTTTGGCACATTCTCTAATGGATAAATGCTTTCGAAAGTGGAAAAAGCTGTAGCTATCGAGGGATACTGTATATTTAATAATTGATATGGTAATTTATTTAAATATATATTTTTAAAGTTGACTTTGTATTTAAAATTCGAAATTTTCATACGGTACCCCTAATACATGGATTTGATTTTGGAAGATATTTTAATTGAGGCCAACATAAGGTGATAATTGGCTGCACTGCCTGAAATCTTTTCGTCGTCGTTGTCTTTAATTTACAAATAATTATTTAATCAAATTATTCCAATATTTCTAAAAACTCTTTTGGAATTTTATTATCAGCAATTTTAGTTGTTTATATGCATGTGTTATAAATTGCATTAAGGTGTTCCATAAATGCAATTTAACAATTCGTTTACATTGCAGCATTGGATGCAGGATGACAAGTGGCACCCCTAATGTGACAACATTATCGCGGGTGTAAAGTCGCCTTTATAACACAAACGAACATCTAAATTTGATTGACGTAAATCTGCAGACATCGATAAGATTTTCATTCAAATAATCAAGATTTTCAATCTGTTCATTGTTATAGACCGAAAACTGACAGCATAAATTGAAGGTCATCTAATACATGTGAATAATTTAATAGTTGTGTTTTTGCGTGTTTCTGGACTATCATTATGACAGTCTGGCGATTGAGTGCCGTTGGGTTTAGGAGGGGAGGAGGTTGCCAGACTATTACCACCTTGTTAAGATAATACCAGACTGATTCAAACTTGCTGAAACTAACTAAACTAAATGATATCAATTTTAAAAAGTTGGAATAAATTATTTTTAATACCTTCTAAAAAATAGTTTACGTTTATAAAAGCGCCAGACCAAATAGATGTTGTTAACGCGTTGCTTTAACAAAATTTATAAATGATTGTTTATTTTACTCATTTATAGAAAATTTCAGAAGGTACTCAGTCGCCAGACTATCATAATGATAGTCTGGAAACAAGCCAGAACACAACTATTAAATTGTTCACATGAGTTAAATGATCTTCAATATATGGTGCCAGTTCTTGGTATATTATGTATACACTGAAATCTGGTATACTGTAACCAAATACTGACCTTCAAGAACATCTTTGCAGATAGTCGCTGTTGAGGAATTTGGTAATAAATATGATTCGATGTCCTTGCAATTGAAGGCAATTCATAAAAGGAAAGCAACATTTAACCCTTTCCACTCGCATTTTTTTAAGATTAGGGATAGTGTCAGTGCGTAGTTAATTTCGCGCGTTTTTCAGGTTTCATAATCGAAATATTTAAAATAATAATTTAAAACAAATAATAAATAGGACGTCATACGTGGTACAGGGTGCGGCAGGGAAACTACTTTATTTTTAAATTGAATAGTACAAAAAGTTTGCCCCTAAAAAACCCCTTATCGGAATAACTGTAGCTTCAGGGTGCGCGTTTTAAATAAGGAATTTTCCCTGCCGCACCCTATGTATGTACGAAACCCATTTGGTGACATAATGACGACTTACGAGTGGAAAGGGTTAAGATGATGATATTCTTCAGCAATACCAACGATCAAAGCTCACATCTGCTTGAAGCATTTAAGACTTGCTTTAATACATGGGTTCCCAACATTTTTCCTCCATGGACTCCTTGTACTCGTAGAAAAACTATTTACTTCATTGACCCCCCCCTTTAACATTTTTCTTTATAATGTACGTCATACAACATAATAATAATACCAATAATTGCACATAAAAAAACTTATAATTTTGACTTAGAATATGAGTATAAAAAAATTAAAATGTTCTATTGTCGTTTTCGCCATCGCATCCACATCAGGATGTTTCGATTCTTCGAGAATCGTCATCCGCTCGATGGCACGTATAAGGTTTTCAGTGGCGTATATATCTGAGTTTAGCCATTTTTATGAAAATTTATATTCTTTATAATAAAGTCAGAAAACTGAAAGGCTTTTACGGCTCGATCTTTCCACATTACAAACGGTCCGGTGATATGGCCTAATTTGATGTATTTTTTGCGAAAATCTTTACAATTCCCAATGGGGCATAACATTTTGTTTTGAAAATTCTTCTTCAATTCAATCAATTATTCTTCTTGGATCACACGCTCAAATCTACATTTTATTTAAAAATATTAAAACGAATATTATTATCATTGAATCGAATTAAATTTTAAATTCGTGGTCCTCCAATAGACCACTATGGACCCTTTTCAAACTTTCATAGACCCCCAAGGGGTCCATCTGGACCACGTTGGGAACCCATGCTTTAATACATCAGTTTTGAATATAGCAAAGGCAAAATAGAAAGAGGTCAAATAATGTTCCGGTTGAAATTAGAGAATGGACTGGAATAGAAGTAGCCGGGAAGTTGTTAAGCAAAGCTCAGCACAGAAAAGAGCTCCATTCAGTGAGCACCAACATCGGATCGGTCAAATAAAGCTCTCAAAGTTGTATCATACCATCGCAAATAAAGCTCTAGAAATTCGACAAGACATTTTACAACATTTAGATTTTAGTAGTCGCATAGCAATAACCTGTTGTAAAGTCCGTCCGCTTTGAAATTACGTCCCTTAATCTTTTCCGGTCGTTCAACGCTCATACTGGATGAATCGATAGAATCGTTAGCATTAAATCTAAATTAAAAAAGTACAAACATTATGCAAAATTGTTGAAATAATTCAAACTCATTATCAAATAAATTGTAAAGTGAGCCCTACATTTTTTGTATATTATTTTTTTGTTTTTAACGGTCGCTTTTCAGTGATGTGAGGTGGGGCGTGATTTTTTTTTATCGTGCAGCAATAATATAATACAGCGTCAATGCTATATGCATTCATTATATCGATTATTTTTTTCAGGATTCTAATTTAAAGCCATTTTTTTTATATATATACGGGATTTTTTGCACATGGACCGTATTTTTTTTTTTTTGGGTAAGAAGAGTCTTTGGTTACGTTTCACACATAGGCCCTAAATCCTAAGTGTTAGGGTTGTCAAAATATATATTTTTTAACAATTGATTTAAAAAAAACCTTTCCCTTACGATGCTATGTATTTAGTACGCCATATGACATTCCAAAACCCCGTATTTATTATATTTCATATCAATGTTCGATAATATATCGATTCGATTCTGAAGTCTGTGTGACCGAAAGATCCGTCAGGATTTTTTATAACACATGTATCCAGAAATGGGATTTTGTTGTTTTCTTCTATTTCCATGGTGAATTGTATGTTTGTATTTCTGGAGTTGAGGAAAGTAAGAAATTTAAGAAGCTCAGCCTGTCCGTGTGGCCAAATGACGAGAGTGTCATCCACATATCTCAGCCACATTTTTGGTTTTAAGTTCTTCTAGAAATTTTTCATCAAATCCAGTCATGAATATATTAATTATAATCTGGCTAAATATTTAGCTAAACCTTGTGTGGTCCACCTCTGGCGCTGACGATGGGTCTTAACCTTTTCGTGAGTACTTAAGGAAATATCCGTTTTGACCTTCACTATTCAGAAAGAGCACTCTTGTGCATTGAAGCTCCGAGGCGGACAGAGACAAAGAGAACTTAGCGCAGTTCGGGAGACTGAGACGGATAGCTTCTTCATGTGCATCGCATGATTGTATAGATCGTTAAGCCCAAATTTATCCACTTATAATGATTTTGATTTCAAGTGTGTTGTTTATTTACGCAAAGAAACGACCGAATATTGTGTGTTATCGAGAGTGTTTGTTTATTTAACTGCTTGCTGTTCTTCGCTGCGTGTTGAATGAGTCTTTGTCCAATTATCATTTCCTTCTAAAGGAGGAGCACTTGAATCGATTTTTTGTGCATTGTTTGTGTAAAGAAATGAAGTGGTCTTGTATGCACTATCAAGTGTTCATTTACAATTGACTCTGCCTCGAACTGAAGATTGTCTTACGCTGATTAGGAGCTGACAGAAAGTAATCGGTGTAAAGCGATTATGACATCAACGACTTCATTGATTTTAAATTTGCTCACTAACGAAAAGGTTAATGGCATATCTGGTTTATGTATCTTTGGTAAGCTTAAGAATTTTGGAGCTTTAGACGATCGAATCCTTGGCGAAATTGTTTGTTTGGTTTCCTCGTCGAGGTTGGAATTTTTCCAAATATATCGTCGGATCTCTCGTCGTCTTCTTGTAATAATCTTCTGCAGATTATTTCCTCGTATGGGATGCGATATATATCGAGATTCAATACTACAACTCGACTCAGTGTAGTAAATACACCATAGTAAAGGAAAGGTCAAAGAAAATTACTTTTGAGCTTCCGAAGTCAAATAAAATGTGTAAACGAATGAGAAATGTCAACTTCTAAATTATTTATGTTGGTCTATGTGCAAAATATCCTGTATATAATACATTTATTGAAATACAAGCACAATTAAAACAATATTCGCTTTCATATTGTATTTATAATTCAGGGGGTTTTCTATTCTAGAATTTTAAAATTCTCCATTTTTTTTTGCATATATTCAAAGTTTAGATCTTTAAGAATATATTATTTAAAGGAATTTTCAAAATTATAATTATTTATGGAGTTACAGCTATATTAGTGAGGCGGCAACTAAGCCGGTCCAACTAGAATGAAATTCTCGAAATTACTTCTTGTAACACGGTTGACATGATATCTCAAATTTTGATCAATCGATTTAATTTAAATTTAGTCCAAACTATTTCTATATAATCTTCTATCGGCCCTACCAGATTTATAAAACTATTTTAAAAAAATAAGGCTAAAAACTGACATTTTGCGGGGAAAAAATCTCTGAGGTAGGGGCTATGGTAACATTTTTACTAATTAAGAGTCTTTTTTATTTCCTGATTACTAGAAGTTTCGTAATCGTGTCAACCAGGACATTCTGAAAATGTCAATAAACATCTGATAAAAAAATTTAAAGTAAATTTTTTTTTTATTTCCTATTTATCAAAGTTGAAAAACGCGCAAAATTTGTGTTTTAGATTAGAATACCCCCTTAATTTTAATACATATGAAATTTTTATCAATAACTACATTTAACATATTAGGTGGGCCATAAAGTATTCAACACAGAAAAACAATAAAAACTTAAATCTAATCTAATTACTTATCTTATTCATATTATTATCGAATTTATTCGAATCTTCCCTTTGACAGTATTAGGACTTTATTATTTTTTGTGTAAATAAAAGAAACATCATCGAAAAAATTGTTCTATAATTTATACGTATCTATAAAAAATCAAGTGTTTAGGTTTAAATAAAAGCACATAATTAAGGAGAATACGTGATTATTTTAAATTTCTTTACAAAATAATAAGTACATAGAATGGACCCGCGGTAATCCGACAAACGTTTTGCAAGGCAGTGTTGAATTTGTCCGACTGCGCCCTTTGTAGTCCGCAACTCTTTGGAAAGGAATATTTGTAATCCGAAAAACTATGAAAATGATGATAAAAGGTTTCATATTATAGAATTAATGCCATAAACACAATGACCATAACAGTTTTTAAAAAAAACCTATTATCGTCATCAAATATATTCCATGACGATTTTTGAAGCGTTTTAACTATTCCTTGTTAGCTATGAATCTCTTCTTTGTTATCTCTTTGTAAAGCAATTTCGCTTTTATAGTCAATATGTGCTCAGAAATAGTTGTATGCCTGTTTTTTTTTCTCCGGAAGAAACCACATATGCAAAGCTTCCTCCACCTCTGGACATTTAACTTTCTTGGAAGTTTACCCCTTGGCTTGCCCACAATCAATGGTGGAGGCGAATTTTTGAATGTTCTCATTTTCGCATTTTTTACATTGATGAAGCTTTACTGTACATATGCACTATACTTATATTGGGATGTCGGACTACAGGGGGCGCCGGATTAGACCGAGTCCGGATTTCACGTTTTTACGATTACGATTGCCGCCTAAAATATGATGATATAAATTATGGGCTGCCAAAAAATTGAACTAGCTCGATCGATTGTTAATGTAATTTTATTATTCATGTGCTTGATTATTTTTGGTGTGTTTTTTGCCATAATCAAGCAAAACAATGATGTTGGTTGGCTTTAAAGTGTTCGACGATATTGCTGTTGTTGCTAACTGCGTCCAGTCACGTGATCAATAGACGCAATCGTACATTTTATTGTATAGATGAGCAATTCAATTCGTAGAAGTATCCAATGAATATCGCAAGGGTCATAAAATAAAGTTCAGTTGAGTCAAGTCGCAATATTAATGGAAGGAGTCGTAAACTATTTTTAGAAGCGAGCTAGAACCTTTTATGCCTGGCCAAATTGTAACTCCGATGTAATAAAAATTAATTTTGAGACTAATCTCGGGATTAAAAATGTGCAATATCTCGAAAACAGGTCAATATTCTATTATACGACAAAACGAATTATTGAAGAGAAACGAAAATTCAATGCAATATAAATGAGAAAAGTCCACGTTTTGGATTTTTCTTCTATCATACTAATTGCTAGTTATTCTTGTTTTCACTATGCATACATTTTATACTTGAAACGCAATGCTAATAAAGATAATAAATGATGGCAGAATATAGCAAAAACCATGCTTATGACACCGAAATGCTTACAAATGACTAATCGCATTCAACACACACCAAGAACTAGAATAAGAATTTCGCTTGAAAAATAAAAAAAAATATTATAAAGCTTTCAATGAAACTATTGAAATCATTTAGCAATCTAAAAACAATGTTTTATTAACATTTCAACTTGAAATGGACGCTGTTAATGCATTTTATTTTGTCCTGACCAAATGATTTAAAATCATTCGAGATGCGCTCATACGCCTGGGCCCCATATAACACCGTCATTATACTACACGGACTTGATATAACACGGTGGAATATTTTTGTATAGCACGCTTTATGTACCACGATTTCAAAAAATAATTAAAAATGAACATAAATATTTTATTTGGTTATAGGGGGCCAAAGTGTATTTCGAAATTGAAACCAATCTGAGAAAATAAGATGACAATTGAAGTGTTGTTAAACAGGATTGATTGTAATTGTAGGACTTATATAAACGGAGGATCAGAACATTGACATGAAAAGTAATAGCAGAACCGTAACAAGGGCGTGGCAAAGCAGGCGTCCGCCACGGGCGCAATTGGGCTTGGGGCGCAAAACGCAGAATACCGACCGGTCGAGAGTTGCACATGGTTTTTGTTTTACTCGACCATTTTACTTTACATGAACCAACATTGATTGACGTTTGTCGTTTTTATAATTTTTAACATTGTAAAATTTAAACAACCCACCCGATCAGTCTTCATCGGACAGCTACATTTCATAATGAGAGTAAGTAATCGTTCTGTAGACATGTTCAGGTATGGCATTCGATCGCGTGGCGCTCATTCGCCATATCAGTAATCCGAAAAGCGGACCGATTGGACATATAATCTTTGTGGCCTGGTGTATAGACACATTCTATCACAATGTTTTTTAAAAAAAGAAACCGCCATCTATACGTTAGATCGGGTACTTTTGGGATTACATACATTATTTTAAAACATACATTATAATATATTAGCTTTATATTTTTATTAGATTTCCGGGGAAAAGAGGAGGGGCTGAAGTTAAATCCTTGCCACGGGCACTTTATACCCTTGTTACGGCTCTGAGTAACAATAATCTTGTCCTGGCAAAGTTTTCCGTTGGGCAAAAAAAATCAAGATCGGTTGATACCCCAATTAAGCAACCCCCAATAATAAAGATTCAACATATAGAATCAATCAATCAATTTTGGATTCCATCGCTAAATAAATACGGGATTTACAGATTTTAAGTCAAGACCAAATAAAAATTCAAACCAGTGGTAAAAATAGCAAAAACGAAGAGGTTGTATTTCTACCAGAAGAAAAAGGGTAAAAAAAAACTTCCATAATATTCCGGAAAAGCGCCCTTGATATTGAATCGATAAGTAAGAACAATTTAAATCACTTAGATACAAAAAAAAAGAAATTTCGCATCCTGACAAGAAAAACCAACTAATGTAGAATATTTTAAACCAATAAAGGAAAAGTGAAATGTATACAGGCTTTTGACAAAATATGGCATCCACGAATTTTTATAAACGGATAATTTTATACGGAAATAAACAAAGCCACTACAACATGTAATCCGGCGTCCATTAAGGTTTTACCTCCATTTTTTTATATTCTATATACACTATTATCTTTCCGGCAAAGCCATCCGAAAACCAATTCGAGCATACGGGATGTAACTCTAAAGCTCTCAATTTTTCAATCAATCAAACTCAATTTTTAATATTAACATTCTCCGGCACTTTCGATCTATATATAACCGATGCTCCATGGTTTGTGACAAACGACGTACGTAATGCACAGGGGTCCCAAATATTCCTAAAATAAATTATTCATATTTCTTGTATAAAATATAAAAGTTTACAATTGATGTTTCAAAACCCAAAAAAAAAAAAATTGTTTCTTCCACTATTTCAGTCTTTCACATGAAACAATATGATGTTGCGTATTAATATGCCGTGTCCACCCCGCCCATATTTTTATGTTATCTAAAATGACTATTGGCTTGTTTATTAGCTCATCTTGATTAGATTAATATGGGGTAGTCCTTGCTATTCTTCTCATTGATTGGGAAATTGACGTATGCTTTGTACTGAGCATTGTGACTATTATTTTGTCTCGCCAAGCTAATACTAAATTATCTTTTTACTGTATACTATTTTTGGTCCCACAGCTAATCATGTTTTTTATATGATTAGGTAAATTATTTCTGTAGGTCATTATTGTGCCAATGAGAAAATATTTCCCTTTTAAGAGTTCTCCAGCAAGGGTTGGATTGGTGTAAAACCTATACGTAAATATATGATAGCCTTTTATGTCTGAGTTCGCTTGTTGTAGATTATTAAAAAGGTGCAGAACGAAAAACGTATAAAACGTAAAAATATACGTAGTATCAAAATAATATTGATTACTGGACATAAATAATTTTCAAGATTTTCATTGTGCCACAACTCGACGTAGACTATTGTTTTATGCTCTTTACCTGCACCGATTCAATTCAACTGAACCAATTATTTTTCATATTCCAGATGAAATACAATGGTCAGACAATAAGACGGTATTTTTAGAATATTCACTTGGTTCTTACATTAAAAACTGCCCGAGAAAAAAAGGAGTTGGCGGGAAAAAATCTTCGGCCACAACGTGTGACCATAGAAGTTGTAAGGGTTAAACTTGAAGAGGTAACAGATTTTTATGCCTAAGGTGTTTTAATTAAACGAATTTAAAACAAACTTGTCCAAACTTTGTTTCGTATACACGTACGACACCTTTTATTACTTTATTCCTTCAATTAGAATTTCTTTTGTGGCCATTTCTGTGTTGTAAATTAATTATTTTGCACGTTCCTAGACAAAGAAATCCAGTAGTGTCAGATCAGGAGATCGTGTGAGTCGTGCTAGGTGTTATCTATTTTTATTTCTGCTGCCCTTTTTCCTTCCCTGCTTCCCTTTCCTTCATCTTTCCCTGCTTTTTTCTCTTTGTTTATACTTTTGGATTACATATGATTTTTTATTTTACAATAGACCTATTTTTCTGCCATGGGTAGCTGATCTTGCAACAATAAGTCTTATTTTATTTTCGTCGTAAATAAGTAATGATGGACTATTAAATATGAAAATCGACTACTGAATATTCATTTTGATCCAATTTGAAGTATTCTTTCATGTACATGATTATGCCGTTGCCTATCATTTTTATATATGTTTACATTTTCGGCGTGCTTCATGTTTCGTATAACAAAAGATGAGGATTATATTTGTTAAAAGATATACATTATGCTAAAAATTCGAAATTTCTTTAAAAAAAAATCGAAAATAATATTAATAAGCATCTCATTAGGCTATCAATTTTCCTGTATATTTTGCAAAAAGTCATTTAATGAGTTAAGGAACGTTTCTACCTTGTTGGTTAAAAACATTTTTTTTCTACCTGTATCGGAAAGAACTAATGTTTAAGAATACGTTCAGTAAATTTCTAGTCGATATAAATTAAATTCGCAGTTATAGGCCAACGATAAGAAACTTCTATATTTAATACTTTTCGCATTAAAAAAATCGATCATTTTTTGGCCCAACAAAGTAGAAAAGTCCCTTAATGATTTGGTATTCTAAGAGTTTTGGTAACGTGAAGAACTATTGATATCGCCTAATTGGACGATCAGATTGAATTGGGATGATTTGAATAAGTCAAACAAGCAATTCAGCGCAAAAACTATTAAATGTCTTTCAAAAGGAACGAGATTCCTATTAATTTTTCTCCAAGTCTAAAGAACTGGGTCTCCTTTTGTTTGTGGGAGCACTTTACAAAAATAGCTAGGTCAATAGCAATTCTGATATGCGAAAGGCTCGAACACTAACCGGGTGCTATTCAAAGGACTTAATTGGTTGGTTGGGACAATGGGAAGGTCTGGGAGTCTATAGAGAACAAATAGACGCGACATAAGCGGATGAGGGAATCCGAGCGTAACTATGAGCACCCAGCATCTCTTCCCAAGTGTAAAAAATGTTATGTTGTGGGCATACATCAAAGTAAATTATGCGCATGAATTGAGTCACGAAACAGCGCTACTTTCCAAAGCCAATCAATTAGCCGCAAGCAAAATGGCAAATACACATTGAAATCATTTAGCTATTTTTATATAGTGAGTACACCGGGTAATATGGTCCATTGGCCTTGATAAGTGCTTCCACGGGAAATGCCTTAGACAAATGCTAAATGATATTTTTGTACCGGAGTACATCTTGGCCTTGTATAACACTGTAATTATACAACGTGGGGTTGATGAATTGTGACATCTTTTTATGCAACATGCTTTATATAACACGATTTCGATATTCTGAATAAATAAATGAGTTTGTTCATATTTTATGCGCTGCCATAGCGTTTATCCGATTGCGATGAAACTTCGAGGAGATATTGTGCACACTTTCGTAAATGTTATAAAACTAGTATAAGTATTGCTTTTGTACACAATTTGTTATACGAGACTTTTAGATAATGCACCATCGGCCCGCGCCATACGTAGCCTGAAGTAATCATACCGGGTATTCGCTATTTATCAATAAAAAATTGTTTTCAAATTATATGAAATTATGCGATTGCAAAAGTAGATTGATGTTAAAAATTGGAATAATGGGTAATAAAAAGGGATTATCTGAAAATGAGACTTATTCAGGTAGGCCGACATTTGTATGCACAAAATGTATAATAAAATATTTGCATAGAAAATTATATCTATGTATGTAAAGTGGTGGTACTTTTCATGTCAGCGGTCCTTTTCTTCACGATCCACCACTTCTAACAGCCAATATAAGCCATGAGGGGAGACGGGTGGCAAATAAACACGACTGTTAGCTTCATGTCTTTTTTATTACTCCGAGATGAAGGACCACGATTACGAGAAGCCGGCCGCGGGAGGGTCTGAAGACTTAATTGAAAGCTCTTCGAAGACTCGTTCAGTATTCTAATTAAAACTAATTCTCTATAGCTCTCCACACCTCTTCTATACCCGACCTATCTTAATATTTTCCAGATTGTTCCGAAGCTTTCTTACCGATATCGCTCTTATCGTCTTCAGGAATATTATCGACAACGCTGAACCGCTTACATAAAGTCCGATTGTTCATGTTGTTTTGAGAGCAGTCTTTTGTCTTAATAATTAAGATGTTATTGCTCTGAGGAATTTTGTTTTTTAACCTTGGTGTTTGTATAACAACTCGTGTACTGTTGTATAATGGCGTTATTATTCGAATTTCACCACTCCTTTGCAAAATCTACCCTTTAAAAAGAAAAACAGAAAACTGACAGGCTTGCACGACAGCTCTCTGACTTTCTATTATCGTTATACTATTTGCAATTCTGTAAAAAAAAATCCTTTTGAGCAATTAATTTAACCTTGCCTTTCTCCTATGTAGGTTTTTTCTACGATCCGATAGTGAACGGACCCAAGAAGACCGTCCGTTTAAAAGTGTAATCCCTCACTACCACATTACAATTGCAATATTGAAAGAGCCCTTAAAATTATTTGAATGATAAGCAGAGGGTGTTCATCATCATTCTTATTAATGGTTGCAATTACTACTATATTTATATGCTATTTTTATGGATGCATTATATGAAGAAATCACATTACACTAATTTTAAAAACGACCACTCTTAAAGCTGCACATAAAGGCTCTCAACGGCACAATATCGCACCCATCACTACATATGAGGCTTCACTTAATGCGATAGCAGCATTAATTTCACCCATATAAACGACAATAGCATTAAGTAAATCGTTTTGCACGTGAATGACTACTTTTAAAAGTCATAATTGACACTTCTTAGCATTAAACTAATTAACACTGGTCGGTTGAAGCTCTGGTATGTGTTGGAATCTATCGTTCCACATTCAATTTAAATGTGGTGTAATTCTTTGATTGAATGGAGTTGTAATTCAAATAATCTTTAAAGATTGGATGATCTGATTTAATTTGCGATAACGTATTTTGCAACCACATGTTCTAATCGGAATGGAATGATTCGACATGTATAATGGAAGTATCTGCTTGTATCGAAATTGACAGGATTTGTATTATATATCTTGCGTTCTCCCTCGTCTGAGGTTTAAATATGAATTATTGAAATAGAACCGCTTGGAAACAGGCAGAACGGAATGTTATTGAAGCATTTCAACTGTTTCAAGGGTTGACTTCGACAATTTGATCGGATGGACGTCGAAACTACGTCGCAAATCTATCTACCAAAGGCAAGCAAATATCCATGAAATATTAATGATCAGGGAAAACTAACAACTACACAAATACGCTATTCTAACCATCTAATTGCAAGCATCTTTGGGGTGGTGGTTAGTAACGCGAATTGTGCATATATTTTAAAACTTTCTATCAAATCGCCTTGGTCCTTAATGTGCTTAGGAAGATTATCGCAATTCTTGTCGATCATATGAATTGTTTTTCTATTAGGATTGATTGATTGCCTTCATTCAATATTATCAATTGGTGTCAATTATTAACGCTTCTGTAGCGAAGCATACGTATTAATATCTCACAGCTAGAGGTAATAACACTCTAATATTGTAATCAATACAACGACCCCATTAAATAGTAACGAGAAAATCAAATAGGTTTACAATATTAGATCCTTCCTAATGTAATCCATTATTTTTGCACGCTCTGGTTTGAATCCAGTTTGTGTCTAGATACACTGAAGAAAGTATTTTTGTACATTTATTTTATGGGAAAAACATAGTGAAACGCGAAACTAACGAACGACACGCACTTAAACCTTTTTTATGCGGTAGATGCGTTCCGTGAAAAATCGCACAAAAAAAACTATGACTTACACAAAAAAATTGAAGATGCATTCCATGGGTTTTAAAAATCGCATAACTTTGAAATAGCTATATAAAATATATACACAATCGCATAAAAAAAGTTAATGAAAAAGAGGAAAACAATAAGTAAATTAAAAAATAAGATTTTTGGTAAAATTTAAAGGACGTCTTACATCATTGGTAAAATTTTAAGGATATCTGACATCTGGCATCTCAAATGCCAGACATCCACTAGAGAAATATTAATTATTTTAATTACAAACTATCATCGCTGTATAATTCATAATTAGTAAAGATTTCACTATTGTCGCTAACTCAAAATAAAAAAAATGTCATGAATCTTGATGTGTCATATCTGATGACGGATATAGGGGATCTCCATAGGAGATCTTACTTGGGAAATAATTTAATGTGGTGGTTTCCCGTTGCCTTCCACACATGGTAAAGTAAGGATAGGATTATTTGAAAAATGCCCAAAAAAACAAACTCATTTTTTTTCAAAAATCTATACCAGAATAAAGGGCGTGGTCGTAATTCAGCGATAGCAGATGCAATATAATTTACACAGTCTCAAATTATAGTTGGTTTCCAAATTTTGGTAAATGTTGATGATTTATTTCCTATTTTATCCAAAATATATATAAATAAATAATTAAAAAAATTGCTTTAAAAAAACCGCATAACTTCGAAATCGCACAAAAAAAGTATTTGACATCGTATGCTGGGTTTTCTTGATCAGGGTTTGAACAACCATCAAAGTAATTTATGGAACAACCCTAACAATAAACAGATGCTTTTTTTTGGTTTAGATGCTTTAAATCGGGCGACAAAAAAAATACAATATACCCCCTAAAACAGAACGATCCATAAAATTTCGATGAAGATATGCTGCGAATGAATTGAATTGAAAATTTGTGGCAGAAACTATCATCTCCAATATAAACCGTTCACGTATTTTAAAATTGGTTAAGTGAGCATCATAGGTATTTGAGTGCCGCACAAACTGTCTGCGAATTACAAAACAGAGCGACACAACATATATGTTTCATTGTTGTCAATACAAAGAACGTAAATTTTTTTCCTGTGAATTATCACCGAAAAGGAGATATAATTATGATAATGTAAAATAAAATGACTAAACTCTAGGATAGATGAATTCACAAATGAATTGGATTCGTATTTTTAGTTGAAATTTCTATTGAATACGTATGTTAAAAACGCAATGAATTTCGCCATGGTGTCTTGAATTTTCCCTGATTTCCCATTAGCTACTCATTTTTGGTTCCAGATGACATTGTTTATGTTCCTCGTTTTATGGTGAGTAAAGGATATTTTACCTAAAGATCTAGTGTTTTATATGAGAAAAACCTTGATAATCAACAGCTTAAAATCTATTATATTGCTTAACCCTTTGCGGTTGTTTGGTTGTTCCACACTCGCCATACAAAACACCGTGGCGAGTCAGTCGCCTTTTGAGAGTGAAGAAATCGACAAGCTTCGGAGACACTTCGCAGAATTCCAAATAAAGCTTTACAAATTACGTTTAAATGTAATTAGGTATTCTTGCTTGTTAAGATATTTCAAAATAATACGCTAAGAAAGTCACCGAAAGAAGTGTAGTCGAAAGTCAGACTGTATATTGGAGACTGCTTTCAAGGATACCACACAATGGAAAATATAAAATATAATTTTTAAATAAAAACATGTTATTGAAACACATTATTGTCTAAACCAGCGGTTCTTAAACTTATGTAGTCTGCGGACCCCTTCTTCAGCAAAATTTCTTTCGCGGACCCCCTCAAAGTTTTTTTGACGGACTTCTGATTTAATTTTTCAAACAAACAAATATTTCTTGATCAAAATAGATCTTCTTACAATGTTTTCTGTAAATAATTCGACGAAAATATCAAGTTATGTATCAGTGCTCTTTTAATGGAAATTAATTTCGACCATTAATACGCCTGCAAAGGGTTAATAGTCAAATGTTAATTCTGCAATACCTTTTAAAATAAAGACGGATTACAAAAAATAAGTATAATACCCTTATTAGTATGTAAACAACGGCGTTTAGCTTACGAGGAAATCCACTGACGATTTAAAACGGCTAGTGGATTTAAATCACAGTTAACACTTTAATCGTGTTTATCAGAGCGAAAAATTTAATGGATACATATATAATATAATAACACATCATTCAATATAATAGTTTGTCGTATTATATTTATGAAAATGAATTATAAACAGGATATTTTTTTACTTTATTTTTTTGCAATATTGCTCATTATATTCACCAGATTTGGAATATTTTATAAATCAAAATCAAAGACATTTCTTCGTCAAACTATAATTCATAAACTACAAATATTTTTTGATAACATTTCGATTAAATATCATAGGTAACATTAGGTAACTTAGTCTGGTGACACCCGGTATATTTTCATCCATGGTGATACATTTTTATGTATCAAGCTCATTTGAATATTTACTTTAAAAATGTATAATGCTGTAATATACTTTAAAATAAGCATATAAATATGTGTTTTGCAAACAAGATTTTTGGATCATATGCAAGTAAAATATGTGCAAAATATCATGCATACTAAATGTACATCCGCTCTGTTCCTTGTCGAACTTTGTTCTTGAATATTTTATGTAACTTTATATTTTCAGAAAAATATGATACATGTCAATGTTGACGGTTCTACTCCAATATTTATTTGATGTTTTCATATATTTGATATTATGACATATTAAAATTCATAAAATAAAAAAGCTTCACTTTGTTTAAAAATTACAGCATGAAATATACATGTATTTGCTCTTAATAAAATAGATATCTTCGCAAATTATTCATACGATATGTGAGCGAAAAAATGGTTGTTGCTCGGTCGATGTACGGCAGACCCGCGATAATCCAACAAACGTTTCGCAAGACGTGTCGGATTGTCGAATTTGTCGGACTATAGACCCTATAGGACCCTGGCCGCTAAATAATGCAAGATTTCGTTTTATGGAATTAACATCATAAACACAATGATCATAGCAGTTATAAAAAATAAAAACCTTTTACCGTCATCACACGTATTTCATGACGATTGTTGAAGTGTTCCAATCATCCCTTACTACAAGTGTCAATAGGTATTTTTCTCTTAAATTGAAGATACACCAAGTCATTTGAAAGTTCGGTTTTGTATATTTTATGGTATTTAATCCTTAAAGGAGTACTATCCCAGGGTCTGGGACCACTATTCAGAAAAGGCACTCTTGTACATTGAGCTCGAAGACAGACAGAGACACAGAGAGAACGTAGCGCAGTTCGAGAGACAGAGACGAAGAGCTTTTCCGCATACATCACACGATTGTATAGATCAGCGGTTCTTAAACAGGGGTCGGACGGGGTGAGATGTCGGACTACAGGGGTGCCGGATTATACTGGGGCCGGACTACTGCGTGTCTATCTGTTTGTTTGGTATACATTTATATAATCTATTTGATACATGAACTTAATACAATAATTCTTGGATTTTAGATGTGGTATCCTGCTTTAAATATAAGTATAAATACAAATATCAAGTATTATTATATTGAATTATCATCAAATATACAATAGAAAATAAAGACAGCGCGTCATTGATTTTCAAACTGATATAAATAATGTATTAAATAGTTCTACGGATATTTAATCATTTATAACAGGCTATAAACCATGAAAGAGTTTATGTCTAATAAGTCCTTATAATATTGTAAAATTGTAACAAAATATGCTGTATAAAAACGATATTATTTAATTACCCATTCTAAGAATTTCGGAGAAATAATCGACTTTGCAAACTGATGATTTAGTTTCAGTTTTCTGTCAAGTGTCATTTTTGTAGTACAAATGGTGCGGTCGAGTGGCGATGTGTTTAATCACATATCAAATTTAACATCCCAGGTTTTATGGCTGTACTGCGTGAAAGTAATACGTTTGAGCTCATTTCTTCAGTACAGGATTTTATTTTAGAGAAAGGCAATAAATGTTGAATTTATATATGCATAAAATAAAATAGCTATGGAGTATTTCTGTAGTATTCGGAGACGATAGGCAAAATTTTAACACTTCACGATTCGGACTACGCTTTTTCACATTTTTGAAGTTCATTACCAACCATTTGGATAAGGTTTTTCATGGCGTATATATATTTTTAAAAATATGGTCGCCAGCCATACCTACTGTAGATTTGAACTAGGGGTCCCAAATATTCGTAAAATCAATTATTCAAATATCGAATGTGAAATTGGTAAAATATTCGAATATTCGAGTATTCGAATATTTTATATATATAATGTAGACGAGGGTAATTCAAATATAACCCGGAATTTTTCATTAGTGTTATTATATAAAAATATAAATGAAGCATCTTATTTTTCTATAAAGTTCCCTTCATTAGAAACAAATTTATCCCCATTTTATTCCAATTTAGGAAGGAAGGTTCTTGATCCCATCACACAAAGAGGACGAGATGTATCATCTTCTGTTGCGCAACACGTTTTCTCATAGACAAAGGCTAGAAATCAAGTGAAATTTTGAGGTTTTTGGTTTCAACGAAATCAAAAGGATCAGAATTTTATTTACTTTTCAGCAATACATATTTTTTAAAAAAGTGCATTGAACGTTTCTACTTTTAAGCTTGACCGTAATTTCATTTTTATTGAGCTTGCTCTTGAAAAAACCCTCTCAGTTGTCGTTGAGTTTGGTTTTATCGACAGTATCTAAAATATCACCCTTTTTTTGGCATGATCGATATTTTTGAATAGTTTTTCAATAAATTTTACACAAATTCAATAAAATAATTTCAATAAACTTGGCACTTTTTTGCATTTCTTTGTTGCTATTTCGATTGACAGAAGAACATCAAGGAATTTTCTTAAAAAATATATAACGAATAATATTCGATTAATTTTACAGATATTCGAATATACGAATATTGGAAAACGGGCAAATATATTCGAATATCGAATATTCGATTGGGACCCCTAATTTGAACCCAAGATGATTGAGTTACGAGTTCAACCACTCAACTGCGGGACTACCTGCAGGTAAATATGGGATTTATAATTTTCTTGAATAGTGGCAAAAGGTATAGAATTAATAATACAGCTAATATTTACAGTCGATCTTCATATGAAAATGGATTTTCAAATAGCGCACCGCTTATTTGTTTCGTTCATTTGTCCGTAGGAACGACAAAAAACACAAACGATGTTGAGTGCGTTTATCAGTGATCGTAATTTTTTTTGATATTATGTTTACATAAGTAAATAAGATATATTCTCAACTGCTTCGACCCGACGTGCTTTATATATTTTTGCATGATAAAATTAGAATACAAGATTCAAACGACAATAAAAATATCCTGAAGAGTCTTTGCTTATTTTGAATTATTTTTATCAATATAAATTATTTTTCACAATTATATATACTTACAAAGCAGCAAGCGAACTTTTGTGAAAATTTACTCAGGTCGAGATTGCCTTCAATAGACAACATTTTCCAGAATTTAATAAATGACTCTTCCAGCTGGCAAAGCAGAAAATTCATCGAATTTATTCTTCAATGCTATATTAAATTTTATAACGCCGATTTTCAATTATCAATCTACGTTTATATCCTAAATTATAATTTATTTAAGTACAAATGAATTGATAAAATGTCGACAACGTTATTCTAGACTGAGTTCAAAAATGTTATGGAAAGATCCTTGGCCAAAATAAATGTTAGGAACGTAACCGAAACCAAAAGTGATTATTAATATAACACCGTTCATCGCAACTTCCATTGAGTTTCCTATACAATATTTTTTCCATAGTGTACTACGGAGACGTCAAACTAAAAATCAGTCCAAATCCAATTCAATCAGTTCAAATTCAGTCATTAGCGAGAGTACGCGCTTTTTGCTATCAAGCTCCTATCGGATATTGCTTTCAAGCCCCTATCGGATATACAGCATCAAGAAACGACTTACAATTATTAAAATACCTGGTATCCTTTGAAAATATAAACCAAACAATAGCCAAAGTTGTCATGAAAAAAATACTGGGCCATTTATGGTACTTGTCGGAAGAGTTGATGTCTTTTGAATTTTTTGACGACGAACTTTCAGTTCAAGATAAGAAAAATATGGTAGATGTACTAAGAATCGAAGGCGTAGAAGATTGCTCGAAAAGAAAAAGCATTGATGTCGAACACATCACCGAAAAAAAGCATAGAAGACTTTGTGACTAGCAACTCTACGATTTTTCTAGATACTGCGTAACTCATCACAGTTTTTGAATAAATATGTTGAAACATTTACGTTGTAAATGATATTGCTGAGCGTGGTGTTGCCTTAATGAAGGAATATAATAAATTGATGACAATCGACGAAGAGCAAAAGCAATATTTGCTTTTATTAGTAAAATCTTACAGAGAGAAATATCCTGATGCAAAAAAATCAACACTTGTATCCTGAACATTTATGAGTTTAGTATTAAAAGGGTATCCTTATTTGCAATCTAAACATTAATTTTACATGTAAATGTTTTGTATTAATAAATACAAGTTAGTGATTAAAACTATATATGTGAAATAGTTTTATAGGGACCGGTGGAATATTCGAAAAAAAATTGTTTTGACCCAAATAAGGACCATCCTAATGAACATATTCTTTGAGCATTTTCTTAGATCGCTTGATTTAAGTGCGCCTTCTGCACTTAGAGGTAAATCCGCCACTGGTACATAAATAAAAAAGGACAATTTACAAGCTTATACGAAATGCTTCGAAAAACATTGCATATCACACAGCTAAAGAATCAGATCAAAACAAACAAAGAATTTATTGATACTAGACTTCTGAGAATTGAGTTCATTCATAGGATTCATCCGAAAACCAAACAAAAATGAAAATTTCTTACCTTAATGCGTTTTTTAAAATCCGTTCTAATTTTTGAAAGAAATATATTTCTTGTGTTCGATTTTTCACGACGAGTAGACAATGAAGGCTATGTTGTTACACTCATAAATAATAAATAAAGTTCGGTGTAGTTTATGTGTAATTACTAGAAAGTTTACGACACAACAAAGCATTTTTTTTTCAAAGACCATTTTAAACCATAATACTGAGAGCTATTGCATAAATAAACACGTAGGAACATAAAAGTATATTGAGTCTAATACTGAAGAAAAAATACATTCGTATTCTATGCTAACAGATAGAGAGTTATCGAACGATATGCCAAGTTATTGTTTTAATAGCATTGCAGGTGCAAATATTTATTTCGATTTTATATAACAACGATAATTGCTTTAGAGTATTCTAGCATGTGGTGAATTTATATGGATTCATTGCATTGCATAAAAATATTAACGATAATGGATATGAATGACTTTTGCTTCATTCAAGCGATGTACGAGGGTCATCCAGGAAGTAAGGTTACTTGGTTTTTTAATGAAATTCACAAATAAATGAAACCATTTTTCAACGTAATTGCTGTTGAGATCAAGACATTTTTGTAGTCAGTGTCATAAATGTCCGCCACCAGCTCTTTTGGGATAATGAGGTGTAGTCATACACTCATGGCTCATTCCTCGTCACGATAGAATCCAGAAAAGCTTCCCCCTCTTGTGCAAAATTATCCAAAAAATCATGCGGGACTGTCACGCGATTTTGATGGTGCTCCGATGTTAGAATTCTGGTAACCCATCTCGCACACAACTACTTATAACCAAGTTTTTTCGACACAATATCACCGAGGAGACTTCAACTAATGCCAGATAATTCTTCGTGAAGCTCATCAAGCGCCACACGATGATCGTACTTGTTATTCAATTTTTTGTACGGCCTAACCTACTTAGTGACATTGCCGACTCATCACATTACTATCATAAATTTCCACGAGCTTCCGATGAATATTCGCGGTGGTATTGTTCTACAATGTCAAAAAAACGGATGAGCGTACGACGACCTCTCCATCGGAAGAATTTACTGTGACTGAACAAAATGGCCGATAAACACACGGAACCAAACAAACTGGCCGTTAAGATCCTCCCTACACGTCATATCCATCAACTTTGAAACAAAAAATAACCCTAGCCTCAGGAACCCTTTGTTAGCTTACTTTCTAGATCAGTCTTCTCCAACTGGTGGTCCGCGGATGTCAAATTTCAAAAAAATCAGTCAGTTTCCTTCTTAAAGGAAAACTTTTGCAAGGGACTCGGCTAAATGATTCACTCCAAAATAGTTCCACGATCCAACTTAGCTATACTAGAACATTTTTTGGACAAGGAATGGATGACTAAACTCGCAAATATGGCAAACATATTTAGTCTACTTAATTACCTCAACGTTTCCTCCAGAGGTTTTGTACAAATATTTTTAAATTGAGAAATAAAGTCGATACATTTAAAAAGAAGCTGATTCTTTGGGACTGTCGCGGACAAGAGGAGGATTTAAAAAATTTTCCATTGTTGCAAGAATTTTTCATTGTTGCTGACATCGACAGGAAAGGTGTTTTAAATGTACCTTTCCTGAATACACTCGAAGGCATTGGTAATACAATTTAATCACTAGCACCCTGAAAATGAGGGTCCACAAATGGAAAAAGTTTGGGGAACACTGTTTTAGATGACTACTAATTACGATGATTAAAATTTCTATCATCTTTAATAGAGTTGAATTTCATACTAATTACGAATAAATTCTTGCTATATTTCTAAATTATGTAATAAAATCTGCATTTAACAAAACAGAAGAATTAGAACGAATATACCAAGGCTTATTCGATAATCAACATCATCGTTGTCATCATGCCAATATATTGATAACTAAAATTATAGTAAAATATTTAAGATCACTGCTTTGATTTAGAAGCGAGTATTGTATAAGGGAAGCTCTTTGTTACATTCTGACGCTGAGAAAACAATATGATATGAGAGTGGACATTCACGCTTGTTTTATTGACGTTGAAAGGGCTTTCTATAGAGCACAACATATATTAGGGTGTCCCATAAGTTTCTTTCGTTTTCATATTAAGAAAAAAATTAACAATAATTTGTATTACATCAAAATTTATTGAATAATATATGATCCATTCTGTTCTATTACCTTTCTCCATCTCTCTGGAAGCCTCATAATGCCTTCTTGCTAAAATTTGAAGTTGAATTGATCGTTTCACCTTGCTGAAGTAGCTCATAATAAACTACCCCCTTCCAGTCCCACCAAATGCATAGAAAAACTTTTTTTGGATATAGACCAGGTTTAGCTACAGTTAAAGCTTCTGTACCATTGGTCCAAGACCGTTTACATTGGATATTCTCATAGAGTATCCAACTTTCATCTCCAGTGACAAGTCTCTTCAAAGGTTGGCTATTATGTCGTTGGAGAAGAAGATCGCATGTTGAAATACGCTGAAGTTTATTTGAGTCAGTCAGTTCATAAGGAAGACACACATCTGAACGATTGATGTAGCCCAATTTTGTCAGATGATGATTAGATCTGTGTTTATTTGCGAAAGAAACTTATGGGACAACCTAATACTATTACAAGTTCTTATAAATAGTCTGAATATATACAAAGTATGCTCACATCAAATGGTAATTTTGAAAGCAAACGACAACTGTAAAACCAAAATGTCTTCGTGTTATGTTGATAAATACACATCAAAAAGAAGAGCAAAATATTTCAACAATTTTTTTGCTAACAGTCGATATTAAATATCAATTATTCAGTATTGTAAACATTTTGAAATTACATGCAGATTAGTGCATAGGTGGACGTTTAGGTCAGATGTTGATGATCAATTATATAGCACAAGAATGGTATTATCAATTTTGAGTATCATATACATCTTATCACATATCGCTTTATCTTTACGAAAATTAATACAGTTTTCTTCTTATCGAAGTTTAATATTTGATACGGGTGTTTGTAAATGGAATTGTTCAAATTTACTTTGTACACTTGATCACGAAGTAATAATATTGGATACTGTTGAAAACTCTCGACTAAGATCAGATTTAATCTTGCTAAGTAAGGGCTGTTTATATAATTCTTACTGGAGCTCACTTCCTCAAACTAACCAATCACTACTTACATCTTAGGCTATTGTCAACAATTTCAGGTGTATAATATGCATTGCCAGACAAAAGCAGAATGTGATACAGTGCTTAATAAAAATTAATAAGTAGACAAAAATATTGTGAATTTATGTATCAATATTTTCTCTAGAACATCAACAATTCAATTCAAATCAAAGCGAAGAGATATTCTATTATTTTGAATTGAAAGCTGTATTGAATAATCATCGATGATAAATCTATCCATGATTTAGGGGAAGAAATATTACTCATGACTCAATACTGAAAGAGTATTCTTGTACGTTGAGTGCGGATTGTGAATCGGATACAAGACGAACGTTTTATTTGCAATTTCTAATACAATAAAAATAATATATTTTTCCTTAAACGGTCCTAAAGCGTTCAACAAAAAGTTTGGGCCTTTTTTTAAGTTTTTCCAATTTACCAATAAAAATACTGCAATAGCGATCCCTGAGCGCCCAAGCAAGAGAACCACTATTAATCCAGCGAAATGTACCTGCGACAGATTAAACAGCAATTTTGCGCTGATATATTTTTAGCGTACGCTGTTCGCATAATTGTGTTTTAGAAACATCAACAAAATATTTAATTATTAAACAGAAAATCAATTACCAACAGCATCTCAGGACACACCATTATCATCAATCCCGCTAGCACATTTTAAGTTCGAAGTTCAACATATGTTCATCTTTAAAATTAATACTCAAGAATATTATATTTTCCATTGATTGATTTGCTCGAGCAAACAATACGAAAAACTCACGGAAGACGAAGAAAAAGCGTGTTTTAAATCCGCCATTTGCATTGTGCTTTTGGCTTTTTTTTCACGAATGGGCCATTGTGGTTTATTTTGTAGCACGAAATTGTCGACAGTAAAAACTATCGTGAAGTGCAGCAAACTTAAGCCTCAAGAAGTGGTGGCTTAAAGCTCAAAACATTGTAAAATTTTATCACAGTGTCGAGGTGTAATAGCGCCGAGACGCGAAAATGTCATAAAATGAGCTTTATAAATGTGGTCCTTTTAGAATTATACTTTTGAATAGAATATGTTTGCTGAAAATTGACAACAAATTGCGCTTTATTTCTTCATCAAAATTTTTATTTTATTTTTTTGGGGTGCCTAATGTAATTCTTTATAACTCCGCCATTTTGTCAAAATTTAAAATGATACGATTATTTTATCACCATTAAAAAAGATCATGAAAAACGACTCCTTAATTTTTAACGACTTATTGAATTATTTGTATGGCATGTAGCATATCGTTGAAAAGGGTATAATCTAAAAAACTTTTTAAAACTAAACTAAATTCAAAATAATTATTAGCTTTTAGTTTACAGAATTTAGAAGTTAAAACTCCTCATTCGTTTGCACATTTTATTTAGCTTTGGAAGCTCAGAAGTAATTTTTTTAAGCCAATTGCATATAATAATGATTTATTCAGATCAAAAATACATTGCAAAATACAAAACAGTTATTTCATGCTATGAGACCACAGATTAAAAAGTTAATTTAAAAAAAAATCTATTTCGACTAACCTGATACCTAAGACATAGGGCCTACGTGTAGGGAATCCAATCCCGGGATCCCGGACAATTTTAGGTACTTAAGAATCCCGGGATTAGAAAACGCAATCCCGAAAATTTTGGGATTGAAATTTTTATCTAACAGAAATCGTACACCTCACCAACACGATGAAGGCTACTAAATCGAGACATTCCCGACGAAATCTGGACGCTTGGAAACAGTGGCGTAATTACTAATTGGCGAACTTAATGTCTAATCTATGTATACATATATAGCGTACATGTATGTTTTTCAAATTGTTATATTTACCTTTCCCACCGGTGATGTATTTACTACACCTCGATGAATAATGGGAATATCGATATGAAATATAATAGATACGGGGTTCAGAATTTTTGTATTCCTCCGTAATATAATTACGAATCACATCAAAGTATTATAGTGAATAAGTATTCATCTGCAGCGACGGAAATAAATAATTTGTCGGGAAATCGGGAATTTTGCGATTTTTAGTCCGTGTCTCAGCAGAAAAGAATTTTATAAGTCACATTGATGGTGTTATATGAAAATGAGGGCAAACGCGGTTATCAGCTCGAACTAGCATTTAAATATCTGATGACGATACCTCCAACGAGTGTGGAAGCTGAGCGTGCATTTTCAGCAGAAAGTTGCCTGACTTCCAAAATCAGATCCAGACTAAATGACGAAACACTAATGTTTAATGTTAATGTTACTTCGGGCATATTTTCAAAATAATATTTGAATTTTTTAGTGTTTTATTTATCTATTTTTGGATTGTATTTTTATCTTTTCTTAAATAAATAAAATTCTTTGGCCTTCAAGTGATTTTTTATATTGAACAAATGGACTTATTAGTAATTTTTGATCAAATTTATCAATGTAATTTCTTAAAATATTGAAAATCCCAATCCCGGGATCCCGGGACTGGTCCCGGGATTGTCTGATGAAATCCCTGGATCGAAATTTTGGCTCGGGATTGGATTCTCTATCTACGCGTAAAACCAAACAAAAGACCCCCCTAACTCCCAAAAAAAAAATTGTCGGTCCATATGCCAAACAACCAGTATTCCTGTTCCTGTGTCTCTGATTAAATGTATATAATACGCAATAATACTATATATTGTATATATATGTACCATTGAGTCCATTTATTATAATATTAATGTGCATTAGTATTCTGCAAACAAGCTGGTTCAGATTGGATTCCTCATGTAACATGAAATTACTCTTGAGTTTCATTCAAATTTTTAAATGCAGCACAGTCTATTCCACGTCACTTGCCATTCATTAATTTTCAATCGATAGCATTTTTAATTTTTAAATAGAAAATCCATTTGTCAAATCTCATAGGATGGACCTCGTGAATGCGGTTTTATTTGACAGGGTTTACGCTTTTCTTGATCAAATATTTGCCCTTTTGTTCAACTAATTCGTTACATAATTTAGCAAAGTGCGCAAAAAGTTTTTTGTTAAATACAAGCTTGCACGAAAAAGCTTTCAGTTCCCGGATGTTTAATCATGAAAGTGCATCTTTAAAAACCACCGTTTATTTTCTCTTTCGGATTTATATTTCCATGTATTGTGCATTATAACAGTGTAATTTCGATGTAATTCAATTGTTAATCGTAATTTCAGTAAGCCTCAAATAAATGTTTCTTGCCTCAAAAGAATCTATAATTTTTTCAGCAGTACTAGACACCTCCTATATAAAATTATATCAATTCAATATACAATCGATATAAGTCGTTAAAAAAAGATATAGCTATTAAAAATGCATAGAGCATGGGTGTATAAAATCATTTTTTCCTGTTATTAATACTATTTTTTATGATTTTCAGCGATCATTAAATCACCTTCCTTTCACTGTCATTATTCAAGGAAATTATACTCCATATGAATCCTCATCCTTATACTTAGTAATGTAGTGAATACGTACACTACTAGTAATTGGAGCAGGAAATTATATATTGGTGACTGTATCTCAAAGGGGGTTTGTAACGGCATTTGTAGAGAGAGAATGAATAGGGAAAGAATAACTGTATGTCTAAGAATATCAACCCAACCTATCAATTTAATATTTTCCAAGCTTATGGAGTATATATAATTTTGAAAAACACTGCCATAAAGCATTAATTGTGTCAAGCAAATAATTGTATCGTGGAAAATCTATAAGATTTCAATATCCTTAATTGTAACGGTCGGTAATTGGTGGGTAATTATATCAATTAAAAAATGTTAGTGATGGTTGAAAATTTACAGTTAATATTTGAATAATAGAAATTGTGCATAAAATAGCATATGGAAATGTGTCGGCTATTTTAATGCACTTTTAGCAAACTATCGTACTTTGAGATGTCATTGCAATAAGTTTGACTAGAATTACTTTAAATTGGTTTTATTTTAAACCCATGCGAAATAGCGCGTATTTAAAATTACTACATACGCTATTAAATTTAACATAATATTCTTGGATTTTCACTAGCATGTGTTTAAAACCATTAGCATAGCAATTAAAAAAATACGTTTGGAGCTCATTAACCAACTGACATATTTCCTGGTAGGTTCTAAATGCACTTTAAAAATAAAATTAAGCATTATACCGATTTTGAATCATTAAATTCGAATCGGTGATGATGTTGGCTAGTTTGAGTTTCTAATTTCAACAAATTATTCGACTGAGCAAAAATCATAACTGGCTAAACTTTCTCGTGCCGAATTAATAATTCGCATTCAATTCCAATAGAATTATGAGAGCAATGGAGCTTTTGGATTTTGTAGTTAATGGAAGAAAAACAAATTTAAAACTTGATCATTAATGCGCTATTACACATTGTAATATTCACAAAATTCTAGGAAAGAGTTCTAGGAAATTTTGATAAACACTACAATATTAAAAATTTAAAGAAACTTGTAAATATGCATACTTACAATTATTCAAAAAATCGAGCGAATTTTAATATTAGAACAACTCGCAAAATTCCCGATTTCCCAACAAATTATTTATTTCCGTCGCTGCAGATGAATACTTACAAACTATAATACTTTGATGTGATTCGTAATTATATTACGGAGGAATATAAAAAAATCTGAATCCCGTATCTATTATATTTCATATCGATATTCCCATTATTAGAGTCGAGGTGTAGTAAATACATCACCGGTAGGAAAAGGTTAATATAACAATTTGAAAAACATATAAGCACTGTATATATGAATACATAGATTACAGTTTCTGCCCCTAGGTGTCGCATAAGCTTGCCGATTACTAGTTACGCCACTGTTTCCAAGCGTTCAAATTTCGGCGGAAATGTCTCGATTTAGTAGCCTTCTTCGTGCTTATGAGGTGTATGATTTCTGTTAAATAAAAATTTCAATCCCGAATTTATCGGGATTACGTTTCCAGAGATTCATGAGCACCTAAAAATTCCCAAGACTAAAACCCAGAGCCGTAACTAGGATATGAAGCGTCCATGGCAAGTATCGTATTTAACTTAGAGTTAATTAATACTGTTGTAAATGCAATATATTAAATATTATTATAATATATGGTTTAAAATAATATACAAAGATATTCCTAAAACTATCTGACCTAACGTATAGATGGCGGTTAATGTTGTAAAAAAAATTACTATGATAGAAATTGTTTAGACGCTACGTTGCTTCCGTGATCGTACAGATCATAAAAAATGCCGCAACGCGCCCTAAAAGAGAACGGAGTGACCATAAGATTTATATGCTTAATCGGTCCGCTTTTCGGATCGCTGATGTGACGAAATAAGTGGCTCGCGATCGGATGTCATACTTGAATATAACGATAATGAAGGGGGTTTAGACAACTTAGTATATATTATTAAAACGGACAGAGTCTATCAGTATTGGTTCATGTAAAGTAGAATGGTTAAGTAAAATAAAAACCATATGCAACATTCGACTGGGTCGGTATTCCGTGTTTTGCGCCCCAAACCCAGTTGTGCCCGTGGCGGGCGCCTGTCGATCGACCCTGTGAAATATTCATTAACTTTGATTTTTCCTTTTAAAAATGATCAAGTTAAATCAATTAATCGTAAGAATGTCCAAGAATAATCTTTTAGAATTAAATTAGGGTTGAAACATTCCATCCAAGATAAATGATTTCGAAATGTAATTTAAAAGTGTTATCTTTTAAATTTTAATTCACCACAAGATGTTAATTGTTATTTTTCATGTAATCGGAGAATAATTCGACTAAATATTCGATTACATACGGTCTTTCAATTTGCCATTCTTATTAATATGTTTATCGCTGCATTTAGCACGCACGTATACAATTAATCCTTCATGGCATTGCGAATGACAGATTGATGGTGAAAATATGGGAAAATTCAGAGCGTTCCACAGGGAAAAATTAAATAACGGTATAAACACCGTCGAAACGGAGCCAATAAACAATAACGAATATTTGGCAAATCGAAACTACGTGGTTGCAAACGACAAATTCATATATGAAAATTAAGCTCAATTTTGATGCTTCGCAAACCGATATACCCTCCCATCCGATTATAATTGAATTTTAGATGCATCATACCTCCAAATTCCCAATAACTCGATTTTCATGGAAAATTCCATTCGTGGCATAGCTACATTTTTAATTCAAGCTCAAACGATACGACCCATTAAACAATTCAATTCTTTGCAACATCACTTGTAGCATAATACACAACAAGCTAAGCAAGTTTCGGAATTATACAATATGTACAAAACTACTTTTATTGGATATTATATAATGTATCAAACCATTTTAAATGTGCCTTGAGGTAGACCCATCATTAAGCAATCAAACTAATAACTCAATTATCTTGGGGTCAAACCTTCAGGTGTACACATTTTTAAAAACACACTCGCTGTGAAAAGCCATGTCTAAATGGTTAGTAATGGACCCATAAAAATGATTGCTAAAAGCTACCTTAAAAAGAAGATTTCCATCACCGAATAGGATCAAAAAATTGTGCCTAGATTTAAAACGTATTATTTCACGGAATCATTGCAATGATTCTGATGATCGATATCGAAAAAATATCGACGATGAGTTTATTGAATTCAGAAAAAACCTTATAACTTTATCCCGTCAAAAAAATAAGATCGACGATCATATTAACGCGTAAATCTAAAAGGGTTAAGATTTTTACGATGTGCGTGTTGAGGATATTCAAGAAGTACTGGGTGAAATGATATTTGAGATAATTCAGAGCATAGTACAGTTGAATGCGATCAAGTTGTTAAACATTTTATCATAAATAAGCATAGTAACATAATAAAGTCATCACAGCAAAATGGATCATAAAGGAAGATTGGAGATGGGCATGCCACAGGCGTCCGCACTGGGATCAACCCCGTGGAACGTCCTATTCAACAGTCTGCTGAATGTAGAGATGCAGAACTTGTTGCAGATCTCTTCATTCATGGCAAATAGAAAGCGAAGGGAGAAAAGGCGAAAGAGAATGAAGTCCTCGTCAGAATCATCGCATGGATGCGAAGAAATCAGCTTGTCGTTGACGAGCATAAGGTTAAATATAGTATAACTTTATGATGACTCGGGATCCTCATTGACTGCAAGCTGGCTTTCAGCAAACACATAGAAGTCGCAAAGGCGCAAAATATAGCCAGCGAGCTCGGATGGCGCATGTCCAATATTAGAGGACCGACGCCGTGCAGAAGAAGAATATTAAACGAAGTCATACACTCAATTACTCCGTAACCCGATATGACATGAGTTGCTTAGATACGAGAGCAACAGGAAGAAGCTGGCCAGGGTCCAACGACAGGGGATGCTCCGAGTCATCACAGCGTACAGAATTGTATCTGAAGACGCGGTACTCGTGACTTTGAAGAACTCAAAATTTTTGCAGAGCACAAGCAGAAACTGAAGGAAGGCTGACAACGAAGATGAGGTCAGAAGACCCGGAAAGAAGGAGAGGCGATCTTCCGCCTGATACAAGCGCTGACGGGGTAGGGCTGCTTCGGAGCATATTGAAACGAATAGGTGTCTAATAATAATGTCACCATCACCATTGGTGAGCAAGAAGAACTGGTATCTTTGGCGGGAATGTGTAAAAGAAATGATGATCGCCAAAGAGGGCAATGAGAGAGAGCGTCAGACTACCTGTTACCCTGAAGCAATGTGATAAACAATATCAGGGGTACAGAGACAGACAAGGGAGGGATTTAGTAAGTAAAAATCTGACTATGCTGGGGTCCATTAACTCCCAGATGTCTTATGCTAAATTCCCCTCCCACACGAAAAAAAAGAATTTATCAAATTATTGCTGTTATATTTTTTAAATAAGGAAAATTTAAGAAATAATTTTAACAAGAAGCTAAGAAAGTGTTTAGCTCTAAATATCAAAATGTGTACATCGAAAATATCAGAGTATCATAGAAATTTGCAATACCGAAGAACGATTCAAAAATGAGAATATTAAGCCAATAAGAGCGATACCGTCGCTTAATTTTGATTAATAGCAATGAAGAATTAAACCTTATTTAATATTAACATATAATACTTATGAGCATAATAGAAACCTAGCAATCATTCTTTATGCGAGTTCAATGTTTCGTACAGCACGAATTTGCATAATAAAGCATTTTTAGAAACATAATTTACATCCAAAGGTGTCATTCGTTATCGTACAATATATAAGCGATCATTCTAAAGAAAGACTTTTTAATGTGGGAGTTTTCCATATGCACTTGTAGCGAATGTTAGACATTTCAATCGGAATTTTAGATTGAATGATATTTTATTATAGCAAATGTAGCCAGTCCCACGCATTTCAATGTATCGGATCTAGGAAATCACGATAAGCCTAGATCAAAATATGATATTAAAATTTCCGTTCTCCCTAATTTGTTGATAAAATTATTAAGAATCTAAACCATATTTAACAACACTTGTTTTTTTATAAATCCATCCGTTATTTTATATGTATTCTATTTTATATGAATATGGATATTTTAAGGGTGTATTATTTACAAACCAATCAGTCATTTGCATATTTTTGTAATAACACTACAACAATAATGTAATAACAGATTCATGGTCTAATGTGACATTGATTTTTCCATTATTCATCATTAGTATTTGTTATAAGATTATGGCAATAAATTATTATCGGGATTAATTAGCATGCATTTTCGAACGATATAGTATGAATAAGTTTGTAAAAATGCGACTTGTACTCTACCGTAGTAAAATAATGGTTTCGATCAGCCATGGGTCGAATTATGGCAATAAAATCATATGAAAGTCATTAAAAAAAAATTATGAACGAAGTCAATCGAAAGCTGAAATTTATCTGTTGATGTAAAATAGGATGTGTTCTTAAATTAGAAACGTTAATGTAATAGTGTGAGGTCGAAATGCAATGATTCGATGTTCTTGATTTAGCCGCTGTTATCCAAGCGCCGATTTTTTGTTCTTATTGCTATTAATAATTAAAAAGATTACCTCAGTCCATTGAATAGTTGTTTAGATTTCTCTAACAGATGGCAAAATTCAATGACGATTTTTCTCTCGTGCTCCTCCATCCCTGCCATTTTTACCATTGCCGGATATTAGAGTGTTGACCGCAGTATTCGACCGGAATCGTCAAAGCAGCATCCGAATTCACGCCGAGATTCATCGTAATCGATTCTGTAATCCAGAGAAAGAACAATTTTTAGACGACAAAATGTTTTGAGATGAGTCTTCGCAGAGTTCGCCGTCGGTACAGGTTGCAGAGGTACAACCGGATTGAGCTACGGAACTGAACTGGTTTCATTGACGAATGCTTCCTCTACTGGTGAAGAGAGGGATGTTCCTCTCCGTGGGGGGGGGGGTGAAAATGGGCGATTCGTGGGGGTGAGGCTCCATTTTACTTCGTTCCATGAAAAAGGGACCGTGTGCATCGTAATAACATCCCTCACAAATACACTCTGAACGCATATACAAGCCTCGAATCCTATAAACCCTAACAATTCCCTGGATTATTACCAGTAAATAAATAGATATTGTTACGCGAATCAGTTGACCTCTTTTAAGACTTTATTGGATCATAAAAAGTTCCATCTTGTTCGCTTTGTGGCGCACACACTCGACATCAAATATGCACACCATCAATAAATATTAGTTTGCTGCAAAATTAGTGTCGTATTGCGGGATAAATAAAAATCATAACCGCGATCTTTTGCGGCGCGAACTCCATTATTTGATGGGTTTTTCCGTGCAAATAACCTATCTGGAATTTCAAATAGGATATCAGAAATTTTCCATAAGATTTTAACAAAATGTGAATGAAGATACTTGTGTATAAATTAATTTTCAATTTTATTACACAAAAACGCGTCCTAATATGAATATTTCAAACAATCTTTTTGCACATCTGTAAAAAATATCAAAATCATTAAGTGCGGAAATTATTCAATAGTAAGAAATTTTCCATCTTAGCTTTTTTAGCTTCGTGACTGAAATTATTCCAACTGTGTGTAATTGAAATTCTAATTGATATTATCAGCTTGCAATTAATTTTGCGAATGGATTATGAAACAATTTTATTTTATTAGTAGTTAATTTTAAATTGACGTAAACGTAGATGATATATCCGTATGTGTACCGCTTATCATCCACACAAATCCACTTTTCTCTCAAGACCGCGCAGCGTGAATCAATCTTGTATATCAATAAATGAATCTTAACACTATTGATAGCACACATATTCATTCATTTCTTCATTCTAAACGATACACAGAATATACAGAATGCATTTTTAAAGCTTATCGATAAATTTGTTCTCTCCATCTCTGTCTCCGATTCTTAATATCCGTAATCGATATAAGATGCTAATTGATTTTTTTGCATTGTTAATAATTATTGGATAAATTTTATATAAGATATAACGCCTTTAAAAGAAGAATAGCTATAATATATCATCTCTTATACGTAAGTCGTTTCCTCAAAAGTCGTAAGAAGTTTCTAATATGCCGTCTGAGTAATTGAATGATGATAGATAAGTCCATAGACTTCAATCGACGTCCTCGAATTCGACAAGAAGTTAACCCGCTTGTTGGAATTAATTTATGATCCAACTTGATCTCAACAAAATGATAATATTAAATTGATATATGTACTATTTAGCGCTGAGGATATTATCCCAATTTGCAGTATTAAATTTGCTCATAAGAATTAGGTAGGTAAACATATTTAATTAAATTATGACTAACAAGTACGTTTAATAAATACAAACCCTGTACACCATGTAATATGATATCCACTTATACTTAGTTAAATTAAAAGGGTTAGGTAATTTATTTTTTTGCCATTATATAATTTATATCTTATTGTATAATAATACAAATTAAATTCTTATATACAAGATGATGATATATATTTTATGGCAGCTCTTAATATTTATATTAATTGTTTATGTCGATGTTAATTCTTGTATGATCTTCAAAGTCCCACGATAAAAAAATGCAATGATGGAATGGTATGGGGTGCGGCAGGGAAATTTCCACCCTTGAAGCGACATTTATTCTGAGAAGGGTAGCATGAAGCTTATTTAAAAGAACAGGACCTAACGTTTTCTGTCATGTAGGTTTAATAACGATAATAGTCTTTAATTGTTTCTCTATAACATGAAAAAAATATTAAACTGATATCTCATATTCTGTTTGTGTTATTCATTTTTTAAATAAGGTAATTTCCCTGCCGCATCCAGAACTAAAGTATGCTTGATGGCCCTTGGATAAATCATGTTAACGTTCACAAAAAAGTTACCCAGAAGTAATATTATATTATTTCACATCTTCATAAAATGTTTGGATACTGTTCGATAAGGATATAAAGGAACTGTCTGTTGAAAATGTAAAGAGGGGGAGGGATAATAAAGCTTCCAAGCTTAGACTCTTCATATTTTCATAGGACAATTTAACGTTATCGGGCTGCATAATAGCATCGCGTGTCTACACTATGGTCATTATTCTAGTGTCGCATTCAATCTATTCAACTCTTCACTCTATACTTATATCTTCAATTTTTTATTAGTTTTTAACACTTAATAATGAATCATTAAGTTGTTATCAATCAAACGCTAATAAACCCTAATTAACGATCAATCCGGCATCAGAAAAGCCATTAGAAACATAAATGAAGCTAACCAGTCGTGTATGAAGGGTGTTTGGAATAAATTGTTCAAATAATTAGTTTAAAATTACATAAATCATGAAAATTATATTCAAAATATTATCAAACATATCGATATTTTAGCTGTTTCCGGGAGCATTGAAGATGTTAGTATAAATTATAGATGACGTTCAAACTTTACGTATGAAACCTAAAGCGAATTTGATTGCCATACCACATTAGAAGCTGTTGCTATACATACGTTGTGAGCTAATTTTGAATCATTATTAACTTACACGCTATATTCAAATGTCAGCCACTTATCTCTCAAGATCGCGCAGCGTGTATGAAGCTCGTATATAAATAAATAAACACGGTCGATAACACATAATAATCGATACAAAAAACAACAGTCCTGTTTATATAAACAAAGTAAATGTGGAAAAATGGCGTAGTATATAAAAATATGCTTCCCGTGCGTAAACATCAGTTGACGTAGAACATACCTGGTGTGTTCTTATATAAATCCACTTTTCTCTCGGGGCCACGCAGCGTGAATAAAGCATGTATATCAATAAATTAAACTTGACATTGTTGATAGTGTTAGTGTTTTGTATTGGCACATAATATTCGTTTATTTTTCTGGAAGATTTGATTGTGTTCGACCTTTCCGCGAGTTTTGCATAGTAAATTTGAGTCTACATGTGCAGTTGTGAATAATATATTTTTGTAGTTTTGGTTATGGTTTATAGTTATTTTCTCGTTTGAAAGAGTTATTACCCAATATAAATCTTATCATAATGTTCAACTCGAATAGTATCTGCTTGCTGATGTTTAAATATTTTTACCTATTAATGCTTGAATTGATTTGTCTCACATCTTTGATGACTTTACAGTCATCAAAGACGATTCTAAATTTGATTCAAACAATGACTCAAATTGAAAATGGATTAGATTCTATACCATTTTCGAAAATACCCATGATGAAAATTCAGATGTCGAGTAAAGAGTTCATAGATTATTTTGATTGAATTTCAATAAAGATTTATACAACCTTGTGATAAACCAAATCAACTGGTATTCTGTAGAAACATTGTCAAAATCGGATGATGATACAAGCAGAATTGTACAATGAAAAGATTGCACTAAAGACGAAATGAAAGTGGTTAGGTTTATTATTACACACTGGGACATACGAACTGATTGAATTATTACTGGAAATACATTTTTAATCATCTTACGGGTACTGTATTTTTACAATATCAGAAAGATTGTCGAGTTTACCGAATATCTTAGGAGATAATTTATGATCTGCACAAACAATTATCGACAGTCCCACGATTAAGCGGTTGAATTAGTAACTCAATCGACTTGGATTGAAATATACAGGAGGTGCGATTGACAACCAAATTTTTAACAGATATTCCTTATAAAATACCATGTCAAAATGATCGGCTCATTGGTCGTTTGTAGCTCACTAATATATTTGCTCATGCAAAAAAAGCCCTATTCAAATAATTTTATGCGGGAGAAGAGGACAAGCCGATAGATCTGATGTTTCCATGGTACGATAAGAGGATTAGGAACGTCAAAGGATTTTCTTGAAAATATCAACAAAATATTTGTATATTTTCTGGGAACTTGTTATTTCAAAAACATGTACATGAAATCTAACAAAGGAAGAATTAGGTGTATTTGATACGCACACTCCATACATGTCCTGTTTGAAAAGGAGATATTTTGAGATCTAACGTTTCTCATATACATGGATCACAATCGCAGAGCATTTTGAAAAAAGTCTTTTCAATTCGTAAGATAGCGAATAAAAGCAAAATAACAAAATTTGCGCGTCGAATTGACGACGAGGAAAATAAAAATATTTTTAAAATATTCAAATTTGAAAAGGATAAAAAAGCTACTTGAAAAATTAAATATATACATATTTAAGAATATTTAGACGTATGGGGGCCGTAGCGTGGGACCTTTACGGCAGAGCTGTCAAACTCGCGGCCCGCGATATCTTATAAGAATAGATATATGAGAGAGTGATGAAATTATTATCATTTTTAATTAAATTTTGATTATTTTTACATATTAGTCACAAATAGGTAACCCTGTCCTACTTTTAAAAATACCTCCGTATCTAATTGCCTTAACTTGAATTGAGGCAATCTACTCATATCTTAAATTGGAATGGGGAAGTCTGAATTTGAACATTAAGCCTATGAATTATTTGTTTGAGTATTGTTTTTAACTTAAAAACAATTATTTCATTGTCGAAAATATTGACAAAATATAAAATAAATATAATAAAAAATAAAATATTTTTTATTTTGGCCCATATTAGCCTTTGAGTTTGACCCATCTACTTAACAGCACTTGCTGCGAGAAGGACGTCCTCCCACATCCAAGGCTAATCGACGACTCCCGTCTAATGCGTGTCACCGCCCAAACAGCAACGGCTCAGACGCAATTAGGGAATCCAATCCCGAGCCAAAATTTCGATCCCGGGATTTCGGGATTTCATTAGACAATCCCGGGACCAGTCCCGGGATCCCGGAATTGGGATTTTCAATATTTTAAGAAATTACCTTGATGCATTTGATCAAAAATTACTAATCAGTCGATTTGTTCAATATAAAAAATCACTTGAAGGCCAAAGAATTTTATTTATTTAAGAAAAGATAAAAATACAATTCAAAAATAGATAAATAAAACACTAAAAAAATCAAATATTATTTTGAAAATATGCCCGAAGTAACATTAACATTAAACATTAGTGTTTCCTCTGGATCTGATTTTGGAAGTCAGACAACTTGCTGCTGAAAATGCACGCTCAGCCTCCACACTCGTTGGAAGGATCGTCATCAGATATTTAAATGCTAGTTCGAGTTGATGATCGCGTGAGCCCTCATTTTCGTATAACACCATCAATGTGACTGATAATTTTTTTTTCTGCTGAGACACGGACTAAAAATCGCAAAATTCCCGATTTCCCAACAAATTATTTATTTCCGTCGCTGCAGATGAATACTTAATACTTTGTATATACTATAATATACTATAATACTTTGATGTGATTTGTAATTATATTACGGAGGAATACAAAAATTCTGAACCCCGTATCTATTATATTTCATATCGATATTCCCATTATTCGTCGAGGTGTAGTAAATACATCACCGGTAGGGAAAGGTTACTATAACAATTTGAAAAACATACATGTACGCTATATATGTATACATAGATAAAAATTTCAATCCCGGGATTTTCGGGATTACGTTTTCTAATCCCGGGATTATTAAGTACCTAAAACTGTCCGGGATCCCGGGATTGGATTCCCTAGACGCAATATGTCCGCAATGCTAAATATAATGGCGCTGTTAAATTAACATATTGCGCCTAAAGAGAGACGGAAGATTTCGCCGTTAATCTGACAAATTAAATCTGCTCAGATTAACGGCTCCATTGCATGTAGATGATTATTCGTCCACGCTGCAGAATGTCATTCGCTGATTTAAATGATTGATAGATTTAATAATTAATGATTCGATGTTTTTTCTCAATTTCAGATTGAGTTAGCCATTGAAAGCAGCGCGAGATTCGCTAATCTCTATAATAAGATATAATTGTATAATTGGCCAATATGTATTTTTCGTTCAATTATAAAAATATGAAAGAGTTTATAACATGATAATTCCAAAATTTTGACGCATTTTCGCTTTTTATTAATCCCACACATCCAAGCGTTCACTTGTATACTAACCCGAAAAGCAACTAGATGTTCGCCTTTTTGTCTTAAATTTGAATTGAATTTGTGCTCCTGTGATTTCCTTTTAGTTCCTCTATGTCCAGCTTTCCATGGTTGATGTCCAACTTTGTATTGTTTAATTCATACGTATGTTTTAGATTTAGTAATTACGATGGAGTGATGTTAGTAGCACTTGATTTAGGGAATTCTCGATATTCGTATTTGAAGAGAAGCTCTCAAAGCTTGTGTGCAACAGTCTGTGAAATACTCCTCGTCTATTATTGTGATGAAACGCATTGGAATTGCCAAAGGAACAATGGAGCAAAGTTAATACAGACGAATAATAGTCGTAACATGAATCTCATCGAACGACAAATGGCCAATCATCTAGCGTAGAATTATTAAATCAACAATATGTAATTTAAAAAGATATGCATGAAAGTCTCTCATGCTATAAATGAAATTTGAAAATATTTTCCATTTGGCAACCGAAATTATTAGTTAAAAGATGAAGCTGCGTATTGTATAATATATAATAAAATAGATCTAGTGGTTGCGGTATGCTACGTACACAAACACACACACAGTAGAGAATACACGGCGCATGCGCGTAGCGTGTCTATTATGTATACGACAGACACGGAGACACTCCACAAGATTTTACCTCTCTTTTCGACCAAGTGTCGCTTGGAGCTTTTCTTCATAACATCCAAGCAAATTTGCCTTAACGCGCTTATAGAAGTTTCATTTAAAAACTCAAGATATTTAATACAACGAAGACCTAGTTTAAAAGTAATTTGAAATGTAACTAAAATAGGGATTTCGTAAACAACATTACGGACGAGCTCGGTTAAGAGCAAAAAAGTTAGTTCATTTGCGACAAGCTAATAAAATAAAATCTGCATTAAATATAACTTTCTTGGACTATCATAGTTGAGATCGTCAGCTCGTACACAGAGATATGTTGGAATTCCAATATGCGTCAATAAATATGCTTAATTTAAGCTTAAAATATGACATGTAAAAGCTTCAAGACAATACTGTTAGCAGTGATTACTTTCAAAACTGACCCAAGGTTTGCATCGTTTATGCATGATTTGTAAAAATAAAGATGAATATTATTTCAAATGCGAACCTTTGTGGCGTCATTATCCGAGTAATACATTTTTTTATCCATATGCGAATCTGAATATAACTTCTTCTTTAATATTGTGAAATCGTGTTTAGTCTGAAGCTTATTAATAACAGACAATCGAGTCACCGTCAGGTAGTTCAAAGAAAATTTAGCACATAGATAGAGTTTATTAATGTGGTTGAGTATTGATTGTGGTTGTGGTGGAATGATGAGTCCCGAACACAGCTTCGAAACATTGAAGTGTCCCATTTTTAGAGCAAAAACAACCCATAGTAAGAAAATGATGCCTGGATGACGCATGCGCAATTAGCCACCTTAGGTATGGTGAGTGGACGCGTTGAATGCGCATCAATAGATGCGTTATATATTTAAATGATCAATCGTTCAAATCATTTTTAACAAAATTGCATCTACATGTACTTCGTTATTATGGATTTATAGATTTTATATTTGGTGATTTTTGCAGACAAATGCAATCTTGAATGTGTTCCCAAGAGTTAGATGGAAAAGGAATTCATCTGATATTTAAAAAATAATCTTTGTATGTTCGTATTTAATGCGTTATTCCATACTGTTCATTCGATTGCAATAAAACTGTGTTAATTTATTGTTAACTCTTGTGTAGTCGAGTAACATAGGTATAGCCCAATAAATAAAAAATAATATTTGTTTGTCCGTATTTAATGCGCTGCCATACCGTTCATTCGATTGCAATAAAAATAATCTATTGTTTACACTTGTAGAAATAATATAAGCATAGAAAAAATATTGATTGTGTATGCAATTTGTTATGGGATACGTTTAACGTATTCATTATATTGACACATATTGGTCTGGTGGTTGCTAAGGTAAATAAAGTACTACAGCCGTCGATTTATTATGTATTTGCCAAGTATTCGGCCTTCGGTGGACTACACCATGAGGCAGAACGTCATCATTTTAATTCATACTTGGATCAATTCGACGACAATACATTGACAGCACTGGACGAAGGATGCTCACAAGGAGCATCACCAAAGCGCCGGCAGTTATTCCGCGTCCATGGGTCTAACAGGAGACTCGAAATGTCGAAAATGGGTACATTTGAATTCTAAAACCTCTCAAATTAAGCGCGATCGTTTATCCATTTTTTAGTATAATTAAAAATATATGAAAGCACTTCAATCAAACCAATAGATTTTTTTTCTTTCTTAAAATTTCTTTCTCGTGTGTCATTGTAACGCATGCCGGATAATCACTAGTACTTAATATTTTTTAATGTTTACAGGTTAATTAATTTCAAATTTACTTTAGTGTTACAAAATTGCAAATATATATTTAATTGGAATTAATCCAAATATTTATATTTAACAGTATAAAATCATGATTGAGAGATTTTCCTGAGGTAAAAAATATTTTTATGCAATTTATAAGCATGTTACATCCATATCCATTAATTCATCCTTGTCATGAGCAGATGAATTGAAATTACACAAGGGAGTTATAGTACTTATTGCATAATAGAGAAATGGTTGTATAAATTGTGCGATGGAAAAATCTTGGATTTAATTCTATCAAACACGGAAATAGAAGTACTATCACCCAATACCACACTTAGTAAGATTGATCCATATCGTTCGCCTTTAGAAGGCTCGTTGACGTTACACTGTCAAGCCAATATGAAAAATAAACCCCACCCAGGCTTTAAAGCTAACTTTCAAAATATCGACGCTTACTTGCTGGAAATTAATTGGAGTGCATTATTTAATAAATGCTCTGTCAACAAAATGGTTACTCGATTGTATCAAAGGATCAACAAGACTGTCATTGAGAATGTCCCCATGTTTGATCCGCGAAACCAAAAAACAGTAGTGAATTTCTCCCGTTGTTTAACAAAGAAATAGTCAAGCTCCTCTCGGAAAAAAACAAATATAGACTCAAGTTCCGGAAATTCAAAAATCCACGTGACTATTTTGAGTTTGGAATCCTTCGCGATCGGTGCAATAAATTCATTAGAGACCAGTACAAACTTTACATTAATAGATCTGAGGACAATATCAAGATGAACACAAAATCCTTCAGGAAACACATAAAAGAAAACAGCACAAGCTTCCACTTTTCCTTCCAGCATGTTTTTCAACGAGAAATGTGCAGTCAATGGCATCGACATATACAACTTATTCATCGCTCAAATGGCATCAAAATATACTGTGTACCAGACTCTCAAGAAACTGAGTTGCATCAATGTCAACAAAGATCCCGGCCTTGATGGTATTCCTCCCCTATTCTTGAAAAGATGTGCCAAATCCTTGTCACTCCCCCTTACGTTAATCTTCAACAAGTCCCTCAAATTCGGTGAATTCCCTCATGAATGGAAGAAGGCAAAGATAATGCCAATATATAAAAAGGGCCCCACAGAGGATGTTTTAAACTATAGACCCCATATCCATTCTATCCGCGTTCTCCAAGCTGTTTGAATCCATTGTCTGCCCAACCATCGCTGATCACATCGACAACTTCATCAGTGACAAAATAGTATAGTTTTCATTCCCGTAGATCAGTGGTCACCAATCTTCTCTGCTGCGCCAAAAAGCTAGCAACAACAGTAGACCTCAGAAGCCAAATATATGCTGTATACATGGATTTCTCCAATGCTTTTGATAAATTTGACCATGTAATTCTCCTAAACAAACTCCAGCGCTCCTTCAACGTAACTGGTTCACTTCTTAAATGGTTCGCTTCTTATCCAAGTCAAAGGACTAAGTCAGTGGTGGTTGGAGGATACGTGTCTTACGAATATTTTGCAACGTCCGGAGTTCCTCAGAGATCACACCTGAGACTAGGGAATCCAATCCCGGGGATCCCGGACAGTTTTAGGTATTTAAAGAATCCCGGGACTATAAAACGTAATCCCGAAAATTTCGGAATTTAAATGTTTATCTAACAGAGATCGTATATCTCGTCAATACGATGAAGGCTACTAAATCGAGACATTCCCGACGAAATCTGGACGCTTGGAAACAGTGGCGTAATTACTAATTGGCGAACTTAGGCGACGCCCAGGGGCAGTGACTGTCTAATCTATGTATACATATATAGCGTACATGTATATTTTTCAAATTGTTATAGTAATCTTTCCCTACCGGTGATGTATTTACTACACCTCGACGAATAATGGGAATATCGATATGAAATATAATAGATACGGGGTTCAGATTTTTTGTGTTCCTCCGTAATATAAATACGAAGCACATCAAAGTATTATAGAATATAAGTATTCATCTGCAGCGACGGAAATAAATACTTTGTCGGGAAATCGGGAATTTTGCGAGTTTTAGTCCGAGTCTCAGCAGAAAGGAATTTTATTAGGTACATTGGTGGTGCTATACGAAAATTGGGGCTCACGCGGTCATCAACTCGAACTAGCATTTAAATATCTGATGATGATACCTCCAACGAGTGTGGAAGCTGAGCGTGCATTTTCAGCAACAAGTTGCCTGACTTCCAAAATCAGATCCTGACTAAATGACGAAACACTAATGTTTAATGTTAATGTTACTTCGGGCATATTTTCAAAATAATATTTGAATTTTTTAGTGTTTTATTTATCTATTTTTGGATTGTATTTTTGTCTTTTCTTAAATAAATAAAATTCTTTGGCCTTCAAGTGATTTTTTATATTGAACAAATGGACTTATTAGTAATTTTTGATCAAATTTATCAATGTAATTTCTTAAAATATTGAAAACCCAAATCCTGGAATCCCGGGACTGGTCCCGGGATTGTCTAATGAAATCCCGGGATCGAAATTTTGGCTCGGGATTGGATTCCCTAGGTATCAGTAGTAGAAGTACTTATCATTAGAGACTTAACTTTTTCAACATGGCTAAACTATGTGACCGCCGTAGCTTGCTCGAAATAACTACACGTTTATAAAATATTAAATAACATAACAATTTGTCAGGAATTCTTGAATTTCCTCACAATTCGGGTGCCTTAAATTAACGCTCGCCACAAATTTAATTTCTTTGAACTGCCCCCGAGTAAGTCCAACCTCGGTCATCACGCCCCCTTATATTGCACATGTTCCAAACTCAACGATATAATCAACGACACGGACTTGGACATTTTCAATTATAGTTTTGCAAGATTCAAACACGTTAACTTACCTTAACCAATGCTGAGCACACCTTTAATTGATGTTCATACCAGTCCTGTTTTTATTGTATTATTCATGTGATTTCATGTATGTTCATTGTTGGTGTGACATATATAGCCTTATTTTATTTCATCTCAATAATATCATCGTTCTGTGCATCAAAATTAACTTTTCTTTTAATCGGATATTTGTGGTTGCCTCTATTGGTTTGTTACATGTTTCTACAAATGTGTCAGTTACAAATCTTTTCAAATAAATCTCCAAGGCTTTTATTATAAAACCCAGACCATCGTCATCCTTATAAATGTCAATTGCAGCAGCTCTATAGCAGAATATGTTGTGCGTGTAAAGGACATTATTTTTGCAATTCTTCTGCACGTTTCCCCAATTTCGTTAATGTCAAATGAAATAACAATGTTTTCTACAAAAAGAAGAGAAAAAAACAATTTTCTTCGGGTTGAACTGTTCGTAATGATGAGATTCGTTCCAGTATTTATTTAAAATCTATTAAAACAAATCGTTGTATAATTATATTCAACTCGTACTGAAAAAGTTATTTCATTTGAATATATACAAAATCCAAAAAGTACCACAAATGTCGCTTGAATAAATGCTTATGAAAAAGCAGACTTTAAAAAAATTGTATGAAAATGAATCTTTATCATATAGATGAAATCTAAATACGAGTAAACAATAAATAAATATATTCATAAAAAATATAAATAAATACACACATATACATCCTATTTCAATTTCAAGTATAAATGGTATCAAGTGGTATTAAATTATACATGTGCCTTTTTTTTTTAAATTTAAAACACCGTCTATCTTCTGGCGATAGTTTCGAAAAACTAGGTTGTCGTCTATGGGTTTAATTAAAATTTGATGATTGAATGATTATTATAATAAACAACAAATAGAAATACTAAAATGCATTTTCTATATAATAAATAAAAACATTTAAACCGCAACCAATAATTATAATTGTGATATTTCACTTGGAACATCAGAGGAGCGTTTCTAAAACACAATGGATAATTACAATTTTGAGATTTTGGCTTCTGCTCTGTTACGGAAGGCAAATTGGCAGTATAATATCCTGTTGACGTAATAGCGTTTGATGATGTAGGAATATTCTCGTTTAAAATCTATATTTATCTAATATATAAAAATCAATGTTTGTTTGTTCGTATTTAATACGCTGCCATGCTGTTCATTTAATTGAGATAAAACTTTGTCAACTTATTGTTTGCACTTGCAGAAATAATATTGGCATATCGATCGAATCGATACATCCAAGCGATTTCGCAAGAAATTCATGAAACTCTACTTCTTGTGTTATACTGATATGATTCTTAAACCAGCTAATGGATTAAATCGAAAGTTTACTAATAACACTGAAAATTGGCGTGCCTATAATTCTTCTTCGAAATATAAATCCACCACGACATGTAGCAATGGTACCCCAGGCTTTTAGTGAAAAAGATGATGAATAATATCATCGAAGCTACAGTTTGAAATGGAAAGAAGATTTTGCGTCCCAATGAGTCCGACTGATATACCATTCGAATTGAAACGTATGTTTCCGGTGCGAGCATCAACAAAGTAAAGGGACACACATGGTATGCGTGCATACTTTTCACGTAGACAGCCGTATATGGACTGCTCACGCCCTTCTCATTTATTATCAGCCGATACTATAAACTATCTTGGTTTTTTTTTTTTTGGAACGCAAACCCTAATTTTGTATGAACCTTGTATTTGTGTAATCCAATTGCCAATTTCCGAAATAAATTTATTGGAAACGACAAACAACCTATTCAACAAAAATCGTATTCTAAACAATCTTTCAACCGTCATAAAATGTAGGCATAATTTGCTGAAATCACTATCGTCGAATTAGCTATTATGGTTTTCCAGCCTTCCGAGAGAGTTTGCATATTTTTATGTCGGGATGAATACGTTCAAAGATAAAACGAGTTTCAAAGCTAGAAATTTGTAAACATTTATTTTTGAAGAAGGGGAAAATCTTCGATTTGCTCAAGGGTGGCAGCCATCTGTGCCCTCTGAGCTTTTTTTATGTCCTATAGCCTTTTCTTTTTATGCGTTCAGTCTCTTCTTTCTGCTGCATAACCCACGTGGAATACTTGGTCCACGTTGCCTATCCTCTAGTATCTTCGAGCATCGAAGAGGTCATGCTCTAATATCTAGAACCCTATTAAAGCTTTCCAAACAGAATAAATTTTGGCGGATGGCCGTTCATATGCATAGCAGTGTTACAAAAATGGAAACTCTCGAAAATCTCGTAAAATCTCGTTTAAATTGATCTGGCAATAATTGACTATATTCGGCCTTAGCTTCGAGATATCGCGATATTTTTTACAGCGGGATCGGGATCGATCGATATGATATTGGCGAGTTCTTTAACATTGCTGATTTCATAGGAATTTAATTTGTAACGCGAATTATTCACGTCGGGAACCCAATTACGGAGCAAAACAGGTATCCGAATGATTTTCAATTAATCATCCACACAATCTGTGAAAGTTTGATGAAAATCGTACAAGTAGTTTAAGAGTTACAGTGGGTTTAAAGAACCAGTGGCAAACACAGATTACATTGCCAAAACTACAATGTGGCTCCCATTGTAAAAACACAACAGAATAATATCGAAAAAATAAAATTTAATGATATCTCCAAAATTGTCCAAGTTGCTAAGGACGTTCCTACCTTGTTGAGCCAAAATGTGATGTGGTTTTTTGACATTTTTTAATGCCAAAAGTATTAAATATAGAATGTTGATATTTAATGTGTTGACTAGATGATCTTTATTGAACATAAAATTATTTTTTAAAGTTTGACAAAGTATGGTAATGGGGGTGGGAGGAGTCACATATGTCAATGCGCGAATGATGACATTCTTCACCGTGGAAGTCTTACGTTCTGAACAGATAATTTGCAACAAAAAAATAAAACATATTTTCACTTTGTATAATATTGTGTATAGCTTAGACTACAATTTAGAAGAAATATGGAAAAATAAAAATATAGTGAGCGATTGAAGAAAAGTGTGTGTGTTTTACCAACGTTTTTTGGAGTTTTTTATTCATTAAATAAACACTTCTAAATATTTTTGAATACTTGTAGTCTATACGATGAAGAAGTTTATTATATACGTGCCTGCCAAATTTCATAAAGAATTCTCATCCAGGGCACTTCCATGAACGAGAAAAACGCGTTTAAAGTGTCTCCTCTCCTCAGCTTCGCGAAGCACAGCTTCTTCTTGTCGGCCTATAACTTTGCGAATTTCATTTATATCGACTTGAAATTTACTGAACGTATTCTTTAACATTGGTTCTTTCGGATACATGAAGAAAAAAATATTGTTTTCAACCAACAAGGTAAAAACGCCCCTTAACTTATTAAATGACTTTTCATAAAATATACAGGAAAATTGATAGCCTAATGAGATGCTTATTAATATTATTTTCGAGCTTTTTTCAAAGTAATTTCGAATTTTTAACATAATGTATATCTTTTAACAAATATAATCCCCATCTTTTGTTATACGAAACATAAAGCACGCCGAAAATGTAAACATATATAAAAATGATAGGCAACGGCATAATCATGTACACGAAAGAAAAAAAAAGTGTTTTTAACTAACAAGGTAGAAACGTCCCTTAATGTGTCGATTGGTCATAGACTAGAAATTCTAATATATCATCATATTACATATTTAGAGATATATATATAGCGAATTTATTTAGCGAATCGTCTTAACGACGATCTTCATTGTTTGCATTCTATTTAATGCATCTTAAATATTTTTTTGTATTAGCTAGAGCAAGTTTTAACATTTAAATTACACTTGTTGTGTACCATAAGTCCAATATTAAGATCCTTCTTTACACTCAGTTAGTGGCATAAATAATTGACTTTTTTCCGTGTATTATCATATCATCATTTGTTGAAAAATGAAAAGCATAAAGTTTTCCACTTATAAAATTGACATGTATCAATTTAACTTCATTCAATTATATAAGCCACTTTATCACGCTAACAACAGGCTGTAATTTCTCAGCCGCTTCTACTATAATTCTAATCCAGTGCTTCTTAATTTTTCAAACAAAAAAGATTTCTTGGTCAAAATAGATCTTTTTAAAATATTTTCTGTAAATAATTCCACGAAAATATCTTGTTCAATTATTAGTAAATATTTTTTTATGTCTCCGCGGACCCCTAGCAATGGCTTCGCGGACTCCTGTTTAAGAACCGCTGTTCTAGTCCATTTGATTTTGTTTTTCGGGATAAAATACATTTGGTTTCGAGATATTGATTGTATGAAAAAGACATATCATATGATAAGGAGCGCTATACCATAGTGCCCCTGGTAATACTTAATTAACATGCAAAATTCGTCTTTTTATTTTCTTCCGGAAAAACGAACTGAGACGTAAGAATGTAAAAGTTGGCTCCATCGCTCTTAAACATTTTGCCAAATATATATTTCTATCCCCGAAGCATTTCTTTATGAAACACTTGCGATACATCTTAGAATATTACGACACAAATCGTATTCAATTTGAGTGAGTGAATCACCCAGGATATATGAAGTGAATGGCAAATAGTTAACGCCTTTATCTTCTTCATTTCAACTTAAAGAGGCACCGAATTAGGAATCATGAAATCTTCATGTTTTTTGTCGTTTAATGCTTGCTCTGAGGTTGAAATAGGTAGTAATCAGAAGATTCTAAATCTGATGAATATAGAGGACGCGGTAGAACTTTCTTGAATCCCTTGAATTACGCGGCGAATCAAACCCTTTTTAAGGCCCTCAAATATTCGAGGCCGCATCCGTCATCAAATACAATAGACCACGGGTTTCTAACATATGGGTTGCGAGCCCAAAGGGTTTTATGGAGGATCGCCAACTTATAAATTCAACAAAAATAATATTAACTATAATGCGATTTTTATTTTAATAAGGAAAAAAACGTAAATATTCAGAGGACAATCTAAAATTCGGCCATACTTACTTGACTAGTAATGGAATAAGATAATCCACAATGTCTATTGTGCAAAGTTGTTCTCAGTTATGATTTTATGAAGCCTTCAAAACTCAAACGTTACTTAGAGACGAAGCATTCAAAACACACTAAAAAGAATTTGGATTTCTTTCGTCGGCATTAACCTCTATGGGAGTACTATCGAAGGGTCTTCGATATGACCTTCACTGTTTAGAAAGAGCACTCTTGTGCATTGAAACTCGGAGGCAGACAGAGACAGAGAGAACTTAGCGCAATTCGGGAGACTGAGACGGAGAGTTTCCTTGCATGCATCTCATGATTGTATAGATCGTTAAGCCCAAATTTATCGACTTATAATGATTTCGATTTCAAGTGTGTTATTTGTTTACGCAAAGAAACGACCGAATATTGTGTGTTATCGAGAGTGTTTGTTTATTTAACTGCTTGCTGTCCTTCGCTGCGTGCTGAATGAGTCTCTGTCCAATTATTATTTCCTTCTAAAGGAGGAGCAAATGAATCGATTTTTTGTGCATTGTTTATGTAAAGAAATGACGTAGTCTCGTATGCACTATCAAGTGTTCATTTACAATTGACTCTGCCTCGAATTGAAGATTGTCTTACGCTGATTAGGAGCTGACAGAAAGTAATCGGTGTAAAGCGATTATGACATCAACGACTTCGTCGATTTTAAATTTGCTCACTAACGAAAAGGTTAAACTAGTTGCAAACATCAGAGGCTTGGTTTAAACAAGAAGTCTTCAGCAATCATATGGAGTCGCTTTGGAAATCGTCATGCAAAAAAAAACTCACACCATTGGAGAAAAGTTCATTACACGAAAAAAGATGGCGGAATTAATTCTTGGATTCTAATAATTCAGCAACGTATATCAGAACTCTTCGTAGACGTTAAATAATAGATTTTGAATGAAATCAAGGTTTCACCATTGTTTTCTTTTCAAGTTGATGAATCAACAGACGTAAGCTCGTGTGCTTAGTTACTTGTCTTCGTGAAATATATTCATTCATATCAAAGAAGAGTTCCTATTTTGTAGTGGACTTGAAACTAATACAAAAAGTAAAGATATTATGGAAAAGATAAATACGTTTTTTTAGACTGGAAGATTATGCTTGGTACTTGATTCGCTGATAAAAATTATATCAAATCTGAAGCTCTTATCATCCGTCTTTTAAAAAACTGTGCAAAGACATGGATTCTAATCCCAAGGTTCTTCTTTTCTACACTGCTGATTGCCAAAAGGAAATGTTATGAATATTAATTTAAAAATGAAATCAAGTTATTTCTGAAAGTACAAGAGAAGCATGACCTTTTGGTATATTTATTGACAAAGCTTGGTTGAAAAGAAAAACAAATCTAACAGATATATTAGAATAGCAAAATAAGCTTAACCTGAAAGTTAAGAAAACGAATATTATTGCATTTCACGAATATTATTGCTGATGAATTACAATATGAATTCTGGGATTTGTAGAATTATTCCTAGACAAGTAACTTGCTAAATGAAAAATTAGTCCCACAATTTTGGTGTGCTATGTATCATTCATACCCAAATGTGATGATGCTTACCTATCGAGTTTTAGTTCCATCTGTGTGTACATATCTCTGCGTGAGTAGATTTTCGACTCTTTTTCGTTTGAGGAACAACTTGAGGTTGGTGTTAACAAAGAACTATTTTCGTTGTTTATTTTTAATTTTCATTAATTATTTAGCAATGAAATTCTATAATTCTGTACGAAAACATGCTAAAATTTAGCTTTCCACCTGTCCTATATCCATACTTGTACGATAGTAGAATTTATCTCGACGAATCTTCGATCGCTTTACGGCGACAGTCTTCCTTCCGTACTTGGCACGCATCCTAACAACTCTCACGATTTACGGCGTGTGCTTGAAACTCGATCGAGATTCAATAAAATTTCTACACATCTCGGGTACATAATACGAAGAAATAGTTATTCAATAGGGTTAAAATTACGTCTGCAATATTTGATAATTTTTCATACTGTGTCATCCAGGTGAAACAGGAAGAATTGCATAGATTGGATTATATGATTCGAGAAGTTTACTTTAAATTTAACATAACATAGAATAATAAAATGAATTATCGTTTTCATATTTGAATCTGCATTCAATAACTTCCGTAACATAACATAGTCTTCCAATGCGACGTATAATTCAAATAAAACTTCAAAAGGAAGCTAGTTGTAATAACATGGTTTCAAAGATGAACCATCACTTACAATTGAGCTTCAGAAACTTCTTCGTCCTGTTTATTCAGATCTGTCGTCAGAAGATCTGTTACAATGTTTTTTGTGCGGATATACACAAAATAACAACAAAAGCTTCAACGCTGTCCTCTGCGGCTTGGCTCCAAAACATATTTTTTGTTCGAAACTGACAACTTTTATGGCTGCATGTATTTTCAACGAAGGTATCTTCTTCCTATTGCGTTTGATGAAAATGATGGGTATCACAATTGGACCACAAGCAAAAATAATTGTCAACAAAAGGGATATGATGCGCGTGAAAAAAGCTGACGCTGCACATTCAGCAGCATCGAAAGAGGCAAGATTGACCCAAAGACTGAGACGATCAACTGAAGATGATTTTTTTGAAGGAACAGAAGACATCACTTATGCTCCTGTTATAGCAGATTAGATGTAACTATTAAACTTTTCATTTTATTCGCACATAAACTTCGGTTCAAACACGTTTTTCTCGAAACAACATTTTCCAGGTTCACGTAAGTGCTTCCATACTCCCTGGATGAGCATTCTTTATGATATTTGGCAGGCATGTGTTCAATAAACTTCTTCATCGTTTAGATTACAATCATCCAAAAATATTTAAAAGTTTTTATTTATTGAACAAAAAACTACAAAAAACGTTGGTAAAAACACACATTTTTCTACAAGTAGTTTAAGCTATACACAATATTATACAAAGTAAAAATATGTTTTATTTTTTGCTGCAAATCATCTGTTCAGAACTTAGGACTTCCATTGTGAAGAATGTCATTGCCCCCACTCCCACTATTGTTTTAAAAAATATTTTTTTATACAAAAAAACATAGCGACTCGCCGGTGAATCACTGGCGCTTAAGTGGTTAAGAAGCAATTTTCATGGCGTTTTAATTACTTTTGCATTATCGATGACACGTTGTTGCGAAACAATACGCTATAATCAAGTATTGGGGAATTATTGTTCTCGTTTACTGTTAATCAATCAAAAAAATGACAGCTTAATTCGTTCAGGGTGTATACGTAAAATTTATTTAAAAGCAAAAAACTGTATAAACCGAAGTTTAAGTATACGAAATAAGTGAAAGTACGTAAAAATAATAAAAGTGAATATTATATAAATTTACGCGTTTTTTGAAATATATTTTTGCGTATATCGAAGCACCAGTTGCGATATGGAATATGAATTAAATTAAATACAGAATTATTATTTCATATTGAAGGCTTTCTATAATATCATTTTTTTAATATTTCAGCGACCTAATACAGCAGATACGCGGTAATCCTGCACCCGTCTATTTCGGCGCCCCCTGTAGACCGACATCTCAATACAAATATAGTACATATGTACGGTAAAGTTTCGTTAATGTAAAAAATGCAAAACGTTTGATTCTGGACCGTCTAAAACGTAATTAATCTTTTGTAAATTGATAAATGAGTACGGCGTAGGACGTTCAATAATTTATGATACAAAAAAACCACATGGGATCGGGAGCAGTACTGTATAATCCAATTTGTTGGATAATCCGACACCACTTTGCAAAACGTTTGTCAGATTATAATAATATACATTGTGTGTAGCATAAACATTCAATCTTCTTCGCTCAATGAAAATATGTAGTTATTTGGGGTTTAGTTACAGTGATTTTGGTATTAGCATAGGCACTTATTAAATAGTATATGTAATTTTTATCTTGCTTATAACCAAATCAAATCTACGAATCGGTGTTGAAATCTCGCTGTAAAAAATAATTGTGTGTTGTAAAAATGCCAGTTAATACAGTTTGAAATATCATGATATTTAATTGATTGTTCCTGTATTACAAAAAACCTTTTGTTTTTCATGGTGATCAATTTCATTTTGAATTAAGATAGTGGAAACAATAAAATGGTTAGATGCTTTTGGTTTGGCTTAAGTGTTCACAGCAAAATTTTAATTCAAGCTTCACTATGTAATAAAATATTTAAAATAATATACAATCGAGTTCTCTCTCAGGTCATTAAATCGCTAAAATGTGCATTTCATAAAAACGCGGCTAAACACACGCGAACATTACATTCTTCTATCTAATAAAAATAAATGAATGCAACTCAAGAAAACAAAGCTGTAAAATTTCACAAATGGATTCAAAAACCGATAAGAAAATTGTATGAGATACGGGCTGGCAACTTTCATAAGTGCATATTCTGAAAAATCTTGCATCTCGTCATACGACTACAGATTCTACAGAAATATAAGTCCTCAGCGTTCCCAATTCCAGAGATTCCAAACAAAATACATATATAACGTATATAAGTCAATATAATCTAAAGCTCAAATCCCATAATATTCCTTTAAAACGGTGAACGATTCCTGCAGTGTTTGTACGGGTAATTGATTGATACTTGTGTTGCGTGGGCGAATAGTCGTGGATAGCGACGAGAATTTTGTATTATTGGTGGATCTTTAAATGCATAGTGTCTGGTCATTGTTAAATATTCGAGTAAAGGCAATTTTAGAACAAACAGCCCCGCTTTCTAAATAAAACAATGGGAATGGAATGCGGCCGGGATGTCTTCGTCCTGGAAAGTTGACGAAACGATTTTTTTTCCTCTTAAAGACACTATTGTATATAAGGATCCGCGCCCTTACTGGGCCCTCTTGTCTTTCTTTTTGGTTTGAACTTCGGGCGATAAGAATTCTGGGGTCGAGAAATCCAGAATCCGGCGCCATTCATTCATTTCGAATATTCTCCCGGTTTCAAATCGAATAATCCTGACAAAACCCGTTGTCAGTCATCGTCGATCCATTGGTCCGGCGGATTGACGCAGTGACATTATTTGTGTCATTATTAAGCTTTTAATTTAATGCCGGTATTAACAATTATTCAGGTTTCAAAAATTGTTATTAATGTCCGCAACGCTGAAAGCTTGATAGACTGAAAATTTCCTGATTTACATTGTATACAACACTGACTAAAACAAAAATTAGCTTTGTAGAAGTGGTTGAAAATTTTCAGTCGCTGCCTCCCGTACATAATTATATCGCAAAAATATACCAATCGATGTAAAAAAATAATAAATAACCGGTGATATCTGAAAATAATTTTGAAAAGCAAGTGGGTCTAGAGAGGAAGATCTACTTACGTCATAACTTGGAACGCATTAGGCGTTAATTGTCAATTTGCGCTAGTATTTTTGGATCAGAGTATAGACATTGAATCGTTATACTTTTCATTTCGGTTTTGGTTTCGATTACATTTCTAACAATTATATCGGTTTGGTTACAGTTTTCGTTCAGGAAAAAATAACGGTTTTACCGGTTTTTAGTTTTGCTCCTGGTGATTTTTAAAGTGTTTTTATTTGTATTAAAAACTTATTTTTTAGTATAATTTAGAGCATTTTATTCCTTTTTTTATAATAAGCATTCTGCATGAATAATATTGTCGATTTTACTCCCTTTAATTATCAATGATTCATTAGTTTTCATTTTTTCAATTTATTCATAAAAAAATCTTTCTAGAAAATGGAGTCGTCAGATAGCCTTGGCTACGGGAGAACGTCCTTCCCGCAGCCAGATGTCTCTCTCGGGTTTAATAAAGAGGCTATCTAAGAAGAGAGTCTTTCTGTTCGACGTCCATCCACCCCCATCCATTCATCCTGCTACATAAAATATACGTTTTTGTATTGTTTTGAAGGTGATTCAGCTCTTCAACAAAATTGCAAAAAATGTGCAAATTATACTACAAAAAAAGTGTTTTTAAAATGAAAAAAATTCATCTACCTTTTTGATTTTAAATGCATTAGGAATCCAATGCATGGTGATATTTATAATAATTGATTCGACATTAGTATAGTGGATTATATATCGAACTTTTTCATAAGGTTTGTCCAACAAGTACCAACTACCTACAACACCAACAAGTTTGCCCTAATTTCCAGGATCTGTAATTAATTCAACTATTACAAAACAACAAAAATATTAATATCAACAAAGCTTGATTTTTGAAGTTCGTTGAGTCTATTTAGAATATGTTTTTCGAATATTTTACTTAGTGCAGAAAATAAGCTAATCGGACGATAATTTATTGGGCTACTGGCGTCTTTGCCTGGATTTTTTAAATTTCTATACGTGTTATCAGTTGAATGATGAGAAATGGGAAATGAATCTTATATAAGCTCAAAAATGAAAATCAGTGGCCAAAAATAAAAAAAACTTTTTTCAATTCCTCGACCTGTATTTACGATAAAAAGTCCCTTTGTGTGTATGATGGTATAAGTTTGGTTTTATTCACACTTTTAGTTGCTGAACCCAGACTTAATCATTACGGCAAAATTGCATTGTGAACAATTTTTCCAAATGGAAGAAGAAATCATTAAAAAATATACTTTTGTAAACGATCTGAGGCGTATTCTTAAATGACAAGCAGCAAAATTACTCAGAACAAAATTTGTAAGCTATGGTTACAAATTTAATGTATTCACTATAAAAACGTAAACATGTTTAATAAATGGAATGAGGTTTGCGATTTAATATTCATACAAATATTCATTTTTTAAATAATTGTAATCTCAGTTAAATTGGAAACATGGGAAAAAATCTATCCGAAATTTTGTCGATATGATTTCTATCATTCGTCAAAGAATTAAAATAATCCAGTTTCAATGCTCGCTGGAAAATGGTGGGCCCAGAAATAGTCCCCGGAGGAAATGTTTTACTACCAATAAAATATGAATACCAAAAGACAATTAGCATTTGCTGAAACAATCGCTTATTACAGAATTTTTAAGCGCTTAAAAATGCTCCTGCGTTCATAATGCACTATTAAGTGCAATTGACGTCGAAACTTCATAGTTAAAAAATATCATTGTCTTTAAAAAAATACTTTTTGTGTTATCCTGAAGTCAGGTAGTTCAGCATACGAGTAAAAGCCCTTCAATTAACTGTGCAATTATGCTACGAAGAGCAGTGCTTTTTTACTGAAAAAAAAACCACTTCCATCTTTAATTTTGAATGCATTAAAAATTCAGTGCAAATATCATAAGTGCAAGAGAATATTTTTAATAATAGACATAGCCTAAAAAATATAAATCCATGAGTAGTTTTTATTTCAATGATTAAGCGTTGGTGTTATGGTTTAGATTAGGTTCTAGTTCAAATCCAGATTATGGAAAAAATGTCCACGTACCAAGACATTTGAGAGATAAAGTGCTAATGTTTTCGATGATTTTTTACAATCCATCTATAACCTGTTATCTATGCTCTGGAGAAGTAAATACGGAATTATTTGCGAAAATAGTTCAAATACAATTTCAAAATAATGATAACTTCGCCACATACTCTAAATATTCATGTCCAAATAGCTTTATCCTAGTTGTCTTCCGTGAAAAGCAATTTAAATGCATTGAAACATGAAATTCCATTATCTCTAATAAAACCGCATGTGGAGATTGAGTGTCTTATCGAGAATTATTTCTCAAGAATTTCTCGACAAATTTAAGAAACGAAATCGAGAATTCTCATTTCCCGATAAATAATAGTCATCAAAAAATCTTTTGTAACATTGAACCACAAACTGTTACTGTGAATTTTGATGCCAAAATTAAAATTGTTCGAATCAATGCATCAATATCGGCTTAAAAATCAATGATCATTTAGAGATTAAATTTAATAGAATTTAATATTAAAATGGAGAATATCATCTCGATAATTTTTGATGAAAGTGGAAGATGAATATAATGATGGTTTGGAAGTAATCCCAATGACAGCAACCCCCGGTAACATACGTCATAATAAATTAAATTCATTAATACGCAAAGATAGATCTTTAATCATATATATAGCATAGAAGATCTCCTTTTAACATCTTAACCGAGTATGACGAAATATTTCGTCATTAAAAAACTGTAGCGAGTATGACGAAATATTCCGTCAAGACCTTTAAAAAATTACTCTCTAGTGGGGATGAAGAGTTACCGATTATTTTAGTTTACTATGAGCGTGACGAAATAATCCGTAGTCCTATCCTATCGAAATAATTCCCCGTTGCACATACACACTTTAACATGCGCAAAAATAAACTCCCCGCTTAAGAAGTTAAATATAATAAGATCTTTTAAACATACATAAAAATGAATTTGTAAAAGAGCTCACTTTGCATCGATATTGCAAAACTCGGTGGAATTCCTTACTAAAAATGGCCGAAAGATTTTATGAAACTGAACAGATAAGATCTCTGACATAATATCAGCATTACTACCATTAAAAGTAGCTGAAGAAGCTCCATGTCGTGAAGACATACATTTATATACACCCGACATAACATTGAACTTTTTGTTTGATGAACTGTCTAAATATAATTCTTTTTTAGTCATCGAACTTAAAGAAAAGCTAATAATGGAAAGGAAATTAATATTTATAAATATTCCGATGTAGGTAATTATCTTTATGATTCTGACACAATTAATGAGTTTGATGTATATGGAATATTTAATATGACAAATAAAATTACAATTATGTCGAAAATCAAAGATATAGTCGAGCATGAATTTCAAGGGATGAAAATAATGATATTTCTGAACAAAAACGGAGATGAAATAAAATAGTCTCATTATTAACATCGGAGGAAAAGCTACAGACGGCAATTAAATGTTATTGAGAGAGAAATGTCATATTTGGAACTCGAGAAAAATTGAGGTAAATATTTGAACATTACATTTCAAAAAATGATCATTTGCCGACCAACTAGTAAAGGAAAATAAGGTAGTAAGAGGTAGTAAAATCGCTTCAAGCTGTATGATTCTATTTCTATTCTAAAAAAGCCTTACAACAATGTAATATAAAAACATCGATAATTAATTTATTTACATTGTATTTACAGCGAAATAAAACCATTTCTAAAGAAGATTTGTGTTTCTAATCGAGAATTTTGCGTAAACGGATTTTCAACACATTTAGCCTATTAGCCCGTGGGGCGAGTAACCATAATAAAAAAAAATCGTTTGTCGACACTCTTAAATATTCAGTTCCTCGAGGTTTGTTTTTAAAGCATAGTTCGTTAGATTTATTCATTTAAAAACCACCTTTGATTAATAATACTTTGATGACATTAATGTCTGTTATTTGCCTTTTAAGTTCTGTGAGAACGCTGTTAAAACAATAAACATACCAAAACTGGTTGCAAAGTGGAATATGAATTATAAACAAAACATCCATCGCTTGATTGCACCACTTTAAGTGCGATTCAAATTATTTAAATGGAATATGAAGAAATTTCTGAAAATAAACGGTAAATTTTATGAGAATAAGAAGCACGAACACATTCCAGCTGCGTGAGTTTCGAAGAGTTTGCAAACTTTGTAAAAATCCGTATAATTCATAACCAGCAGACATTAAAATTAAGTTTTCTGAGTGTCTTCGCAAGGACGTACTGCATATATAACAGTTTTCAACCTGTGGTTTTCATAAAAAGGCGTACAAAAGTGATACATGTAATGTTATAAAAATATGAAAAAAGTTAACTAATACTTTTATAAATGCAATATATTAAATACTATTATAATATATGTTATAGATAATATACAAAGATAGTTCCAAAAGTACCCGCTACGTTGCTTCGGTGATCGTACAAATCATAGAAAATGGCGCAAAAAGCCCTAAAAGAGGATGGAGTGGCTAAAAGGTTTGTAGGTTCAATCGGTCCACTTTTCTGACCGCTGATATAACGAACGAGCACCTACAGAACGATTATAAACGCTCATTATGAAACGAAGTTGTCTGAAGAAGACTGAACGGGTAGGTTGTTTAAATTTTACATTCTGTCGAAAATATTGTTGTCTTTATTTTATTGCGGGCTTTGCTGGCTGGGTCTGCGTCTCTGGTCTGCGTATTCTGCGTTTTGCGCTTCAAACCCAGTTGCGCCCGTGGCGGGCGCCTATTTTGCAACGCCCTTGTTATTAAAAAACAAGTATTATACGTAGGCGCGATTATTGAAAATTTTAATTGTAGTCATCACCATCAAAATTAGTGTTACTTCTCGAAAATTATTAAATTTTCTGATTTCTCGAGATATTTTAAAAATGAATTTTTATTATGCAAAATAAAATTTGTATTAATATTTTTTAAAACGCTCCACTGCTTATGAATGGGTTTCTGCAAAAATGCATTCTGTTTGAAAAGTTTTATTAGGGTTCTAGATATGACAAAAAGAGGTTCATTTCTTACTTTCAAACTCGTCTTATCTTTGTTTAAGAAACAAAAGATGCTGCTTGAAATTATTCGTTCCACCATAAAAATATCCAAGCTCTCTCAAGTCGAAAGACCTTAATAGCTTATCCGATAATAACTATTTCAGCAAATTATACATTCATTTTATGACCGTTGAGAGTTTGTTTACAAAATTATTTCTGTTGAATGGGTTGTTTGTTAGTGTTTTTTCGATTATCAAATCAAAATCCCTAATCATAATGCAGCCACACGCAGTTCACTGCAGAATTAAAGCCATTTTAGTATCTTTATATTATTAAGATGATATGATTTATTAACGTAAATTTAAAATTGTACGTATATTATAATTATGATTTTAAGATAAACCATGCCAATATTCTCGACCACATTTGCTCATATAAAGTTTGCCAGACTTGAGTATTTATAGAAAATGTAGGCAAAAGTATTTAGGTCATATTGAGTTCGATATGCATGACTATTCAAATATTAGGAGATTGCAGTATGCAAAGGCAATGATATTTCGAGGGCAAAAAAATCAATACTTGCATGAACTTTGACTAAATACCAATTTTAGGAGAGAAAAACCCTAGATGAATTACTATAAATAAATGTAGGGTCTTGATATGATTGTTAATGAGTCACATCTGGTTGAAGACGACTTGGTATTAATTAGGTTTCTTCTTATTAGTGTCATGTTTATTTGCAATCGAAGGGGATCTTTAAAAGAGATTTTTTCATGAATTAAGTTTTATAGTGGTAATTTTCCATTACAAATATGCTTAAATTGGCGTAAGATATTTAAAGAATTTTTAGCATTTATGTAGAAGAAAGGCTATAGTGAATGCCGAAATTCAAATCAGCCACTCATACACTACTGACAGTAAGTTTGAAGTCCCCTTACGTTTTATCAAATTTTGTGTAGAAACATTAGCCAAATTCATCCCGATAGAAATAACTGAACCGTCTCTTACTAAATTAAATCAGAACTTAAAAAGACAAATTTAAATTAAAAATAGTCCAAAGAAACGTTGGCAAAAAGGTCGAAGATTTTGCTGAATAAAAAAGGTTGTTAACCGGTCAATTAAGGATTTCCGTGAAGACAAAAAAAATAAGGAATTATAAGAAATCATTGGAAAACTAAAGAGCGAAAATCCCCAATAAAAAATCTCCCCATTCCTTTCTTATCGCCATTTAAAATGTTTGAACAAATTACAAATAAATATAATAAATTATTTAAATATGGGGTGTTTCCCTGCCACCTGGAAATTAGCGAAAATAATTCCTTTATCAAGATAACGTAAGCAGTAATCCGATAAACTATAAAGTAGGGGTCCCGATCGAATATTCGATATTCGAATATATTATATTTGCCCTTTTTTAATATTCGTAAATTCGAATATTTACAAAAGTAATCGGATATTATTCGTTTTTTTTTGCTGAAGTAATCAAAAAGTTTATTCGTAATAAATCGGGGGAGCTGCGCTCAGTTTTTACACAGAAATCCCAAATCAAACCAATCGACTCATATATTACTCGGCGATTACATCAAACAAAATAATAATTTCATTGATACTGTAGCGTGGGCGATTTATCATCCACGCATAGTAGCGACATCTTCCATTTCTCTTCAGGTGCAATGTGCTATTTTAACAGCGCCATCTCTGGTGGCCCTGCGGAGACATTGCACCTGCTTACCGACCGATCGCTTCTTGCGCGTGCATCGTTACGCGCAGGAAGCGGGAGTCGGGAGAGTCGTCGGTTGGCCTTGGCTGCGGGAGATTGTCCCTCCTGCAACCAAACCTCTTTCTATCTATCTGTAGTGCGGAATAAATAGTTATCTTGCAAAGAGAATCTTTCCATTCGACGCCCTTCGTATTCCCATCCATTCGTCCAGCAGCATCACAGCCCCATAGAAGAACGGACCCGTGCGGTAGCGTGGCCATCAGTTAATAGATTGAAATGAAAATTCAGTGGAGTTTCAGTCAAAAAAGTTTCCTTTTTACTTTTGAGGCCATCGACAACGCATATCGCCGTTTTCGTCTGTCCTCAGCCTCCTCCCTCCAATTGCCCAGGCCCAGACGAGCGACGTCTTTTTTTACTTGATCAACCCAGCGTAGCCGAGGTCTTCTGAAGGGTCTGCTGCTACTCTAAAATCCAAAACGTTTCGGGGAACTCGGTGTGCCGGCATCCACGTCACATGACCTGCTCAATGGAAATGGCAGGTTGAGACGAAACTAGTAATTACCACTTCGCCGTACATGTCCATGACCCTCTCAATTGCCCCTCACAACTTGGAAACCTAAAGCTTCCACGAGCGTGATTTCTTGTGCATGGTTTACTAGCATGACCATTACTGTAGTTTTATGATAACGATCACTTGTGAGACATCTTTTCAACACTAAATAATGTCTTTGTTATTAATAACATTTTATAAGAAGGCTTTGAGAGTGCAATCGATGACGGAGTAGCTGACAAAAGTAATATCGTAAGCTTAAAAGTGTGGTCACTTCACTGCAGTAATCGGCATGCTAGCAAACCACGCTCGTGGAATCCGCCCATAATTTCGTAGGGATGGCATGGGACTCATGGGATGCGTGCGTGGAAACGCTCTATTGAAATTATCTTGAAGGATTGACTTTTAAAAATGAGCTAATGGAATGAGCTGGGCATAAGGATTGCTTTCGTGAAAGAATCACACGATAAAATAATCTTGATGGAATACGGTCGAGAAATGCTCTCGAAGGAATACGGACGAGGAATTCTATTGAAAGGATGTATTCGAGAAATGCTTTTGTCGTCGTGTCGACGATGGAATGTATAGGAAGAGACGGAAATGAAATACAGGATATTGTCTAGACGATTATTATCTGAGGCACATATCCTTATGAAATTGGACGAATAAAAAATAAAGGTATAAAAACACGGTGCAAACGAGATTATATAAAATGACATTAGATTAAAAGTAGAAAGTCGTTAATTAAATATGTGGGTACCAACCAATGCAAAGTTGTTTTAAAAAAAGATCTATTAACCTGTATGGGAGTACTATCGGAAATATCCGTTTTGACCTTCACTATTCAGAAAGAGCACTCTTGTGCATTGAAGCTCCGAGGCGGACAGAGACAGAGAGAACTTAGCGCAGTTCGGGAGACTGAGACGGAGAACTTCTTCATTGCATAACATGATTGTATAGATCGTTAAGCCCAAATTTATCGACTTATAATGATTTCGATTTCAAGTGTGTTATTTGTTTACGCAAAAAAATGACCGGATATTGTGTGCTATCGACGATGTTTTTTTAACTGCCTGCCATTCTTCGCAGCGTGTTGAATGAGTCTTTGTCCAATTATCATTTCCTTCTAAAGGAGGAGCAAATGTGCTCTTGTATGTATGTAGTGTTCATTTACAATTGACTTTGCCTCGAATTGAAGATTGTCTTACGCTGATTAGGAGCTGACAGAAAGTAATCGGTGTAAAGCGATTATGACAATAACGACTTCATCGATTTTAAATTTGCTCACTAACGAAAAGGTTAATTGGTTACAAAATTCTGTCTCCAAATTATTTTACGTATTAAACCTGAATCCCAGCAAATAAACGTAAGCCAATAGAAGTTATTTGTGCACCTCAAAGATTAGAGCAGACGAGCGTTTTCTATGTACTGTGTATTTTGCCCTTTGAACTCATTTTTTACTCCAGCCTCGATTACAATTATTTAGAACTTTTCTGATGTTTTTATTTTTTGAAACATCGGAGCAACTGTTTTAGGATAGATATTTTTTCATTTTACGACACACCACCCATTTATTCACTTCCTGGAATATTTCCGTACAAGTTATATTTCCACATTTCTACCACATTATGGAAGCTTCAATACTCAGTGATTGATTAGACCAGAGCTGTTTTTCCCTAGCAGAATAGTTCTGCACCTGAACTGTTCTGATGATGTTTTTTTAACAGCAACGGCAGTTATTTCTTGAAAATGGACCCGATGGGTGGTCCGAAATATCGGATAAGGTAAAAAATTCGTTTTTTAATTTTTTACCAAAACCTTAACGCGATCGAACACCCGGCTATTTATTAATATTTTAATAATTAAAATAATTTAAATATGACTCGCGTAAATCTGAAAAACTCTAATATATATATATATATATATATATTTATATTTGAGTTTTTCAGATTTACGCGAGTCATATTTAAGATTTCACGAACCATGCCAAAAAATTCGACAGTACAACCAACCTTTAGACAAGCGACGGCGCAAAGTGGCCCCACATCGCTCTCTGGCAGCACTGAACGGAGGATGGTTACCAGGAGCGTAACCAAAACAACAACAACGGCAGTTATTCCTTGAAAATGGACCCGATGGGTGGTCCGAAATATCGGAATAAAAAATAGCTCAACGCGATCGAATACCCGATTTTTTCTGAATTAAATCTTATATATATATTATTTAAGTTATATACCATTTTTTCCCAATGTATTATCATAAACATAATCTTAGACAAATTTACTAAAAATCGCTTGGAGTGCAAAGGGTTAAGGGACTTTCTCGACTCTTGATATACGTAGTTTAACTTTTACGTATTATATAAAATAGTAAATACTACCTGTTTACATTTTGTTTAAAAACCCACGCTTGTAGATTGATTTTAAAGTGTTGTTTATGAGGGTACGACAGAGTTGGCAGCCCTAGGATCAAGTTTATGCTGAGAATTTTTCGTGATTTTATACTGTGAATTGTTTCTTAATAAAATTGGATGGATTGATACCAATAAGGATGAAAGTGATGATCAGTTGACCTGTGTTTGTTATTTTCATTCAATTCAATAAATTCAATATACCATCACTGGTCAACAGATCCATTATTAAATTTACCAATATATTCAGAAACTATGCCTCGAAATAGATTTAAATTATTACTTCACATGTTGCATTGTTCTAACAATGAAGAACAGTGTTCTGGTGATTATCTGCCTAAAATAAAGCGCATTTTGGACTAACAAAATTTGCATCGTCGAAAGTCTTATATTATTCGAAGAACGCCTGATTTTTAGACAATATATACCATCAAAAGTCAGTCGTTTTGATATAAAGTTATTTGAAAAGTGCGAATGCAGGATCAACCTCAGAATACACTTATTCTAATATATAATAGAAGTTGGAGCCAAAGTCGTGGTGTCTCTCATTACCCCATATTTCGGCGTCAGTCATACATTATATGTCGATAACTCGTTTGTGAGCCTAAAACTATTCCAGAAATTACACGAAAACAAAACCAATTCAGACGGAATCGTAAAGAGAAATCATCTCGAATTGCCAACATTCAATAAAAAAAAATGAAGAAAAGAGATTTGTCTACCTTTCATAAAAAAACGATTATGGCTCTAGCATGGAAAGACACAAGAGACTTTACTGTGTTATCGACAATTCATATTACAGAATTTGTAGAAACTGGAAAAACAAATTACAAAACTGACGAGCCCGTACTAAAACCTGCTGTTGCTATTGATTATAGTTAAAATATGCGAAGTGTAGATAGGAGTGTCATGATGATAAGCTCCGTAAAACGCATCAGAATAACCAAGAGATAGTAAAATAACCTACTAATGCATAAAATTGATATGTCTATGTTCAATGCACATGTAAAAAAAATATATTAATTATGTGTTGTAGCAACCCTAATCAAGAATCACTCAATAGCCGTAAATGATCCCGTAGGATGGCATGTGGTATACATACATATGCTAGGACACACAAGTCACCTTTTGGCAATAAAATATGCAAGTCAAACTCATTTTTATGCAATTTCTAATATCTCTAAATTCGCTGGCGTGGTGCGCACGGCTCCTTTATTACGTTATGGGAGTTAAAAGGTTAAAGATTTTATTCTGGTAGGACCGGCTTAGTTGCCGCCTGACGAAAATAGCTATAGCTCCGTAAGTAATAGAAATTTTGGAAATTAATTTGGAGGATATATTTTTAAAAGTTTAAACTTTGAAACAATGCAAAAAAAATTCGATTATTTCAAAATTTTACTAGAATACCCCGCGTGGTCGTAATTCAGCGATAGCAGATGAAACATGATTTCAACCATCAAAAATTGTATTTTTTTTCTAAATTTCGGATAGATTCGATAATTTTTTTTCTATTTTATCCAAAATATCTCGATACGTGCTCTTTATAAAATAAAAAAAAATCTTATGACTTTGAAATCGCACAAAAAAAGGTTTGGGTGTATCGCTCTTGAAAGAAACTTTGTTGATAAATAAAGTCGAATTTTGTCTAAAAGTTGTGTACACGTGCGCCAACTATATGCTATCTGTGTTGTGTATGTTGTCTTTATTGAGTGTTCTCTTTAAGAGACACTGAGAGAATGGTACTTTGAAGGTCAGAAAAAGACTAGCACACTCAAAATTAACTACGGATACCGCAGTAGTAACACTTCATTACATTATCGTCTAAATGAAATCATTGTCTAATACCTCTTCAGTTGGTCGCAAAATTAAATGAAACCAAATCATATAACATATAGGCTTTTACAACCCATATAGGCTTTTACAAACAAAAATCCCCTCAAAACATATTACCTATATGGACTTTTTAAATGTGCCATATCCGTATCGGACGTAGGCGATTATCCATAGGATATCTTACTAGGGAAAGGATTTAATGTTGTGGTTTCACACGTGGTAAAGTAAAGATAGGATTATTTGGAAAGGTAGGAAATAATGCGATAATCACTTACTTATGGACGTCTCTGCACGACTTTAATAATCGCCTCACTTTTTTTAAATCTAGGAAATCAGAGTAAACCTGGATCGAGATGATCGATCAGAAATATTAATATTTCCAATTTATCAAATTTGTTGGTGCGGTGAAAACTTTTTTTCACAGTCTAGATTTGTATCCGAAACTTTATAATAAGAATCCAGAATCTAAGCCACTATATCAACACTCAGGGGAGCAAAAATCTCATTACTCATTTGACGATTACTCATTGGAAGTTTTTGTTTGCCAAACAAAATCGGAATGTGCTTCAAAAGTAAACGTAGATGGGAATATGACGATGTGGGTTTATTTTGGAGGTGGAAAAAAACTGGCAAATTTAATAAAAATTGACGAAAAATTAAGTAAAAATTAAAACTTGAAAATACTTGAAAGAAAATGCAATACCTGTAGGTCTTCGATTATTAGAGAAAAATTTCACATTCCAGCAAGATTATGGTCCAAACACGTTTCAAAATTCTATTTCATTTTCTTAATACAGAAACTGAACATACAAATAGATGAAAATAATTATAAAAATATTTGTTGTATATGGTAGGGAAGAGTTTTGAGTCTCACTTGCGGCCACGAAAAAAACGGGCGCGAACCCACTAATTGTAACCGGTCGCAATGAAGGGCCTCTACGACCCGATGGAGATAGTTGAAACCCCGGGGATGCATTTTCCCCCAAAATAAAAAGCCCTGAATGCCTTAAAATTAGAGATAGTGGTCACAAGATTTCCGTGTCCAACCGGACCGAATTTCGGACCACTGCCACAACGAATGAACGCTTCACGATCGGACGCCATGCCCGAACATGTCCACAGAACGTGGTCTACGTTCTTGAACGGATCATTTTCATCGGCGATTGGAACCGAGAACAGGGTGACAATTCTTAATCTAGACAGATCCACAGCAAACAATTAAGGAATTATCGTAAAGACTGGGATTTCCACGAAACGTATTCATGTAAACGCATTTAAAGCCAGTTTAACTTGAAATGAAAAAGGTTTAATTTGAAATGAAAAAGTTGGTCCACAAATAAAAATATTTTTTTTTACCGGTCCGCAGGCGTAAAAAGGTTGGAGAACACTGGTCTTAATACAATTCCTTTTTAGTCATCGAACTTAAAGAAAAGCTAAGAAATCGAATAAAGGAAAAATGTACGATATATTTCGATGTAGGTAATTATCTTTATGATTCTGACACAATCAATGAGTTGATGTATATGGAATATTCAATATGACAAATAAAACTACAATTATGTCGAAAATCAAAGATAAAGTCGAGCATGAATTTCTAGGGATGAGAATAATGATATTTCTGAACAAAAGACGGAGATGAAATAAAAATAGTCCCATTATTAACATCGGAGGAAAAGCTACAGATGGCAATTAAATGTTATCGAGAGAGAAATATCATATTTAGAACTAGAGAAAAATCAAGGTGAATATTTGAATATCATATTTCAAAAAGCGATCGCTTTTCGTGTCCGACCAGTTATAATTAATAAATCAATGTAATATTTAAAAAAATAAATTCTGGGGGGGGTAATGCAAAATTCACGGTGTAAATTCGACGTTTGTGTGATGAGCAACCGGTGATTAACCCCCCCCCCCAAACCTTACGAATGTTAACCCTTTGGGCTCCAAGATTTTTTCAACAACTTCAATTCAATTTTTTGTGTATTTTTTAAAAAAAATGTTTGTAGGAAATAAATGAAAAAAATATTATTTTAGTAATTTTATTTGATTTATTAATTTATGTAATCATGTTAAATATGATATTTTTTGAAGTAATCTTCAGGATGAAGCGCTGGTTTCCTTTCGTAAGTATCGCAAAAATATAGCGTTCGCTTTCATCCTTTTTCAGTTTCACGGTCTGAGCACACCATACAGTCTCTATAATTCATCCCTGATCTACTATAAATAAAATGAGGACTTCCATCTAACCGTTGATCGTGATCAGTTGACGACAATCGTCCCAATTTGGACTTCGTAAAATCGCGAAAGTTACCCATAAATTGCATCAACAATTGTCAGCGAATTTTTGGAATTTATTGGCTTTCTATTTTCTTTGAATTCACATTCCTTGCATAAAATATAAGAGTTTACAATTGATGTTTGAAAACCCCAAAAAAACTTCCTCCACCTCTTCAGTCTTTCGCATGAAACAATATGATGTTATGAACTAATTTGCCGTGTCCACCCCGTCCATATTTTTAATGTAATCTAAAATGACTACTGGCTTGTTTATTAGCTCATCTTGATTAGATTGGTATGGGGTAGTCCTTGTATCCAATACAAAAGTATCTTGTTTTCTGAATGCTATCGTTCGTCCCACAGCTAATCTTGGTTTTTTTATATGATTAGGTTATGTTGGTCATTATCGTGCCAGTGAGAAAACATTTCCTTTTCAAGAGCTCTCTAGCAAGGGTTGGATTGGTGTAAAGCCTATTCGTAAATATATGATAGCCTTTTATGTTTGAGTTCGCCTGTTGTAAATTATTAAAGAGGTGTAGAACGAAAAACGGATAAAACGTAAAAATATATGTACGTACTATCTAAAAAATATTGAATTTCTGGACAGAAATAATTTTCAAGATGTTCACTGTATCACAGCTTGACGCAGACTACACTGGGGCTTCGTATAACACGCTTTATATAACACGGTTTGAAGGGTAAAAATATACGATTTGTACGGGGTTAAATTGTAAACTACAACTATATTAACTCTATAATAAATAGAAGATGAATACCAAAGGACAATAAATATTTGTCATGATATTGGTGGAGAAGTTTTTGATGACATGGATATTTATGACACCCAAGAAATATTGGAGGATCGTACTTTGAACAAAGTCAAAATATTAAACGAATCTATCACAATTATTTACTCAGAAAGCAGTTTCAGCCAAGTAGCATTTGTGCAATTTCCAATTTATGCAGAAAACTAGCAGCTTTATCCTGTGCTGTCAAGATATTCATCCTATTTCCTTGTTATCAGGCTGTTAGTTTCACTGAAAAAATCAGCAAGATACGTCAGCATTTTGATGCATGATTTATCTTTTATTTTTGAGTACAATTTTATTTCTTTTGTGTTCTCTGATTTTCGAGAAACAATCCTATTTCTTCACGGAGCTAATAAACCCTGTTTAAAATTCTCCCTCTCGACAGCCAGGGTACCTCTGTGTGGTACAAAATACCATTAAATTTGGCTCCAACTTCATCGCACAAAACTTTGAATAATCTGGAATTTGTAGCGCTACCAAAAATATGATTCACAATTTTTACTAAATCGAAGGAAGCTTCTTAACAGCCAAATCGTATCATGCAGTGATAAGACAAAACTTGAGGAGCAAATTGTTTCACGACTACTCGAAATCCAGAACTTATTCCCATCATGGAAAGCGCCCGTCTGTACAAACGCCAACTAGCTTCGACCAGTCCAATCCTTTTCCCACAAATAACTGTTTTGGCATTTTGAATATGTCTTCACCGCGAGTAGTGGTGGGAAAAGTCTTACAGAATAAGAATTCCTCTTTTACACAGTAATCTGTAATATACCGAATATATACCAGTAATTGCGAACTCGAAGCTACATCTATTCTCATTACTCATCTCATACAATATTCTCGAAATGTTCTTTTAGTTTGCTCGGTTTCATGCTCTCTGAGCCAAGAACTTTATTATGTACATATAACACACTGAGGCTTTTCTAAATTCCTGTCAACAATATTCGTGAAATTCCATTGTAGAAAAGCTTCTTTATACAAGCGCTTTTTTCCAGAAGTAAAAGTCATTTAACTTAAAATATTGTTACAAATGTGAAACGTGCATTTGGCTCATGTCATTCTTTCGAATCAAACGACAATCAGCGGGGAGTTGGCCTTAATTCAAACCGGTAGTCTTAGTTTTTCCTCCGAGATCAGTCGGAGTTCAGCTTAAGTTCCACATCTAATTTAATGTGGAAACATCATCCATCATGAGAGTCGTTCATGTCTCGTAACCGCAGCCAATCCGAAGGGGATCAAATAAACATGCTAAAAAGATATCGTCTTTCAAATTCACCTCCTTCTGGAGTCCTTTTCACCGACGTTACCAATATATTGGGGCAGTCGTGGGTCATCAGAAGCTCGCGTTATGAGGATACCGTCGTTTAACAAAGGGGTTGCTGCTACTGCTTGAGAGAGAGGAGTCCAGAACTGGCGCGACGAAGATAACTTTACCCCGATATTCGGCTGAGGGGTTGCAACTACGTTACATTATTGAAGATTTTTTCAATTAATTTATATAAACTATCTTCGATTTTTTTTTTGGAACGTAAACCCCGATTTTGTTTGAACTTCAAACCTTTTTTAACAACAAAAAAGGACTTTCGTCGTGTACTGCGAGTTCGTATCGTGGGCCCGTAGGCTCATTTCGATACAAGGGAGCGGATATACCGTCCTCGTCGAGGCCCACGATGTTGGCCTCATCGAAACAGCAAACAATAGGAAAATGTGTTTATTTTTGCAAAAATCATTTTAATTTCTGCCGTTAAATATTGATTTCCTGAGGGTTGCAGGACGAACGCACTTCTATTATCTCTGGGGAGCTTTGCGGACTGTAGATCGAATCTGGAAGCCTCTGCTTCGTGATTAGGAAATCCAATCCCGAGCCAAAATTTCGATCCCGGGATTTCATTAGACAACCCCGGGACCAGTCCCGGGATTGGGATTTTCAATATTTTAAGAAATTACCTTGATGAATTTGATCAAAAATTACTAATCAGTTCATTTGTTCAATATAAAAAATCACTTGAAGGCCAAAGAATTTTATTTATTTAAGAAAAGATAAAAATACAATTCAAAAATAGATAAATAAAACACTAAAAATATTCAAATATTATTTTGAAAATATTCCCGAAGTAACATTAACATTAAACATTAGTGTTTCGTCATTTAGTCTGGATCTGATTTTGAAAGTCAGACAACTAGCTGCTGAAAATGCACGCTCAGCTTCCACACTCGTTGGAGGTATTGTCATCAGATATTTAAATCCTAGTTCGAGTTTATGATCGCGTGAGCCCTCATTTTCGTATAACACCATTAATGTGACTGATAAAATTCTTTTCTGCTGAGACACGGACTAAAATTCGCAAAATTCGATTTCCCGACAAATTATTTATTTCCGTCGCTGCAAATGAATACCTATATACTATAATACTTTAATGTTCTTTGTAATTATATTACGGAAGAATAAAAAAATTCTGAACCCCGTATCTATTATATTTCATATCGATATTCCCATTATTCGTCGAGGTGTAGTAAATACATCACCGGCAGGGAAAGGTTACTATAACAATTTGAAAGACATACATGTACGCTATATATGTATACATACATAGATTAGACAGTCACTGCCTCTAGGCGTCGCCTAAGTTCGCCAATTAGTAATTACGCCACTGTTTCCAAGCATCCAGATTTCGTCGGGAATGTCTCGGCTTAGTAGCCTTCATCGTGTTGTTGAGGTGTACGATTTCTGTTAGATAAAAATTTCAATCCCGAAATTTTCGGGATTACGTTTTCTAATCCCGGGATTCTTAAGTATCTAAAACTGTCTGGGATCCCGGGATTGGATTCCCTATTCGTGATTGTCGCCGTATCATCATGGCAAATAAATGAACTCTTAAAAGTTCTCGACATTTTAATTGTTTCCCTCTCTTTTTGAGGATCCTCCTTTTCGGTGTTGTCCGATGAGCGGCCAAAAATAATTAACCGCCCCTACGGAGATAAAAAAAATATTCAGTCGTATACTGCGAGTCCGAATCGAGGCTGCGAGCCCTATCGACAATGAGGGCGGATGAGAGGCGCGCGGGTGCGTCTGGACCTCGGACCGTCCCGCGATTCGAGACGTCCCTCGTGGTGGGATGCATGAGGCAGCCGTGACGAAAAATGCGGGCCCTATGAGACGCCAAGGGGCCTACGCATTTTTTATTGTGGTTTATATATTTTTTTTACATATGTCATTAAGTACAAACATAAATGACAATTTTCAATCATAAATTAATTATACAGTAAATGATAATATAATGGCTATCAAGAGTTTATTTGTCCATTCTTTTGCTATCAATAATTAATGCGAATTTATTGCTCCATTTATATGCAAATTGAACGATCACAATTTTTCTATCGGTCATTGAACTGAATGATGATGCAACAGTAGAATAATATTTTTCTATTCGTTTATTCAAATGCACGATGGTAAATTAAAATTAAGGCCAAATAATTTGATTGATGTTTGAATACCTTGCTAATATTATTTATGCATCTATGAAGCATTTAGTGGCGTCGTTATTATCGCTGTCATTCGAATCCTCGAGCGCTTAATTCACTAATCGCACGATCTGTCAGATTCGATTTGACAATTGAATGTTTTGCTAGGGCCGAGTTTCTCGATTGTGTCACGATGGCGCTGCTATAGATCGCGACACATTTCAAATTTTTATCGATGAATCATGCGGGTCGTGAATCACAAAATTTTGACCATGATCGATGTATTGACGAAAAAATTCGGACGCGTCGAATTGTTTAATTATATTGAATGGTACATTAATTTTATTTCGTTAGCGTTGATTATGCATTTATGCAAATTGATAAGCGTTAATGTTATCGTCTCAAAATGAGGACGTTAGTTTAAATATATTTTTGAAATACAGATTATAAAATATGTATAATAATATTAGCATGATTTAAAATGCGTGCATTTTTATAATAATTTATGTGTAGATGAAATTTTAATAAAAATGCTACTTACCATTTATATTAATTATGTTTTTAAAGAACATTTATGATTATTTATTTGCTTTAATTTGTGTGAATAAAAGAGGTTAGGATTTAAAGTGGCTTTATGTAATTTTCTCTGCATTTCATATATCATGTAATTTTTGGTCAGATGCCAAGTAAAAATTCGATGAATAAAAAAGAGAAATTCATAATTTTTTTGGTGTAAATTCCATTAAAAAATATGTTTTGGGTATATAAGTGGACAAATGCGGTCAGCAGTGCGGTTAAGTAACGGCATCATGCTTAGCCCAGGGGCGGTTTCCCGATCACTTTCCGCTGCAACATTAGCACTTATCGGACGATCAGATTTTTTTTCTAGTAACACGACCGTGTTAAACACGCACACACACACGCGCGCGCAATTACACACATACGCACACACAAAAGCGCTTTTGGGTGATGCCGTAGGATTGATGAACACTGTGTCGATATACGAAATTCGGACTCACCCCCGCATCACTGCAGCATCATTCTGGTGGGACATGGTCGCTAAAACACGAGTTTGAACCGTCGTCTATAGAAACGAAGCACGCGCTGTGCTTGTAGAGACGACTGCCGTCATAATCGCGAGGGGTCCGGGGAAACGCGTGCGGGGGCGTCGGCCCAGGGCGAGGCGCCCCGCGGGGTAGGGGCGACGCTGTGCGTCAGAAGTGCGCAACATCTTGGCCACCCCCAAATTCAAATCGCCTGTATCCTCACGCTACTACGAAAAAATAGTACGTACCTATTAATTTTTCAACATAAATTCGTAATACCCAAATATATATTCAAATATCAAGAAAGAAAAAAAAAACAAATACTTTTCAAGTAAAGCTATTTTTTTATAAATTACACAAACACAGCTTAATACTTTAGCTAAAAAATTCAATAGTTTTAAAAGTGAACTGAAGAAAAAGAGAAGTACAGACTAAGTGCGAGTCTTTATAAAACGGAAGAATAGTTGAGATCAGACAGACAGCGACTAGTAGTATTAGGTCTTTTTTTATACAAAGACCATGCCCCGGGCTACTGTGCGGTTTATTCCGAGTGCCCTCGGACTTTTTTCTGCAAGGAGTAAATTTAAAAAAGAACACACATACACACAAAACTCCTTGTCTTCCCCTTGTCGTGCTCGACCCAATCGTTAAGCATTTGCCAGAAACGATATTCGGGGCTCTGTAAGCCCTCCCTATCTACCGTTATTCGGTTCGTTCCTTTGTAGCTGCCAGGGCAGCTCGACGCTTTATCCTCTCGGCATTCTATTTGGATGCGATCACCTTGGAGGTGAAGTCCCCCAGGCCATCCATTCTTCTTTGTTTTCTAGCATCGAGGCTATCATTTCATCCTTTGACGCTCGTTCTTCTCCTATGGAGGCGCGAATAATTTCCCGCTCTCCCTCCTATGCTTCACATTCGAACATTGTGTGCTCCGCATTATCCGCCTCAACCCCACGCCTCAATCCTAAGCAACCGTTCCCACTAAAGAGCTGAAGTCAGGTGATAGCTCAATCGTCCGTGTCTCCTTTCACTCCACTTCCTTGCGTCGGGCAGTAAAGTGTGAGTCCGCCATGGTCTGTTCTCTCGCTAGAGCGCACCTTTTTTGCACGCTCGAGTGACCTCAGATTTTTTTTCCTGTGAGAGAGGAATCTCGCTTAATACACCCTGGAACTTAGTCCTAGGGTAGTGTCAGATTCCTACTGACTAAACCCCTCCCTTGTTCTTTTCTGTTCTCCCGGTGTTGTTTATCACATTGCTTCGGAGAAACAGGTAGTCTGGTCCTATGTTTGGTCCTATTCTAGGATTGGAGAGCCGCTCCGCGTCTCTCTCTCTCACTGGCCTCTTTGGCGCTTGATGATGATTTCTTCAACGCAATACCGCCAAAGGTGCCAGTTCTTCTTGCTCATCATCTCAGCTCAGCTATCCTGAGTGCTTGTTTCAGCGTTTTTCTCTGGGGTGTCTAAGCCTCACAATCATCGATGGTGTGTTTCGCATCATCGACCTCCGCTTGACAGTGGTAGCACGTCGTCCAAAGCCCTCTTCTTTGCTTGGAGGTCCAGCGGAGGGATTCCAGCGATCACGATCACCGCATCTTCGGATACAGTTGCTGTGGTGACTCGGAGCACTCCTTGCCGTTGGACCAGCCAACTTCTTTCTATAGCTCTAAAGAGTATCCTCAGACTAGCCACACAGAATTGTTCTCCACCTCTTTTTGATCCCTGAAAAACACTCTTTTAGTTTGAAGGAGCGTTTCTCGGATCCAACCTCAGTTTTAAGGAGGCTGCTGCAGATAACAAACTGCAGGGGCTCTCCCTTCCCCATAGTACCCGTATTGATTCGGTCATTTGTAGTACCAAGCCACGGAGACGAGTCTCCGTTCGAACAACCGTAGCTGTTCTCCTCTATGTGCACAATGCTGTTGAGGATAGTGGTAACGCCTTTTACATAGTTAACTCGTCCACAAAAGCAGTGTTTAAGGAACAGACCGACGAGGCTGTTTTCGTCCACCTCTACTCTACATCATTACCCCAGTCGTTCGACTGTTACCCCCTTCTGGGGTTTTGTGAACGGAAGAATAAAATATATATTTTTTAAAATCTAATTACAATAGATTTTCTTGGATTAAAATCCATATAATCATATCCTACTTAAAAAAATAGAAGAAGTAGAAATTAAATTTCTTAACTCCTAACAAACTTTGATTTTATTCACTACTTTTGAAGGAGAAACTTTTATAAACGTAGTAGGGTAAATTGGATACAAAAACGTCACAAAAAGTGAAACGCTTCGCTTACTCCGACTTGTGTAACCAAATATAAATTGGAAAATGGACAAATAATTATGATTTATTCACATTGTAATTTTTACAATGCAATCAAAATAAAGTATAGCGGGCCGGATTGCGGACATGTCCGGTTGGTTATTTTTTTTATAAAAAGCATATTTTTATGAATTGTGCTGTCTTCTGGTTAATGTCGGCTAAATTAGGCGATATTTTTCCGCGTTCATTGGTTTATGGAAAGGAAAAGAAGGATTTATTGAAACTATTCTTACAAAATTTTGCTCATTTTCAATATACAGAAAGGCGAAAAATTATGCTTAATTTCCGAATATAATTTTTTCTTCTTCTCATTGTAGAACGCGTTCGTAAAACGTAAGTTAAAATAACCATATTGTTCTATCCATCTGAATTATCGTTTTCGAAGTCACTCTCTTCAATGTTTGGTTCATCTTCATTGGAATAATCTAAATCTTCTTCTATTTCATTGTTTTCTGTTTCTATTTGATTTCTGGTACAATGTTTCAATTACAGCTAGATGTATATGTAGTATGATTTATGCAAAGTTTGGAATCATCTCAGTATTGTACTTTTCAAAGGTAGGATAGTTCATCAATATAAATCAGGATTGCGACGATGAATCGAAAAATTTGGTACATTCATGATAATAGTCCAGTAGCTATATCACAATTTCGTATTTTTTTAATAAGTGTATTTTGTAAAATGAATCGATGTTTGGACGATGAAGTCGATGAGAAGATTATGAGTAGGACTTGTTAAATATAATGAGGGTTGGCACGAAGACGCCCGAGGGCCACCCCTGGCGCACGCCAACATGGCGCGAGGCGCACGGCGCATGCCAGCGGCCCTCTGCGACGCCAGGCAGCTGTTCAATGAATGACGTCACACGATACTACCTTCAACGTGCGTCTGCGGGCGCGTTACGCCACTTTTCCGGGTGACGTAACGTGACGCAGCGTAAAAAAATTGGAGACTCCAATCAATGAAAATTCGCGAATTTGCTGCCTACAACATAGATGTCTTCGTCGCGGGCCTCTGACCATTTTCCGGCTATGCGAAGAAGTCGTAGCTCTCTAAATGGGTCAAGGCTACGTCAAAGTACATGCATACCTACATACTTTCGATTAATCCTATATTTGCATATACACCCTAGCATTGAAGTTCTGCAATGGGAAGAGCTGGATGACACCAGTATTCAAATCAGGCCGCATATTCTTCCCGAGAGAGCTCGAAAGAATTTATGCAATCCCTTTCTAAAACAACATACAGTAATGTCGAAGTCGGATGCTCTCAAAATATTTGTGAAAATGGAGAAGACATCTTCCAAGTTTCCTTGCCGATGCGAAACCTCACTATTTTTTAAGGATATATGACATTCATACACTAAACGTGTGCGAAAGAGAAAAGAGCTTTTGCGTAAATGATAAGCGGAAATACACTCACTTTCATTCCATTCAAGCTTTCATAGGGAGGATATCCTATGTAATATATAACTTCACTTTCGATCCATTCAAATTATCCACAGCATTTGTTACTTTCATTGTGTGCTCGTAAATCATTTGCCATTTTTTTTGCCAAAACGATGAAATACCGAACATTCGACAAAGATCAAAGCTGATTTGGATGGTCCAAATCAAAAACATGAATTTTATGAGTGCATCTAGATGAAAATCTAAGCTGCGGCATCGAATGGTCACAAACAGAATTATATCGATTTGGTTTTCGGTTCAGAATTATTCATTTTTTATTTGTATTCAAAACTTATTTTCTAACATAATTTAGACCATTTAACTCTTTATTTTAATTCTTTAAATAGCGAGCTAATTTTAAATCATCATAAACTTATATGCTATATTTGTATGTCCGCCACTTATCATCCGTACAAATCCATTTATCTGTCAGGACCGTCGCAGCGTGTATGAAGCTTGTACATGAATAAATAAACACTGTCGATAGCACACAATATTCGGTCATTTCTTCAAATAAACATAAACAATACACTTGAAATCGATTAATTTGGGTTATCAATCGTACGATCTCATTACTCATGAGCCGATTGGAAGAAATTCTAGGGATTGGATTATTTTATTGATTTTCTCGTTAAGAAGTTCGACTATTTGAAATTGAAAAAAATAATATATATTCTTGAATTGCCTTTAAATATTGTGTCATTTTTGCTATTTCTATTTTTTTCAATGACTTTCAAAAGAATGGCGTCAACAAAAAAAGTCGGAAAAGGATTGATTTATGAAAGAATAATTCGAAAAGGGCAAAAATAATGTCAAAATAGGGAAGATAAAAATGCTGGACAAGTGGGTGCCACACGAACTGTCTGAAGGCTAAGCTTCTCCCCGAGTCTCCGAAGAATAATTTGAAAACAAAAATGCATCCAAGATTTGAAATAAGTTATATTTATTTGGGATCTATTACGAATAAACTTTCTAATTAGGAAAAAAAAACGAATAATATCCAATTTTATAAACATTCGAAACCAACGAATATTGGGGAAAGGACAAATATATTCGAATATCTAATATTCGATTGGGATGATAAAGGCTACTAAATCGAGACATTCTCATACATATATGTTTTTCAAATTATTATATTAACTTTTCCCTACCGGTGATGTATTTACTACACCTCGACATTAATAATGGGAATATCGATATGAAATATAATAGATACGGGCTTCAGAATTTTTGTATTGCTCCGTAATATAATTACAAATTACATGAAAGTATTATAGTATGTAAGTATTCATCTGCAGCAACGAAAATAAATAAGTGGTCGGGAAATCGGGAATTTTGCGAGTTTAGTCCGTGTCTCAACAGGTAGGAATTTTATCAGTCACATTGATGGTGTTATTATGAAAATGAGGGCTAACGCGTTCATCAACTCGAACTAGTATTTAAATATCTGATGACGATACCTCCAACGAGTGTGGAGGCTGAGTGTGCATTTTCAGCAGCAAGTTGCCTGGATTCCAAAATCAGATCCAGACTAAATGACGAAACAATCGATGGTTTAATGTTATTTTGGGCATATTTTCAAAATAATATTTGATTTTTTTGTATTTGAATAGTATTTTTTATCTTTTCTTAAATAAATAAAATTCTTTGGCCTTCAAATTATTTTTTATATTAAACAAATATACATATTCTTAAACTATTGAAAATCTCGATCTTGGGATCCCGGGACTAATCCCGGGATCGTCTTATTCAATCCCGAAATCCCGGGATCGAAATTTTGCCTCGGGATTGGATTCCCTAGCTGTAATACCTACCTTTGGTTTTAAGAAGGAGTAATGTATTATTTATTTATTTGTCTTGTTATTATTAACCCTTAACTGGTATCATATGTCAAATTTGACTCAAAAGCATACAATTTCGGTTCTGGCTCCTGTAGGAACTGAGATATGCAGCTGACTGGGTCAAATTTGACCCACGCTACCAAATACGTAACTTTTTTCATCGGGAGTATTTTTTATATTTTCCATTTTCAGTGAATATTTCAATAATAATAAAGGGACAAAAGTGTAATCATGATTTCATCTATTCATCATGATGGATCTGTGGATACAGAGAGCGGACAACCAAAAATTAATCAATTTTACAATTGTAATAAATGTGGAGTTAATTTTTTGGACAAAAAATCGGTAGCCAGAAGAACTCAGAGATGGCCATGAGTTATTTGCTCAACAAATTTCAAATTTAAAAAATCCAAACGAGTGCACCGATATCTAAAAAAAAATCTCACAGTAAATATTTCAATTAATAACATCGGAGTTATTATATTTTTTCAGCTCCTTATTTTTACTGTTGTATTTCAGCAGCATTCATTTCTTTCCATTGTCCTGTATTAATTTGAAAGAATAGAGCTGAGTGGAACTCATCATCGCCATTGCATTCTTTTCAAAACATTATTACGAAACAATAGATCTGTAGAGTCTACGAGCTTCACCGATCTGTAGATTTGTAGAAACAATAGATCTGTATACTCTACGAGCTTCGCAGATCTATTGTTCCTGCCCGAATTCATAGATACAACTTTAGATTATGTATAAAGAGGCGATTGTTTTCGACGTTCATAAAGGGACATATTCTGGATTTTTCACATTTTTTTCTGTAATTTTATTCAAGTTTCGTACAATTTTTCATGTGCATTTAATATCGATTCTCACGGCAAGAACTGTATGTGCGTCCCTACTATTATAGTTATCCGTGGCATAAATTCTAATGGAAAAAGTGCTTTATCATCGTAGAATATAATCACCATGATTTTCACAAATATTATGTTCCATTATGTGGAATGTACTCTGAAGAACTATGTGATAAATTCTCTAAATTTCAATTCGCCTTCGCTAATTGGAAAAAATGTCCTCACTGATAATTTTCATATCTTTAAAGCGGCATATATTAAAAACTTAAATATAGTTTATTAACCCCTTAAGGAGGTAAGATACGGCGCTGTGTGTAAAACCAATTGTTCGAATAACGAATATGAAATTGGTAAAGCATTCGAATACTTTAATTTATACATATAAAAATCAGTGTGTGTCCGATCCAAATTTGCTAAGGTAAACAATGCCTTTTGTCAACTATGCCGAGAGGCGATAATGCCATCAATTAAATGTCTGTCCGAAGTCCGTTGTCTGTCCGATCCGCTTTGTTAAGGTAAACAAAGCCTTTTGTCAACTATGCCGAGAGGCGTTAATGGTATGCCCGATTTTTGCTAAGGTAAAAGAAGTAATGCCATGAGTGGTGGGGGGCTCATGGGGCAGGGCTTGGCCGCGTAGCGTGTCAGGGCCGCGGTGTCTTGCGTATACCATACGATTGTATAGATCGTTAACCCAAATTTATCTACTAATAATGATATGTGAATGATATAATTAATCGATTTCAAGTGTATTGTTTATGTTTAATTGAAGAAATGACCGAATATTGTGTGCTATCGACAGTGTTTATTTATTTATGTACAAGCTTCATACACACTGCGACGGTCCTGACAGATAAGTGGATTTGTACAGATGATAAGTGGCGGACATGCAAATATAACATATAAGCTTATGATGATTTAAAATTAGCTCACAACTCAAAGGGTTAAATAGTAGCCATGCCCTTTGCCCCCATTGGAATAATGTATCAACCTAAAAAAAAAATATCCCACTTTTATTTAATTTGCGTGTTGTGTCAACGAGGACTCAAATGACAATCAGAGGGTGCGATGTCTGGTGATTAAGTGGTTGGGATAGAATTTCTTGTTTATCACTACAATTACCACACCCGCCAATTCGACGGAATTGGAACTTTATGACCAAAATTACGAAACCCCTTATTATTATCTCCTAGTATTTTTTGCTGATTATTATATATGGAATGATAGTAATATATATCTAACATTGAGATCTCCCTCGGCTTTGTAATTTACGTATGGCGTATACCAGAGGAGTCAAACTCAAAAGCTAACATGGACCAAAATAAAAAAATTACTAAAACTTAAATTTAGGAGGGCCGTAAAAAAATATTCACGCCAGAAAATTCAATCGTTGTAAGTATATTTTTATATCATTTGCATAAAAATGGATGGGGGTGAAATAAAATAAGCATTTCTTACTAAACTATCATAGTTTAAATTTAAGGTCTTCAAAAATTAGTAACTAACCTAGGTATTTGACACCATTTGATTATTGTGTATTTAATTCATAAAAATATGTTTTTCAGTACTTATACTTTTTGAAAAACAGTACCCACAATATTTGGAACAGAATGTGTCTTACAAATAAAGTTGGAACATTTATTACATTTTAGAGACTGTTTTCGGTAATTTTTCCAAACGCATAAGAAGCATCCAGCCCTTTTACGATTTAGGATAGTAACAACGATAAAAGGCGATGGAACTGGTTCTTCATGCTGTGATTAATTTTCCGGCTGTCCATATATTTCCTCCAAAACAATGGAAATATTTGTATCATCTGTTTTATGATGTAATATTAATATTTAGTAGTATTATAAAATTGAATACGCCCCCACGCGCCCCCGCCCCATTACATCACTGCTCCTGGGTCAATTTTGACCAACGATACCAGTTAACCCGTTAAAGGAGTACTATCCCAGGGTCTGGGACCCCCTACTCCACACAGCAGAAAGAGCACTCTTGTACATTGAGCTCGGAGACAGACAGAGACAGAGTGAGAAAGTAACGCAGCTCGGGAGACAAAGACGGAGAGATTCCCCGCATACATCGCACCATTATATAAATCGTTAGCCCAAATTTATCGACTAATAATGATTTCGATTTCAAATGTGTCATTTGTTTACGCAAATAAATTACCAAATATTGTGTGCTATCGACAGTGTTTATTTGTTTAATTGCTTGCTGTTCGTCGCTGTTTGTTGAATGAGTTTTTATCCAATTATAATTTCTTTCTAACGCACGACCAAATAAATTTCTTGTGCATTGTTTATGTAAAAAAAAATGACGTGGTCTTGCATGCTATCAACAGTGCTTATTTACAAATCAACTGATAAGAGCTGACAGAAAGTAATCGGTGTAAAGCGATTATGGCATCAACGACTTCATCGATTATAAATTTGCTCACTCCTCAAAAGGTTGAGGGTTAAAAATCATTGGGATATTATTTATTTTTAAATATTAAAAACAAATGAAAATATTTTAAATAGCGATTGTTTTAATATATAATTATTTTATATATGCGATCGAAGTGCTGCTTTTAATTCTAACGCGCCTAATTGCTCATAAAATTCAACTCAATTTTGTTATTAATTTCTACCTGTCAAAAGTTGCATTTGGACCAAAATTCCATAGTCAGTGCTTTCGTGATGTTGACTTTATCATAATCGTATAAATAGAAATTGACCTGTTCGCTTGAAAATAATTATAAAATGCTTTGTAATTGATAATGATTTTTTTTATGAACAATTCATTCGTGCAAAAAAATCATGATAATCACATTTTTTTATTCTGTGAGATATTTTAATCGAAGGAATTTAATGAATAATATGACGTACGAAATATATTTAATGTTATCAAAAATAAAAATATATGCTTTTTTTTCTTTCCGAATTTTAATTATAATTTAATATTTATTTTATTAGGCTCGTATATTAAAATATGCACAGCGTTTTAAAAATATTTGCGCTATTCTCTTTTTTGTAAACAGTATTTTTTGTGTGGAAATAAAATAATATTACATAGTCAGTTCATTCGTGATTATCGTTTTTATAGAAAGTTTTATGAATAACAAATCATAAATATTTTTTAGATATAAATATCATTAAATTTAGATGCACTATTAAGTTTTTTTAAAAATTATTTTCATTCTCAAATTCGTCGTTTTCTTGTATTGAAACGAAGAAGAAGAAGACTCGTTTTATTTTTCAGTGTAGCACCTGCTGTTGTCGGCGGACTGTACATGTAGTCCGGCGTCGTTTTTCCGCCTTCATCATGGATATGAAGTTTGAAAAGGTGTGTCGAGCGTGTATGCGCGAAGAAGACATGATGCTGCCTCTATTCCCAACGGCAGACGAATCCCCTAATTTTCCTGAGATGATGATGGCTATCACTACAATTACGGTGAGCATATAATCCTTTCCTTTAGCCGGAGCGATGTTTGACATTTATCTATATTATTCAACATGAAATTTTTATTGGTGTGTAGCCAAGTGCAGCGTCAGTACGTGCATTGTACGTAACTTCAATATATGATATTTAAATTTATATAAAATCCATTATAAGCAAGCGAGAGTCATTTTACATATACTTTGACTATGACGTTAGTATTATATACTATGACCATGCATCCTGTTTTGTAATTAATGATGCTTCCCAAGTTACTATGGAATAAAACACGTAGAATGAATTATTAAGGGTATTCATTATTAGTGTCAAATTGAAATAATATGCTTGTTACAACAACAAACCTTTTTAATTACCATTTTATCAAGTATAGCCATAAATAAAGATGCTTAACCATCTGAGTACCCGTTTAGTAGATAATTTTAAATGCATTTAAATGTGTTTAATATTAACATTTTAGTATCTGTTATTAAATTTATTAAGTGGATTCATCACTTTTATGAAACTGTACAAAGACTGTGCTTTTTGCGGCTAATTTTAATGTGAAACAAGTACTTTTGCCGATTTAAATTTCGATATTTGTCTAATACGCTAGAAAAATATTGCTGATTTTGATGTTTATATTTTGGAAATTATTCTCTTAACATTTTGTATACGGGTTCGTTCGATGAGTGATAACGCTTAGCGTGGGGACGTCCGACTCATGTATATAAAAAACGATTTCAAGGCTATTCAAAAATGATACCGTAAGTCGATAGATCGGTCAGCTTAAATATATTTTTGTGGGAAAAGATTTTCATTTCAAATAGCATTAAAAGATGTCTCTAGTCAAATAAAAAGGACTAGGATCACAGTCTCCTGCGCTCAACGAGTGGCGCGCTGAGGACTGTAATCTCTCTGTAATATGGTCGCAAATAAAACCTCTATACAGTAGTGTTCTTTCATATTATAGTATTATGGTGATTTATAAAATTCAGTAATATGTCCATAGAATTCAGTAATTTTAGTATCAAAAAATAGACAGCATTGTCCAATGACTGATCAAATGAAAAATGCAAATATAGTTAATGTAATAATTAAATCTGTGCCTGTAGGCAATCCTGCGTTTAAGTGTTTGAACTCGTAACTCAAGCATGTCAGGTTCAAATCTCACAGTCTAATCGGGCGCTTTCTGTAGTCCGATATTCCAATATAACTATAATAGTACATATGTACGTTAAAGCTTCGTCAATGTAAAAAATGCCAAACGTGTGATTCTGGACCGCCTAAATCGTAATGAATCTTTTTGTAAATTGGCACGTGAGTACTGCGTACAAAAAAGAACCGCGAAAACATTGAAAAGTTTGTCTCCACCATTGATTGTGGGTCAGGCAAAAGGCAAAATTTAAAGAAAGCTAAATATCCAAAGGTAGAGGAAGCTTTGTGTATGTGGTTTCTTTGTATATTATACATAGGCGATTTACATAGGCGAATAAAATGAAAAGTTTAATAGTTACACCTAATCTGCTATGCTAGAAGCATAGAGAATACCTTCCATTTCTTCAAAAAAGTCTTCTTCAGTCGACATCTTCATTCTTCGGGTCAATCTTACCTATTTTGATGCTGCGGAATGTGCAGCATCAACTTTTTTCAGGCGCACCTTATCCCCTTTGTTGGCAATTATTTTTGCTTGCGGTCCAATAGCGTTGCAGCAGATCGTCTGACGACAGATCTGAATATATATGTCGAAGGAGTTTCTGAAGCTCAGTTGCAAGTGGTTGTTTGTGTTTGAAACCGTGTAGTTTGAAGGTTTTAAAAATCTGTTCAGCCATCTGTTACTAGCGATGATGTTTTTATTTCCTCCATAACATAAATTAGTAGATTTCTTTAATTTTGCATTTAAAAAAACCGCATAACTTTGAAACCACAAAAAACGATAGTATCTTTTTACCGGTTTCACTATTCTATCAGGATTTACCCATTTGTATACTTATATTTGTTATGGGACTCACAGATTTCAATTAAATTTGTATATTTTGACTTGGAATTCCCAAATATTATTATACGGATATTTTGGTACGGTCCAAAAAATATATAATATATTCTAAACAAAAGTTTCCTTTTACGATATTTCAAAAACAAGATGGTTAGCAAGACTAAAATTTGTACAATCAGTGGCTTTCTTATAAAAACGGTTTATTAACCTTCCAGCGGGTGCGCTGAGAAATTTCCCTTGAGAGGGCGTTTGTCGTAAATTTTATGTCAAGTTTTCTCCATGTAAATGGTGTTTCTTTATATAAATATTAAGAAATTGCTGTAAGGTTATGAAAAATGATAAATGACAGTACTTTAAAAAACATATATTTGACATTCTTAATCAAAAAACGAAACAACACTCCAAACATTTCAAAACAAAATATTTTATCGACCTATTAGTCAGAATCAACATTCTCATCCTTACGATTGTTGCAAACCACATCAACTGCCGAATTGTTCTTGCACGTAAAGGACTAGCGACGGCAATACTTCATTGATGCTGAAGATCTTTTGACTCACTCCAAAACGTTTCAAAATCATCAGCAGTCTGATCCGTGTCTTAACGACCATAGTAATAACTCGTTTATAAAAGCATTGAATGATCGACCTTTCTAGAAGTACGATTAGCATTCCTTAGTATCGAGTGACGATGATCAAATGCGCTCAAAGTGTGACACCATAACATTTCAGTAATAAGAGCAGCAGTAATTACCATAAAAAATTCTATAACAACTGAGCAATGAAATTAGCTTCCAGAAAGATCGCTGCAAGAGAAAGGGAGCATTAGGCCCAATCCACACTATGGTGCCGGTAACGGTTCGATCTCGCTCTCGGTCTCAGTCCGGTCAAATATTCTCATACAAGAAACGGAATTGGAATGATCCGATAGTGTGAATACTCTGATTGTTTCTTATGCAAGAATATTTGATCGGACCGGGATCGGAGCGAGATCGAACCATTACCGGCACCATAGTGTGGATCTGGCCTTAAGCTGAGTATAAAAGAGGTGTGGGTCACCATATAAACACTACCTCAGGTCGAACTTCGGCTCGACCATCATGGAAACTTTTGGGTCGAGCTTCGGCTCGACCGAAAGAAGTTTCAGTTCAGCATCGCTTGAGCTAGCAGCTTGAAATTTGGTCGTCGGAAAACCCGCACTGAGGGCACTGTCACATGCTGGAGGGGTTAAAGAAGAAGAGCGGCTGGCCCGCAACGACGATAGCTGGGTCCCGATATTCTTCCGAAGAAAACTACTCATTCTTTACAAACCTCCCACACTCCCTATCGAGACGGTTGCGAAAGCGTTCGTCAATACGTTTATTCAGGAGACCCGCTGGGTGAGCGCTCTAAATGAAACTCGGTGGTAATGCTACCTTCAATATCGAGCGAATGAGGAGGTGAATGTATGATACAGTTGATATGAGTTGGATGTAACCTCTTCCTATGAATGGATATTGAAGAGGTCCATAGTTCTGCAGTGGACTGTTTGTAGCTGCACTATGATGATGATGATATATCTTAGTAATTGTACCAATATTTTGATTTGATTTCTTTGACACTTACTCTATAGGCATTGTCATACACTCGAATAATATTGCTTAAGATAATAATTTTTTTTCAATAATAATATATTAATAGATTCATACCATTAATTCAATGATGAAACATGTTAGAAATTAAATATGCTTTCATCATATGCGCATATAGTATGTCCAATCAGTTTGAAATTAAAAAAACACTGCTAATTTAAAAGCTTTAATCAAGATAACCTTTGTTTCCATATCTAATAGTGTTATATCATCCATTAGTAAAAGTAAAGCACAGAACCTCGCATGCTAATATTTTATTCTATATGCACTTATTTTGAATTTCAAATTTATTCATAGTTATTTTTAAGTAAAAAATAATGCAAAAATGATCAGAGTTTAGTTGTGGTTAGTGCATTCTGCAAAATTTTTAATGGCCATATGTAAAACAAGATATTTGTTTATCCCCCACGAGCACCGTCGCATAATTTCAGTGGACGTTTTATTCCTACGCTTAAATGCGATTTAGCAAGTTACTTAATTTCTATTCAATGGAATTAGAACATGTAAATATAAAATAAAGCAAATATAAACAATATATATTTATGTATAACGTATGAAGACAAATAAAATAACTAAATTATGCTTAAAGTAAAATATAACTTCATATTATGTAGCATGGTATTCCTTGAAACAATTCAAACACATGAGGTGATTTTGTACAATTAGGACAATATCTTGCGAACCTTTTTACATTTTTTTTCCTCTTGGGAGGGGGAAATCTTCAAAAAGACACCTTGATAGTGATAGTGGTGACCATGTTGGATACAGTTGGGGTTTCTCCAATTTTTTTCGCTAATTCTCGCCTATCATCTGCTCATGCCTCACATTTGAAGACGGCGTGCTCTTCATCATCGCGATTCTCGTCGCAGTGGTGACACTTTGTCGAGCCCTCATTGCCAATTTTAAATAGGTAAGTACTGAAGCACCCATGTCCCGTCAGCATCTGAGTTAGGTGATAGGTGAGCTCTCCGTGTATACGCGAGGTCTATTTTTGTATCGCTGGGATCAATTGGTCTATCCACCTTCCCTTGGTTTTGATATTCCAACATTACTGCCATTGTTGGATTGACTCTTCCCGGGCTTCTTCTTTTCCTGTGTTTTTCTTATATCTACGCTTCTTTTCCATGGCAATGATGTCCATGAGAAGTGTGGCTGCTAGAACTTGTTTTCTGAAGGTCAGTTTGTCATCGATATTTATGTCGAGGTAACTGACACTTCTGGAGCAGCTAAAACAATGCCCCTGGATATCTATTATCAGTGGTTCGTCAACGCGTTTCCTTGTTAGGAATAGGGTTTTTGTTATTTCTAGCGCCAAAAAGAGTTCATTTTTTGCGAACCATTGTGCGATTCTCCGTTGCGGTGATACCAAGCTTTTCTGTAATTTTGGCTTTAATCAGGACACCCACGTCGTAAACAAATTCGCTTATTGTCTTTAATGTCTTTCTATAATGTCTTCCAGATGACAACTGTCTATCTTTCGAGATTGACCTCGAAACTTTCATTCCTACCCATGTCTGTTCGCACTTGCTTATCTTCACTTTGTTTTTGTTAATTTGACTAATGACAGAGTCAAGCTTATCGATTTAAGATTAAAAAGAACACCTGAGAGAATATGCGCCATATATCATCCGTGTTTATCCCGTGCTATTTCTTCTGTTTATGCTCTGACTATAGAATTTAGGTCCCGTGTGAAACAACAACGATTCAAGGTTGGCGACGAGTGTATGTAAATACTATCATTGAGAATTTTGTAAAAAACTGAATGCATTCTTGACTTATATTAGCTTGACATTTAGTGACCTAAATGTCAAGCTGAAATCATTTAATAGATTTATATCAGAATATATTTTAGTCCTGTAATATACTTCTCCCGATTGAGTTTACCAATTGTTGTTTAATGCCTGACAAGTATACTAATGAACATTCAATTTGTCAAAGATATAAAACCACAATGGCTTTTTTTGTTTTAGGTGATGGAAAGTGACGGTTTACCCTGGCAGCTATGTGCTCAGTGTGTCTCTAAACTGGATAATGCAATAAAATTCAAATCCCAGTGTGAAAGATCAGATTACATGTTCAGGCAGTACATTGAAAAAGCACCTGGATTAATGATGGCCGACACTATTATCAAACAGGAAATGTCTTTAGAAGCACCATATGATGTTTCAAATATCGGTATGGGAAGTGATTATGACGATGAGTTTTTGGTCTTCAAAGCAGAACCAGAAGTGCAACTAAATGAAACAAAGACAATGATTGACAATGATATAAAAGATGAATCAGGTATGTGAACTAACCAGATATGAAAATTTGCATTTATTATGTGATAAAAAACATGTTTTTTAAATGTGTATACAATGATAAAAATAACTTTATTATTGGTTTTCATAGCCGAATTTGTTCATATACTGACAAGCCCGAGTCTCATTCAGGTAAAAGTTGTTTCGATTCGTTCGAAATGTTTTACCTGAGAGCGCATATGAATATTGAATTAATATTACTCGGTGACCGTTTTCTATAAAATGTAAAAGAGAACTGGCGAGATAAATATTTAAGATTTAAGTATATTCCATAATTGAGATTTCCAATTGAATTTTTAGATCCTTCTGATAAGTGTAACAAAATTCACTCATGCGAAATTTGTGGAAAGTGTTACACAAACATAAAGTCATTAAAAAGACACACAGCTATACATAAGGGCGATGGCTTCAAGTGTACGCACTGTAATAAATACTTCACTAGACGGGATCACATTAGAAAACATCTGAGGCGCGTGCATTCAATAAAGGATGTTGATAATGTGATGAATGAAATCCGTGCCAAGGTTAAATTTATTCTAATCTATATAAATAATACTTCTTTGTACTTTTTATAAACAGTCTTATTTATAATCTATTTTTTATTGAAGGCTACTCCAACAAAATATAATTGTGACTATTGTAATGTGGATGCTCCTAATAAAGTGTCGATGAACAAACATCTCAGGGCTTGCCATAAAGACAAATTACCAAGACGCAAAAATTGTGCCCTCAACATAGACGGTTATGATTCTGATGACGACGACGACGATGATGAGAGCTTCGATGGCGATATTTCGAGTGAAATGATTGAATCCGAAAGCAAAACAGTGAGTATTTTAATATCAAGTTTGAAATTAATTGTCTATCGTTACTCGTGTTTACAGGCGTATGATTTTTTTGTACAGGTGGGGCTTGTAACCACAAGCGGAGGAGGTGCCGTGGCTACCATTAAAGAAGAAAAAATAATCAAGGGCGAAAACGAATCAAGATTGGTATTAGAAGTAATGTACCGATGCAGTGTTTGTGGCATAGAATATGATAGTCAACATTCCTACGCTGCTCATATGACGAAACATTCTGGACCCTTGCCAAAAGGGGAAACAAATTTCCAGTAAATATATTTCATAATTAACATTCTATGAAACGCGCTTATAACACACATATATATATATATATATTGATTGTTGAGGAACGCTGCTATACATATATGAGGAGGACCGGAAAGAAATCAAAAAAAAAAATATTGCTTAAAAAAACATTTATTAAAAAAAAAACAACATATATCTAATCAATCAAATAGTTTCCCTCGTTTTCTATAACCTTTCGCCACCTATTGGGTAGTTTTTCGATGTCATTTTTGTAATAAAAAATTGGTTTTTCATCGAAAAACTTTTGAATATGGATTTTCACATCGTCGAAAGTGATAAAACTTTTATTTCGAAGGGAGTGCTCCAATGATTTAAAAAGGTGATAATCAGAGGGAACTATATCAGGAGAATAGGGTGACAATTTTTTTAAAAATAGCAATATATTTTAATTAACCACTTAAGGACAGACGCCGCACCGGTGCGGCATTTTCGCATTTTGCATGGGTGATTACACTACGCCTTATTCCGGGAGATCGTACATATGCATGATTCTATTTATTAGGTTTCGTTGTTCATGCATTTTTGACATCCTTATAGTTAAAAATACTATCACTGGAATTTATTTTAATAGATAAAAATGAGATGGTTTAAATCTATTATTTCATTCTGAGTAAAAATTCAGGCCTGAAGTGGTTAATGTCAGTCGTCTCGTGCTCTAACATTAGCTGACATGTTATTTTGCTATTACGTGAAATCATGTGCACATATAGTTATGAGTTAATTTATTATTAGTTTTAGCAAACTTTTTCAACATAGGCATTTTCTTAATGTGCCATATGCGAACCATCGAATGTAGGCGATCTCCATAGGAGATTTTACTGGGGAAAGTATTTAATGTGGTGGTTTCCCGTTGCCTTCCACACGTGGTTAAATAAGGATAGGATTATTTGGAAAGGTAGGAGGGGAGAGGATCTATGAATGAGTAGCGAAATTATCATTATATATAAATTATTGTTGGAAATTCAATCACTCACTCATGGGCGTCCCTGCACGACTATTAATTGCTGCAGCATTTATTTCTTTAAATTCAGGAAAACGGGGTAAACCTGGATTTAGACGATCGATCAGAAATATTAATATTTCTGATCTTTCAAATTTATTGGTACGATGAATGTTTTTCCACAATCTGGATTTGAAGTCGAACCTTTAACAGCACTTAGTCAAGTCCTATTTTTATTAAATGTTAACCACACAGTGATTTTCTTGTGGTTGATTAAATGTCATTGTTGGTTTCATTTTTAATATCATTTGTATTATATGTTTATCTTTTATTTTGGCCTTTATATTTGAAATAATTTAAATAAGAATATATCTAATTGTTGCAGTTATTGCTAGTATCACAGAAGTATGTTGACTTGCAGACTTGGGTTTTGACTAAAAAAAATCTTATATTAATCCTTTGAGTAGTGATTTAATTTTAAAATGACGTAAACATAGATGTTATATTCGTATGTACACCGCTTATTGTCCATATAAATCCACTTATCTCTCCACTCAGCGTAAATCAATCTTGTATATAAATATTGTTGATAGCATGTTATATTCAGTAATTTCTTCACATAAACATAAAGAATACACTTGAAATCTATTAATTTGGGTTATCAATATTAGTTGATAAATTTGGGTTAACGATCTATATAATGTACGCAAGACATTCCTCTATCTCTGTCTTTGAACTCAATGTGCAAGAATGCTCTTTCTATAATACGCAAGAGTACTCATCAAAGGGCTAATCATCCAATTATGATTTTAGGTGTACTATGTGTGATAAGGTATTTGCAAAAAGAAAAAATCTTAAGCAGCATGTTTTAACCCACAGCAAAGAAAAAACCAATAAGTGCACTCTTTGTCATCGGTAAATATGATAAATAATTCACTTTTCAAATGATTTAATATAAAAATTCTTAATTGACTATATGTTTGTGTTTTTAGTGCATTTACTAGACCCGATCAACTTATTTTACATATGAATAATCATACTGGAAAAAAGAGGCATCAATGTCCTCACTGTGATAAAGGTAATCATAATTTTTGTGGTAAATGATTATCTTTGAAGTAAATTCATATTTAAAATTAATTAAATATCTTTTAGGTTTCAATATGCTATCTACATTAAAAGATCACTTACGGACACATAGCGGAGAAAAACCTTATCTCTGTTCCATATGTGGAAAAGGTAAAACTATCAAATATCTCGAGGAATTCTTAATGTGCTTTAAATATTTTATTTTAATTATACTCTTAACTGAAATGACAATTTATAGGATTCTCTCAGAACACTAATTTAAAACAACATCTTATGAGACACTCCTCTACTAAACCATTCCCATGTACAACATGCAGTGCACGATTTGTTTCAAAGGGTGAGCTTGATGCTCATCTAAGAAAGCACACTGGTGATCATCCGTTTGTGTGTGATACCTGTGGCACAGGATTTACTACATCTAGTTCGTTGGTGAGATGTTTTGTTATATTGAAAATATTGTTGTTTTGCGTTGTTAAAGCATTTATCATGTAGAATATTTCATGCTGCGTCTTTAAACCATTCTGTACCGAAAACGCACATAGCGTGTTCATATGTAAATCCATTTTTCTCTCGGGACCGTGCAGCGTGTAATAAGCTTGTATATCAATAAATGAACCTTAACACTGTTGATATTGTTTTGCATTAGCATACAATATTCATTTTCTTAATGTTCAACTTGCATAGCATCTGCTTGTTGTTGTTTAACTATTTTTGCCTATTAATATGTTGCGAAAATAAAAGAACAGGCTTGCCGTGCAATCCTGCTTTGTAAAGGAGTTGTGAACAAAAATCGTCAATGATGATTGTATCTGCCTCAACTCCTAGATACTCATTTAGTTCTTACACGATGTTCGTAACAGAGCGATATAATCAATTGTGAGCAGAAAGTGCTTTTTGAAAAATTAAGTTTAGTAATTAATGTGTATTTATTAGCATATAAGTTTTATTTGTACATTGCATTTGATATATTTTTAAAAAAATGGGCATCTCATTCTGCACCAAATCTCCAACGAGTATTTAGACTTGTATACAGAACGACTTTGCTACCAATATATGAGTGTATGATGAGACGCAAGACACCCGTCTCTGTCTCGGACTTTGGGCACTCAAAGCGTTAAGCTATTTGTCATATATTTTTGCATTGCTCAATTTATTACGAATGTTCGGAATTCAAGGAACAATAATTATTTTATTAATTGAACCAACATATAACATACATAAATAGCTTGCAATTAACATAATCTATTTCTTGCATTGCGACTTAAATTTATTAATTTATTTGTTTTTGTCTGGCGACGATAATATAATGGGAACAATTATTTTAATTAAGATTTGTAATAAAAGTCTTGTCTGTTATCCTTTTTATTTTAAGCTGCATACATATGAATTATTCATATATTTACAATTAAAACATAATTGGATAATATAAAATACATTTTTCAAACATTTCAATTTTATTTAGAGTAATTTTACTCAGCTAATTAGTCATTAATTAAAATCCATCCTAGCTTTCTTGGAAATTCTTTTCTGTATTTTTTATTTGATTTTAATTTTTACAAACAATAGGCACAAAAATGTTGCATTCATTGCATTTGCACAAAATTGAAGCAAATTATCAATTAATCAATTATTTCATTTTATTGAAAAAAGAATAAAAGTCAAGATGAATTTTAATAACGAATGTTTCTTTGCTATTATAAAGGTGAAACATAAGAGGATTCATTCAGGTGAAAGACCATATGCTTGCGATTTTTGTCCTTTGCGCTTCACAGCGCTGGGTACATTGAAAAACCATCGTCGCACACATACTGGTGAAAAACCTTTTGCTTGTCCGCACTGTGCAAGAGCGTTTGCTCAGAAAAGTGACTTGGTAAGATGTAATCATTAAAAGTGATTATTTTGCTAATGATTTGTCATACATTATAATTTATGGAAAATCTTCTAGGTATCTCATATTAGGACCCATACTGGCGAACGACCATATGTTTGTGCAACTTGTGGAGCTCCTTATCAACAGTCATCTGCATTGAAAGCACATATTAGAAATCATCATCCTTTAGGTAATACATTTTTTTTTAATAAGAACCGTCATAATTAAATATTATTTTCTTGCAATACATATTTTAAATAGTACTTTTTAGTTCCTTTTATATTGTTTTTTAATTAATTTAAAATATATTTATAGTTAACAAAATGGGTGGAAATGTGTCAGTTCAAAATCAATTACCCAAAGAGGAAGAAGAAGAAAAGAAGTTGCCCTTAGAATTTAAGGAGGATTCTGAAAACACAGAATATGTCCATATGGAAGTGTCATAATTTAAAAAAAAAAAAAAATGAAGATGTGTATTGTAATAATACTAACCTGTGAAAATATCTCTTTTATATTTAATATTGGAAAAATAATATATTACTTCATTCAGTGGCGTGTTTTCAAATCATAAATCTATAATTAATCACAAGGTCAATTTTAACAAAATCGTCACTAATATATTTGCACGTTGATAACAATAAAATTAAACGAAACGATTGGTTCAACATTAAAAGATAAATTTATTCATTTAATTTTTTAAAACGTGTAACAAATATAATTTTTTACCTTGTATTACAAAAGATGTATGAAAAAAAAAAACAATAAATTCTATTTGTTAAATTGCAAGATAATGAACTTCTCCGATGGTTAAAGAAACAATTTAAATGACCAGTGATTTTAGGGCATAAGAATGCCAGCAAAAAACTTACTTCGCTAATCATACAAATAAATTAAGATCATTTCAAAAAATCATATATAAACAAAATGATCAATCAAAGCAAAACTTTGAATTTTCATATTTTATTTCAATATTAATTTCAGTTATGTTTATAGTTTTACTTTATGACATTTATGATTTACATAGGAATATTTTTGTGAACATTTTATTTGAAACCAATTACCTGAATAGGAATTGATTATTTTTTCCTTACTATATTTTCTTAACATCATTGTCTATGCCGTTTTTATTTTATCGTTATTTTATTATTATATTTATTTCTAATTGCCATAATTTGGATGTGGATATGTTCTTTTTTCTGAACAAATATATTTTTAGTTTAAGGTAATAAACTGGTTTCTTTTATAGTGCCAAGATTGGCACCCATGATTATACGTTAGTGTTTAAGATAAAAAAACTTATTTTATAGTGTTATCTGCACGTTTGCCATTGAATTTTTATTGCAACTGTAATTTTTTGAGAGGATTATTTATGTCTTATATAAGGGTTACTAGATTTTAATCGATTATTCAAGGGCAAGTTTTTTAACCCTTTAGGCTCCAAGATTTTTTCATAAAAGTTCCCACCAACTCCAAGCCATTTTTTGTATATTTCTTAAAAAAATGATCGTATGGAATAAAATGAAAAATTGGGGGTTTATCAATAAAAAAAATAGTGTTTTGTTATGCAGGATGTTTATTAAATATATTAGCAATTTTATTTGATTTATTAATTTTTGTAATCATGTAATATATGATATTTGTTAAAGACATCTTTAGAACGAAGCGTTGGTTTCCTTTCATACGTGTCTGAAAAATATAGCATTTGCTTTCATCCTTTTTCAGTTTCACGGTCTGAATACACCATATAGTCTCTATAATTCCTCTCTGATCTATTATAAATAAAATGAGAACTTCTATCTAATCGTTGATCGTGATCAGTTGACGACAATCGTCCCGATTTGGACTTCGTAAAACCGCGAAAGTTACCAATAAGTTGCATCGCATGAAACAATATGATGTGCGTATTAATCTGCCGTGTTCACCCCACCCATATTTTTAATGTAATCTAAAATGACTACTGGCTTGTTTATTAGCTCATATTGATTAGATTGGTATGGGGTTGTCCTTGCTATTCTTCTCATTGATCGGGATGTTGACGTATGCTTTGTACTAAGCATTGTGACTATTATTTTGTCTCACCAAGCTAATACTAAAGTATCTTGTTTTCTATATGCTATCTTTCGTTCCACAGCTAATCTTGGTTTTTTTTTAATACAATTGGGTAAACCCATCCTGTAGATTATTATCGTGCCAGTGAGAAAACATTTCCTTTTAAGGAGTTCTCCAGCAAGGGTTGGATTGGTGTAAAACCTATCCGTAAATATATGATAGCCTTTTTTGTCTTAGTTCGCCTGTTGTAGATTATTAAAAAGGGGTAGAATAAAAAACAGATAAAATGTAAAAATATACGTACTATCAAAATAATATTGAATTACTGGACACAAATAATTTTCAAGATGTTCACTGCACCACAACTCGACGCAGACCATTGTTTTATGCTCTTTACCTACACCGATTCAATTCACCTGAACCAATTATTTTCCACATTCCAGATGACAAATTAATGGCCAGACAATAAGACAGTAATTTTAGAGTATTCACTTGATTCATACATTTAAAAAAATATCAAAATCTTATTTGAAGTTCATTATAACTGCCCGAGAAAAAACTGGCCACGCGTAGTGGCCATAGGAGTTGTAAGGGTTAATAGATATAATTAAAATATTAATAAAATAGTTATAATTTCGCTACTCATCCCAATCTTTCGATAATATACAATGTTTTCTCTCACAAAATTTTATTTTCATAATTAAATTATAAACCTGGTTTTATAATTTAAAAAAATGCTGTATTGATCTAAAAAAAATCTAGTAACCCCACATTTTCACAGCAATAATGCAAGATTAATTAAGTTTTAATTGATACGTATATCTGTAATTTTTTGTAATCAGTCAATCCTGAATGATGTTTTCGATCCTGTGGTAGACCAAATTTGGAATTAAGAAAAAAAGGGAGTTGTTTTAATACTATTTTAATTACATACAATGTGATTTCATTTTTTGCTAGTAATCTTATTTTATTTATCGTTAGTCCTTGCCTTGTATGGAGTGTATTAATAATATGATTCTCGTCCAGTGTTTGGATATTTTTTGATACTGTTTGATTTCTTGATCTACAATTTGTCTCATTAATATATTGGACTAGTTCTTTCTTTGTATATGTTAACTTTTATAATGATAAGATACAAAAATCTACAACTTCTTTTTAGGCATAGGCTTTCGCTATTGTCGTATTGAATTAAAACTATACTTTTGTTGGATGACTGTTGATTTTTACATAAATTCCACATATTAGTGCTTCATAGAATTTCATAATTTATATGGAATAATTAACATTTAGTTTTACACCCCTTTTTTTAAATATGACAAACTTGAAATAGTGGATTTATTGTATCGTTTTTTGATATATTACATACATAATAAATGTTTCAATTTGGCATTTAGAATCATCACAAGTAATTTTGGAAGCTGTAATATAAATTGGTCGATAAAAAATTTACTTATTTATCATTTAGAAAGTAATTTTATTATGCAAGATGATGAATAAAATTTCAATAAACAGAAAAATGTAGATTGAGAAATAAAATAGTTAATTTTTTATAAGTAAAGTGATATACATATTATAGTTCTACGTTTAATACAATATTCACATTTTAAAAACGTATATTGTAGTTTTTTATCATAAGATAATTTTTACAGTAGTTTTAAGTCATGCTACTCAGACATTCGATATTTTTATAACAATTGTTATAATATATTTTATATTAGTTATTTTTTCTTACTTTCAAAACAACAAAAATGTATTGGCATTTCAAACAACTAAAAACATTTCAATCCTTATAAGAATATTAGGAATATTCCTTACTATTTTTTTATATCAAATGTCTGAATTTTCTTTGCCCGTCTATATAAATTGTGATGAAATGTTTTACATCAATATAATTTTTTCTTTGTATTATTTCATGATAGCTCTTAAAAAATGTATAAAAGTTTTATTAGCTACTTTTTTTTGTTTTCAATGAATGCATCAACAGTTAATATGTAATAAAGTGGGGTATTAATACCTTATTTACTGAACTTAACTAAACTCCTTCCCTAGTCCAGATGATGTAATCTATTCATATTTATATTCGAATATGAGCCAAGATACAAATTTTAGCTGTGTAGTGCAAGTCGTTATTTATAAAACATAAAATAGCTTCTACAGAAGATTACATTGACTTTAATAAGTTAAGTTTTGCTTCATTTTGATATTTCAAATGTGCGTTATCCTTCGGTTTACGTTATGGAACAGTTTTTCAAATCACTGCATATATGATACTTAAAAGAAAATGATCTCTCTTATTATCTTGTTTCAGTATTGTTACCAATTTGCATAACTTTTCTTGCTGTATCCATTTAGGGTGGATTTCATCTAATCACAATTCAATATATGATTATTTTAATACAAATCATGATTAATTTAGAACAGTCTCACAATCAAAACGTTGCTATTAGACAAACCCAGTATTAATACAAAGTAATTTCCATTATTGAGTTAAAATAACCGTCTTGGTCTATCTTGACCCTTTGCATGCGATTTGTTTTGGACCGATTGACTTCTTTCCATTATGGAGTACAATAATGATAAAATATGTATAACAAAACGATACTACTTTTTTAATACGAGATAACAAAATAAATTTAATAACCTTTGAAAATTATTATATTAAAATTTTTCTATCAATCAGTCCCAGCTGTTGCTATTACCTAGAAACACTTGGAGCAAACATCTGTTCCATTGTTCTTGGAATTCTTTTGATGGAATTTCATACAATATCAGTTGAGCGTACACATGTTGCATTTTTTTAATACCTTGTTATACCTGATTTCATTTCAAAGTCCCGGGACGTCTCAAAACTGAATCCCTAGTCCCAACCAAGGTCCTTAATTTATTTTTTAACATCGACTTTTCTAGATTTAAATTTGTCCATCAACGTTGGAATATTTTTTTAACTCAAAACATTCTACGAATAGTATACCATTTATAAAAAATGCTGGGTTCATCTAATATTACATAGTTGAATTTATAACGAAACTGCGATTGTATAAAATGATGGACGACTGCATTAATTGTATTTTATTTTCTAAATGCACTATTTTTAAAGTAAATATGTAAATTAATAGCAAGCTAACTTTGTTTTTTCTTTTTTAAATATAGAATTCGTTGTGAATTTCACAGGTTTATCGTTAATGTTCCAAAATTTAAAATCTACCAGGAAAGTTTTGTACGTTTATGAAGCGGAAAATAATATTTTTTCACACATTTAATAAAATGTTTATTGTCCAATATAATTTCTGTCGTTACTTAACTTATCACCTTTTGTTAGCGTGATGGCAATTTGTAAATACTATTGATTAAACCATTGATTTACTGAGAGTATCTCTTCAAATTGATGCCCAATGACAACTCGATTATTCAAAAAAAAATTACTTAAGGGGGGAAACCAGTTTAGGAGGCAGATTTTTTAGTGTTTTTCGTGATTTTTTTTAACAGTGAAAGAATAATTAGGATTTGTTTAAACTTTGAGAATATCTTATTAATATTTTGAAGTACATCTGAATTTTTTTTTAATTCATCCGGAAATATCCGAGTTATAAGCTGTTGTAAATGGAAGGTCGCCATCAGAGTTTGCTATTGGCGGGAATTGTAAGTCACAATTTTTTATTAAAATCAATACAATATTTTGATTTTATTAATAATATATTTTTTAAGAGTATAAAACCAGTTTAGATTAAAAATTACGTGTTTTAGGTGTGTCTTAACACTATAACAGCAACTCTTCGTTTTCTTCATACGCATATTTTTGAGCTTTCCGAGTTTCCTTGGTCTCCGCTGCGCTGCATCTATTCTGTCGGTTGATCCATTTGCCGTACATAATTAAAGCTCTGCGAACCAACAATTACTCTCAGCTCGTTTATAATCATAACAAGTGCTGAATTCCCTTTATTCAATAAGGCAAAAACCATAAATGCTGCAGCCTTGATTACTTTTGGGCCAGAATTTAGTTGATTTGAAAAGCCAAACGTCAAGTTGAAACATTCGTTTGCATTCTGCGTGTGATCACCTAAACATCTCTTCAGTAATTCATATTTCAACAAATCTTATATATATATATTGGAAGAATTTATCTCTGAAGGTCAGAAGTGCAATGGAGAAAAGTGTGCTTCAGGTTCCGTTCCAAGCGTTTTAGCTTTCTTTGCTGCCACTTGCATCTTCACTAAAACTTGATTGATTCTTGATGTGTCGATTTCCGTGGATGGATCTGTTACGCGATTTACTACGTCGGTCTTTGGTATTCTGTTTTCCTTTCAAATAAGATTATATTTTAACTTTCAACACATACTAGGAAGGCCAAAGCTAAACTGATGATAACCGACGCTCTGTCGAAATGATACCAATGCTTCTAGTTAAAACCTCTATTTTAAGAATTTCTTTTTTCTTCCCGTAATACAGGGATATAGAGCTAGGTAGTGAACTACTACTGTGTTTACTGTGCGGCCACTCCGTACTACGTGTTGCGTGCTCCAGCACTGATTTGCGTTCACTATAGTGCTCATAACATCGGAAAAAATCAGAGTTTTGTTGTAAAATTTTGAAAATATATTCTTTAATAGTTTTACTAATGATTTATAAAATAAAATAAAAATTGATTTTTCGAACCGTCTTAACTGGTTTCCCCCCTAAACTCATGAAATCCATCTGGAATATTTATAGACCAATCCTAGTTTCCGAATATGATTCGAAACGGTTTGTTAAGCTTTTCCACAATCTCCGATGTTGTCAAAAGGTTGCCAAAAAAAATTTCTATGATTCTACAAGCTTTGTTACATTGTTTTTCTTTTGAATTAAAAATATTTTTATTTAAAAGCAGACTCAAAATTTTGCAATCCTTATTTCGATTCACAACATATTGGATTTTTTAATTTTATTTATATATTTTCATATAAGCCATGCTAAGTTCAAGCAATGGAAGTGAAGAAATAATAACTGTTTAATGCTAAGTTAAATCCTTATATATTATGTTATTTATTAATTAGAAATAATTTATTTATGACATTTACACAATCTAACAGATAAAGTGCACTCATTAAATCAGGGTTTGGCTCATTTTGACAATGAGTGCATAATAAAATATGCATATTCAAAGATTTTTGGGTTTAAATTTACAATATATGCCATTAAAACCATGCCGAAATTGCTGGATTGCTAAAAACCACATAATATGATAATTTAAAAACATTTCGGTATTAATACGCAGTGGAATTAATAGATCGATGTGGTAATTAAATCAAAATTATTAAATTTTGCCCTAATTATATGTCAATATTATAAAAATATATTTCGTTTTTATGATTATTGTATAATAATAATTTTTAAGTATAAATAAAAATATATATTAACTAAAACATTTCTTTAAGCGAACTTTAGGTCTTCTAAACTTTTTAGGATGACCGTAATTGATGTAAAAACAAAGTTTTATTTAATTAATTTAAGTTATATATATAAGTAAATTAAAGAGTGATGTTGTATACTAAAATTATACTTGCAATTTTCTTTGAAACAATGCAAATGAAAATGTTTATCCGAAAAGACTTAATTTGGTTACAATCATTGATGTCGTAAAGATAAGATTTTGTGGTTTTTCAATGGTCAAAACACAGTTTGTGTATTGAAAAAAAAAAAATATATATGCATTACATAGTAAATGTATTCAAAATGGTCTCGACAATATGTACCGAAATTATTCAGTGTTCACACATTTTATTTTAATTCTGTGTTCCTTAATATTGATAAAATTCACCTTATTGATGTAAATTTATTTTAATATAGTGATTTTATATAAAAGCTATTCATTTTTATACATTCCGTAATCCATAACATGCACATAATTTAGAAGTAATTGAAAGTCTTTTTATAATTTGAAAGTAACGTAGCCTGCAAAGTCTTGCCTGTGTTTAGGACTGAATGATCATTGTATTCGTTTGTCAAAGTTATAATTGTGAACTACAACTTTTTAAGAAAATAAATATCGACTTTTTATTTTACATCCCAAAAACGCCATACATATATATTAAAATATTCTTAACACATTAAGGGTATAATTTTCATAGTAATCGATGCTAGATCCTATTTTTTAGGTTAGGGTTAGTGTCAGCTTGTATGTGATAATTTCGCGGGGTTTTTAGGTTTTATGCTTGAAATTTAAAACGAAATAATAGTGGAATATACCGTAATACATGGTATATGCATAAGTTTAAGACTTTAATGTCATAATATCAAGATACGAATAGAATTTGAAATTCATTTGGCGACATAATGTCGACTTGCGAGTAGAAAGAGTTATTAAGACGTTTGAAATTGTATAAAAACGAATAAAGAAATGAGCTGTCCTTAATTAGCATAATAACTTATGTATATATTGGACTACGTATATATATATATGGTGACAAACATTTATTTAAGAAGTTTAATTCTGAATTGCTATATAAAACGTCATTATTGTCATAATTTTTGGTCTTAACACGGTTATTAATGAACTACCATTTTAAACATGTTAAGAATTAATTAGAATGTTTCAATCTATGATTTAAATCATATAAATAAATATATGTTATAATGAGAAATGTTCAAAATTTACGTTAGATAATAGCAACATTAAAAAAAATAAAACTTATTAACGATGTTTATTATTTTTTTTATTAACTCAGCTTTGATGCGTTTGTAAAAAAATATACAAGGAAAATGTCTTCTTTGTTTTTTTTTTAATGCAACATCCTTCAACGAATTTAATCCGGGACATTAATCTTGTAAAGTGTACCAATTCATACGAAACTTATGGTTAACGCCCACAGCGCGTTCGTAACCAATGGAAACGAGTTTTGACAACTTATGATGCCCGTTCAATTTTGGAAGAACGAAAATGAAAGTCATCCATAGTTGACATCATTTTGTGTCAGGGAAGTGACCCAAAATACATTTTCGATCGCTAATTGACAAAAATCAAAATGAGAACCGTTCCCAAGTGGATAAATAAAATACACGAAGCTGATAAAACCGAATTTTCTTGGTATGTTAAAAAAACGTTATTTCCAACGCGATTCTGTTTTTAAATTGAATTGTAGGCTTTTATCATGATGTCCCGATTAATATTCAAAATACATAATCCAAATGCATCTAACTTGTGAGCTTTTTAAATGCAGTTGGATAAGTTAAACTGCTTTGAATGTAATTGGATTTGTATTGACTCATATGAATTGAAAAATATGTTTGTGTAATTAATTTAAATTTTTAAGCATACAAAGTCTTTGCTACAGTCCTGATGGAAGTCAGTTGATTGTAGCCGCTAGTGAACGAGTTATGGTTTATGATCCGCAAGACGGTTCATTAATAAGGCTGTTGCGAGGTCACAAAGATGTAGTCTATTGTGTTGCATATGCAAGTGACGGACGAAAATTCGCCTCAGGCGGTGCAGATAAAATTGTTATTATTTGGACATCAAAGCTGGAAGGTGTTCTAAAATATTCGTAAGTATAATTTTATTAAAATATGCTAATGTATGCGGCGGTTTTCCTCTTAAATGCAATTTGTTTTTAAATGCTCAGCTGTTATGCATTGCGGATATTTTGAAATTGTTTCTCTAAAAATGAAATTTGCAGTCACAATGAAGCAATACAATGCTTAGCGTATAATCCTGTTACTCATCAATTGACATCCTGTGCCGTATCCGATATCGCCTTTTGGTCAAACGAAGTGAAGGCCGTTCAAAAGCATCGTATCGGCGGTTCAGGAAGAATCACATCATGTTCGTGGTCTCCTGACGGACAACTCTTGGCGATTGGGTCGTCGGGCGGCTTTGTTTCGATCAGAAATAAAGTGAGCACATTGTATTTTTTGCATGCGTTCAAAATGTCTTATGCTAGCAATTGAGAATTGTTTTATATTTTAGACGGGAGAAGAAAAAGTCCGCATAAACAGAGATAATTGTCCGGTGTGGGCCGTTTTATGGTCAGAGAATACTTTATTGGTCAGCGATTGGTCTGAAACTTTGTCATTTTATAATTCATTAGGGCAACAAGTGATGAAAGACAGAGCTCTTGGTATGAACAACAATTTTGCATTAACCACTTTCCTGGCGTCGACACAAATACGCGTCGTTAAAATTCTTAATTTTTTTTATCAAAAGAAGATTAAAATAACGCCGGGGAAGTGATAAATACATTATTTACATACAAATTCATATACAATAAGGTTTTTTTTAACTCACAGGACTTATGCCAGTATGTTTAAGTAAATTAGGAGAACTTATTTTAACATGTGGCGTGAAAGGCTGGACAGTTTTGACATCCGAAGGTGTAACAGTATTAAAAAACTATCAACAATGGATTTGGTCAATACAGCATTGTCCTATTAGTAACACTATTGTGAGCTATTTTAATGTATTACCACCGAAGAACATATATATTTTTATTTAGCCCTAATTGATCATAATTTTTCATTGTATTGTAGGCCTTGGGATGCTTAGATGGCACGCTGTGGTGTTATCAGATTGTCTTCAACAAAGTGCATGGGCTTTATCATGAACGATATGCTTATAGAGAAAATCTAACTGACGTTATAATTCAACACCTCACCACAGGCACCAAAGTAAAGATCAAATGTCACGATAAAGTTCAAAAGATTGCCATTTATAAACATAGACTTGCGGTAAGCAAATACATTTATCGATCGTTATTAGTCATTAGTCAGATGGAGTCCATTGCAAATTAACATTTTTCCAACTCACTTCCATTTATTTCAACTTGTCCATTGTATTCCGCAAAGAGTATTACTGGTTTCCTTCGTCTCCTCAGAACCATTCCATAACAGCCTTCGTCCATTTGCTTTATGTGATTTTATGTATGCGATATGTAAAAATTTAAATGTTGCGTATTAGAATTTACATATTGAATAACAATTATAGCATCTCATTATACAAAATATTGTAAAGCAATACTCACTTATTTTTAAATATGTTGATGATTTGAAGCCAATAAATTAACAAAAATTTGTATGCATAAATGTTACTTTTGTATAAAATTGCTTTATTGTGGATCCATGCGAAAAATACGAATCATTACGTGTATGGATGCTCTAACATTTACAGTTTCTTCGTCTGCATTTGATAACTTATTGGGAAGAGGACACTTTTTTTTATTGATTTTTTGTTCATCTGAATTCTCAAACTTATCCGGAGAAGAACTTTTATCTTGCTCCTTTTTATCCAAGGTATTATTATTTGACGACATAACGACGGATTTGTATTTATTCTTTCACTAGGCTCTTTTTTTAAGTTTGAAAACAATTGTTCACTGATTGATTTACCTAAATTAGGTTAAAATTTTATAAAACTCAATAAGTATTATTGAAAAATAGAAATAATTAAATGTGACAATAAAATTGGTTAAAGTGAGCAACCAACTACGATGTCTGAAAGACACTAAAAATTTCCATAGTTACTTGATTTGAATTGATATGCATTCAACTTTATACATATTAATAATAGCTTGTGTGTGCAATTTTAAGCACAATACAATACTTCCTCATAACATTTACAAAGTAATACCAATGATAAATGATTAAAAATTACATTATAATCATATTAAGAAAAAAATAATATTTTTAATGAAGCTAAATTATAATTGAATATTATGTCCGTTATATTGGTTACCTGAAAATCAGGAATGTATTCTAATGTAATAAGTAGCCTCTTGTTAATTTGTTTTAGGTTCAACTTCCTGAGCGAATTGTCATTTATGAGCAGAATGATTCAGACGGAATGCTCTACAAAGTCAAAGAAAAGATACCGCAGAAAGGAGAATGTTCTTTATTAGTTGCGACAAGTACTTCCTTGCTTCTTTGCCAGGATTCAAAACTTGTTATGATTGGCGGTAAAAATTTAATTACTTGGAATGTCCCCGCATCTATTAGATACGTTAAAGTTACTCCAATAAATAACAAAGAGGTGTTACTACTCGGACTGTCAAATGGAGAAGTATATAGATTAAAAACAAATAAAATATCAGTATACTATGTAACATTATATCAATACATTAATTTATTTTTAGATATGGAAAGTAGATTTGGATGAGACGTCGACTGAAGTCTTTATCAACATTAATGCTGCAATAAGATGCTTTGACCTGAGTGTCACCAAGAGCATGATAGCAATCGTGGATGAGAATTGTTTATGCCATGTTTTTATTTTAGCAACACGGCAATTATTATTTACCGTAAGCCGGTTTTCGAAGTGAAAGCGGTTTTATATTTAATACTTGTTTTAATTGATTGTAACTTTCAGATTGAAAATACTTCATCAGTTTCCTGGCATGCGTCGTACGATGATATGTTGTGTTTTTCTGGCGGCGGTATGCTTTCGATAAAAGCGGTTCCTTTTCCACAGGCATCGCAGCCACTCGTTGGTTCCGTTGTTGGCTTTCAAAAGGGCTACGTATTTTGTTTGCAAGCAAATGCTATGCAATCGATTAACGTGCCTCTATCGCATGCAATGCATCAATATATACAAAATCACATGTTCAAGTAGATATTTATGCAGAATTCTTATTTCAAGGCAGCAATATAATTTATTTTGTTGAATTATAATTTAAATGCTTAATTTTAGGGAAGCTTATGAAATTGCTTGCTTAGGAGTGACCGATTCAGACTGGGAAAACCTTGGATTTGCCGCGTTAGAAGAATTGTCTTTGAACATAGCACAAAAGGCTTTTCAACGCAGTGAGAACTCTATTTTTCTTCATTTGATTGAAAATTTAAAGGTTTAAAACTATATATTTAAAGTACAGTGGAACCTCGGCTTACAAGTGTCCTTGGTTATGAGTTTTTCGGGTTACGGGCCGTAAGCCGGGTGTCGTCACACTTGGTCTCGTCGAACCAAGTTACGAAACCATAAACCGATGAAAAACCGTCTGACACTCCTCTTTTTATGTGAATGCGAGTGGCGACAAGAATGTAAAACCTATTCTTGTTTATTCTTTGGAGAACCTGCGAGCATTTAAGGGGGGAAATTACATTAGGAGGCTGATTTTTTAGCGTTTTTCGTAACGTTTTTTAACAGGGAAGGAATAATTAGAATTTGTTGAAACTTAGAAAATGTTTTATTAATATTTTGAAATACAGTTGAAATTTTTTATGAGTCATTTCCACCGGAAATAGTTATAAGGTGCTTCCCATGAAAGGTTCCCATTATTTCTTATGGGAAAACTCGTTTTGGGTTATGAGTTTTTCGGCTATTCCGGAACGAATTAAACTCGTAACCTGAGGTTCCACTGTATCCCTTAATTATTCTATAAAGTATTTGTTAATCATTGTATTTAATTAAATCGACCCACAGGAATTGGTCAGTCAGGGTGACTCCAATTCTAAATCTTTAGCTTTAGCTGAGGTATCTGCGTATCGCGGTCAGTATACTGAAGCAGCAAGATTGTATCGAGTGAATAATCAACCACAACGTGCACTTACAATGTATACGGATTTAAGAATGTTTCATAAAGCACAGGTAGAACAAATTTTAAGTCACTTATTTTCATGAACATGATTACTAAATATTTTATTAAAAAATGGATACAAATTTGCATTATAGGAATATATGAACACAGATGATGTATCTGTATTAATTCGCAAGAGAGCTGAATGGGCTCAACATATAAATGAACCTAGAGTAGCAGCTGAGATGTTTTTAGCTGCTAACGATATTAAAAGTGCAACTGATATCATGGCAGAACATGGATGGGTAGACATGTATGTGAAATCAATTATTCAGCTAATATTTTTATGAATCGATTGAATTTTATTGATGAAATATTTTTTTAAAGGTTAATTGAAACGGGACGAAATATCGATAAAGGATCTGGGAGTGATTTATATATCGTAGCACAGGTTCTTACAAATCTAGGTCATTTAGAAGCCGCTACTGAATTATATCAAAAGCTTGGTGATCAACGTGCCATGGTTACAATGGCAGTAAAGTTGGAAAATTGGCAACAAGCTTTTCAACTCGCCAAACAGTTTCCCGAGTACAAAAAAGAGGTTTATATACCATATGCACAGCGTATGGCCAGAGATAATCATTTTATTGAAGCTCATAAAGGTTACACAAGCTAAATATGTTCGTTAATAATTAAATTGTTTAATAGATATTCGGAGATTACAATTTCATCTTTGATATTTTAGCATATCACATGGGCGGTCAAACAGAGTCTGCTGTCAGAGTTTTGGGGGTTTTGATACAAAATGCAATAGCTGAGGAACGCTTCAATGACGCTGCTTATTTATATTGGTTGTTAGCCTCTCAATCTCTCGAAATAGCACACGAGGCCGAAGATGAAATGTATTTTAAATCGAAATCAATATACATTCAAATCGTTCTTATTTTAATATGTAAATTAACACTTTTTCCAGCCAAGAAAAAAAGTGGTTGAGATCATTCAAAGAGAACGATAAATTTGCAATAGTTTACTATGCGTTCCATCTCGTTCATCAATCAATACATGAAGTGTTTTCCGTGTGTCAACCGGAAACATTATTTAATGCGGCAAAAATTGTTTTATCGCATATAGAGAAGAATTCTCAGCCCCCAAAGGGAATATCTCTTTTGTATCCATTTTTAATGTTCAATACATATAATTATTTTCAACTTATTTATGATTAATTGAGTTCGGCCATCCATATATGGAATAATGTAAAAAAAATATCTTTCCTATATAAATTACAGTTCAACATATTTGTGTTTAGCTAAACAGGGCAGAGTATTGGGAGCCAATAAACTAGCTCGGCAGATGCTCGATAAAATTCAGAATTTGAAAGTTCCATTCAAAATTCAGGTAATTTTTTAAAAATACATTTTACATGGATAAATGGAATACATGGAGTTTTGATTTTTAAATTTATTTTTTTGTGCTAGGAAAATGTTGAAGTTTTAACATTATTATCGAGAGCGGGAGGCCTTAACGACAGCAATGAGGTTACTCCGTTATGCTACAGATGTTCTCATCATCTTTTACCACTTGCTACCGTTTGTCATTTTTGTGGACATCGTTTGTATTACTCTTTTTTGACTTTTGGTTAGTGTATTTTCTTTTGAACAAGACTGTTTTTTTTCCTTATATTAGATTGTCCCGTTAGGAATGCTATTTTTTTCCATACTTACTTTTTGACCATCAATTGTGTTTCAGCCGTCCCTTTGACAACACGTATTGTATATTTTGTTAGTTGACTAACATCTGGAGAACGTTATTTTCTACTAGATACTTCCGGAAAAATATTCAAATACACTTAAAAAAATTGGAAAGACCATAAAACATAGGATATGGATATGGCACAGCATTACTCATGAGATTAAGGCAGTGCGCGGGAGTACGAGTCATAATTTAATCGATAAAGAGAAGAAACAACCATTTTTACATTATCTAGTGACTGGAGATGACAAGTGGGTGTTGTACTCAAATCAAAAACGCAAAAGACAATGACTTTCAAAGGGGCAGGTAAAGAAACCAGCCCCTCGACCGGGTCTAACAGTAAAAATAGCATTTTTAAATGTATAGTGGGACTCCAAAGGGATAATCTACCATGAAGACTTTCCATATGATCAAACCATAACGAGGTAGATATATTGTTCACAATTAGAAAGCTTAAAAATGGCGTTGAGTACGAAAAGGCCAGGTGTAGTCAACCGTCGCCAAATTCTTTAGCAACATGATAATGCTTGACCCCATAAATCAAAGATGACTGAAAACAAATTAAAGGAACTCGATTGGCATCCGCATCCACCTTATTCTCCTGAGCTTGCTTTTTCTGACTATCATTCATTTAGATCAGTTGCTCTCAACCAGTGCACTGCGAGCTTATTGCAAGTGCACCGCAAAAATATTGGTAAAAACAAAAAATTCTGCAAAATGGTGATAACTGAAAAAATCATTGACGAAATTATGAAAGTCAACGAGAGAGTTAATAATTATCTATGCTGCAAAGAACTTACTAAGCATACAACAGGACAAGATGTTTTTGATTCTATTTCTTGATATTTAGAACAATTTAAAATATCTTGGGAGTTATGTGTAGGAATTTGTACAGATGGTGCTCCTTCAATGGTAAGCTCAATCAAATGATTTGTTACCCTTGCAAAGTCAAGACTGGATACGAAATTTATTTGCTACAATTGATATATCATATTTTGAATTTTCATCCGCCAAAGAAGAAGAATTAGTCTCATTGTCGACTCCCTAGATTTGCCACATAAAGAGAGCCTTCAAATATTAATAACTCTTTCATTTCAAAAACAACATTCCTAACGGGACAATCTATTATTATTAAAAGTAACTAACTTGATACATTTTTATTATTTATCTTCAAGATATACTACCTCTGGTTGCATTCGCTCTGGAAGATGACATAACTGTTGAAGAAGCATTACAATTGATAGAGTCTGATTCTCCATCCACGCACGACAATCATACGGTCTTTGATAGAAAAAATTCATCACAAGTGCTAAAAATTGAATCAATTTCAGATATGAAAGACACATTTATGAATAAACCCTATGAGGTGAAATGACTATTTTCAAAATTGTTTTCGTTTATTTTAATAGGGTAATATTTATAATAAGAGCATTATTTCAGGACGATAGGGACGGTGAAGTAATGTGTTCTCGAAGCGATTTGATGTCTCTTCAACCTACATCCGTAATCGTTATCCACCAGCCTCATCCGCTGAAGACACTATTTTATCGCAATGTAATGCCCGATTTACACATTCAAGCGTGTCCGCACTGCTACAAGGTATTTATAAAATATGCGTGTGTTATTTTAAAGATTGCAAGTATAATGAATAATAATGTTTATAAGCTATTTAAAAATATCTTTGCAGTTTTTCTACGTTGACGATATGGAATCTCAGTTTATAACGAAGGGTTTCTGTTCTTTTTGTCGTAATAAATTTATTGATTCATCCACGGATGATTCTTTTAAGTCTCTTTTATCACCATCGTATTCCGCAACATAGATTATTTTGATATGAGCATGATCATGATTTTTATGAGCACGACTGTGATTTGTATTTTTATGTAAAATATAAAATAAATAGGAACATAAGTATATGGACTTATTGTGTTGATAACTTCTTACAATCGATTCTTATTTTTTCCTTACTCCTTATTGTTGTTAGGATTAGGAATATTAAAATATATACAATTTAAAAAATAAATACTAATTTATTTATACATTTCAACATCATTTCGTCAGAACATATTGAATAAGTTGATGCTTGAACGATGAGGATTTACATTGATAATATTTTTATTGTTAGAGCCTCATTTATTTATACCTTTTAGTATAGCAATGTGATAAATACAGTATTTAAAATATTTCTTCGTTTTATGTACACAATTTACATCACGTCCACACTCCGCACTCATCTATATATAAATATATATTTTATGTTTACATATATACCTATACGCGTACACATTTATGTGCATTTGCATTCATATATATATATGCATACATGTTATAATTCTAAATGGCATTGCTAAAGGTATAATGCATGGAAAATATTTAATATGAACAAACAGTCTCAAAAGTATTTATAAAATAAAACAGTAAGCACTATCGAGCATTAAGACTTGAAGAATTATTTCATTTCCCTATACCTGCGAACAATATGCGTCCATTGTAATTAATTTTATCTGAGATTTGTTATCTTGTCTGTTCTTTATAGGAATAATTATAAATTTGTCTAATTTTTATAAGATAGAGTCTTCAATGCTTTTTTTGTCATCGTAGTTCTTCAACTCACCACCTCATCGCGGGTAATGTTCGCTGCTTAACTGACATTAAAGTTAATCTATAACTAACAGTTTTAAAAATAAATTAATAAAAATATGCCTAAATGAATACAAAAAATTTACATGAAATTGTAATGATATGGTTAGTGACGTGAGATTTGTGATTCTCAAGTATTGCTTTGTGGTCCCTTCGGTTTTATCATCATTGACGCCCTCTTTAAAGTGTAATCCCATCCTCTCCAACGGAACCAGACAATGCCTATTAACAGAAAATATAGATGAATTTAAATTTAACAGGGATAATCATTAATAAACATGTGATAAATTAAGTGAATTTACCTTGTCTGGCTGTGAGATCTTGTGGGTCATGTAGGTATAATCCGTTAAGACCGCGACCACAAGACTTCCACCACCAGCCTCCTTTCAACATCGAAGCACAATTCAATGACGATCTATCATTATCTCTAAAAGACAAACATAATATTATAATACAAATAAAATCTAGTGATATATTTACACGTTACAGTATTTGATTTAACTATTACCTATTATACGTTGAAAATGGGCTGTTATTTGATCCATACCATGGATCGTTCAGTGAATCTCCTGCATTGCCTTCGTATCCATCGATTTCTAATTTATAATATTCACTCTCTGAATAAATCTTAAAGTGTGAATATTGAGCGTATCTGAAATTTTCAACAAAAATATTAATATTCATTTATTAGATGATAGAATAATTTATTATACGCGACGAACCTTTTATTTCCTTCGAAGTCTTCAAGTTCAACCCTCAATATGTAGTCCTCGTTGTTAGTAAGCATATAAATATTTTCGTTTCCGAGCCAGAACTCTTTACCTGGGTCTCCAAAACCGTTTTTGTAATCAGCCCAGTCTCGATTAAAGTTTTCAGGAACTCCAAGATCTCCACGTCGTTGAATTACCTGCCGAAATAAAATATATATATGCTTACAAATATTATATGATTGCTTTGCGTTTCTCATGCGATACAATCGATTTAAACGTGATGATGAAATGACAATTAGCAAAGCGTATTTGTTTTGATTATGTAAAAGCGTAAAAATGAAGATCAATGTGAATGCTTTTTATTCAAAATAGCTCTAATGTCGATGAACTGACTATTTAAATTATAATGCTGTATCGTGAGATATCGACATTTTTAAGATAAATTATGTTTTGTTAAAACTAGTTATACAAAGCGAAAAAAATTGCGAATCTTAAAATATGCATTCTTTCTGTATTCTATCGCTTGGAATTGTGTAAGTCAGTGGCATAACTGGAAACGCTCAAGAGTGCAAATGAGTTCTATGAGGATGAAGTTAAATATATGGATATATATATTATTTATGTAAAACAAAGAATTTGGAAAGAAGTTCATAAATTAGCAGCGTTTTGAAGTTCACTTTCTTTAGCTTTTATCCTATAATGAAAGTTGTCATTCGATGTTATTTTTGCAGATTTATTACGGCAGAACGGTTCTAATTATGACCAAAGCTTAACGTTATGTGAATTAATATATTTACACGTTAAAAAGGATTGCAAAAAGTTTTAATCCGCTTAATGGCAGCTTTTTATAAAAGTTTTAAATTGTATTTTGTGAAATATGTGTGAATAATGCTATAATTCTGATGGTTTATATTGATCGTAAGCACGTTATTATTCAGCTTAAATCTACTGAAATATATATAACGTTGAATAGTTAGACAAATGTAATTGAATTATAAAATTGGTCGGGTAAATCACTAAAGAAATCACTCATTCAATTTAATATAAAATGGAAAACCGTTAGATTCTTGAACTTTAGGATCACGCGTGTAAATTTACATGCCGTTATATATATATATATATATATGAAAATTTTAGTTAGAATTATGCACACATGCATATTTATTATTTGGATGGTTAAATGTGAATTGATCTTAATATAAAGAATCGTTATATTTTCAGCATATTTTATGTATATCGCTATATTTTGTAACAATTATGTATTTAAAGTACTCTCAATTGGAGGGGGTTGTTTATGAATTTTACTTACGGTCCAACCTCCTTCTGCAATATCCTGTTCGCAAAAAACTTTTAAGAACCAATATGTAGTCCCCCTTATTTGAAGATAATACACTCCCGATTGTCGCATACCAGCGTTTAGCAAGTCAACACAGGAATATCCCTGAAATAATATATGGTACTGATGAGGATAAATACAAAATGCGACAACAAAATATTTATTTCTAATGACATGTTTGGTTATAAATCGCGCATTCGCTGCTGTGTTGCAATAGACGCAAATTAATCCTTACCCTGATATCCTTGTAATTGGCGATGATGTCTGTGGTGAAGGTGGTATTAGCGATTGAGGGTTTGTTTTTAACGCTGGGAAATATAACACCACCCTTTCTCGTAGTGGAATTAGCTCCAGAGCCACTGGCGGTTTCTTTGCCTGGTATCGACTCTTTGATTAGTTCTTTGGGTATCGGTAAGTCTTTGCTCGTCACATTATTTTCTTTCATTGGCAACACGTCCTTGCTGATAATCTCTCTTGTGGGAGCCGTGGAGCTGCGGCTGGAGTATTTATTTTCTATTAGTTTTAACCGAAGATTTTTTAAAAATAAATATCTCAAAATTGAATAAAAAACAAAGAACAAAACAGAAGTCGCAGGGCAAATTTATTCACACAAATGTTATTCTAATTCAGTATTTATGCATCAATTTTTTAAGCGCATCGTTTCGAAACAGAATATGATTAGAATGTGGTCATAATATTAATGGCGAGCAAAGAATTTTTCATTTAAAATACAGATATTCGCAATCCTTCAAATGTTATATCACTAGAATCTTAACAAAGCTAACCTTTTATAGACGCATTATAAGCAAAAATATGTGAGACAAAAATGCCTCTTATACAACAAATAATTTATGCAGAAATTAACTTAGGCGCATATTAATGGATTTCAATCAGAACTGTTAAATAATCACAATGCAGATCGAACAGATCCATGTTTATAATGTATATATTTCAATATTGGATTTACGTATGAATGTTTATAGTATTTATAAATACAAATTAGCTATTAAAAAAAAAACGATGAATACGTTGATGAAATGTTTCTTTATCCAGCGAAAGAGTACGAGGAATAAGTATTAAGTGATTTATATGCAAAAATGCTTTGAATCGTATTTTTTTAAATTTCGTTTAATACTTTTATTTGAATGGTCACGAACCATCTATGTAAATTATCCTCTGAGGGGGCTTCTGTAATCTTACTGATCATAGAAGATCCTGTTGTCTAAATGTCGCAAAATAACAGAGGAAGAAGCGACCGCAAGATCTGTGTGTCCAATCGGTCCGCTTTTCGGATCGCTGACATGACGAATAAGCGCCTCGCGGTCAGATGCCATATTCGAATATGTCGATTACGAACTCTCATTACAAAACGAAGTTGTCCGAAGAAGACTTATCTCGGGTGGGTTGTTTAAATTTTACAATCGGTCGAAAATATTGTCTTTATTGTATTACGGGCTTATGCCGGATGAGTGGATCCATTGTTTAAGCAATGATAAAGAAAATAAGGATTAGACAACTTAGTATATATTATAAAAATGGACAGAGTCAATCGGTGTTGATTCATGTAAAGTAGAATGGTTAAGTACAACAAACAAAAAAATCATGTGCAACTCTCGACTGGGTCTATATTCTGCGTTTTGCGTCCCAAGTCCAGTTGCGCCCGTGGCGGGCGCCTGCTTTGCCACCCCTTTGTTACGGCCCCGACAATAATGTATGATGAGAATTGATCATGTTATGTGTCTATTTGCAAGAAGGTCGCTCAATTTCGATGAATAATATCAGCAATGAACTTTCATCCGGTCAATAAATATTGACTTTCACAAGATGCATTTTTGAATTGCAAGGAGCGCTATAGAAATGAGGCATTAAAATTTGCATGTTAACTAAAACGAAGAAATGTCAACGAGAAGGATATTAAATGCTTGATGCTCATAGCACATAAATATGTATAAATAAGGCAGCCTCTTATGGTAATCAAAGTGTTTTCTACGTCAATTGTCAATAAACAACGCTTATCATGTTATAAAATATGATGACATAAAGCCACCGTCGATTTCGCGCAATATCAGTACATGTGTGGTGTAAAAATCAAGGATTCAATCAATATGTTAGCAATTTTAATATCAATATTTTGCTGACCTGAGTTCCACTTCTTCCGGTGGCGGACGAGGTATCTCCGGTTCGGGATCTATCAGGATCGGTTTTGGCAATCCAGCTACGGTTACTACCCCCAATGCAGCGGCTCCCACGTCTTCCTGCTTCTTCAGTCGCTTGTCGACGTTGTCCAAATTTTCAATGATCAAATTTGCTTTGACCCTAAGATCATCGTGTATTTGTCCTATTGCGCGCTCTTGTCTTTGAGTCTGCGTCAATAGCTCATCAGATTTGGGAACGAGATCGTCTATCGAACTCTTCGTCCCGACCACCACGTCCCAAACTTGATCCATCTTCTCTGATACGTTGACGATTGGTATCATTCGTCTGATCAACGTATCGATCTTGCCAGTTTTAGTAGAGTGGCGCGTGGGTCTAGAATTTGTCGATCCGTTGACATGGACGGGAGCGTCTTCCGGTTCAACCACTGCTGAATGCACATCGGAAACCATATTCAGTACTTTGCCCAAATTCTCAGACACGAGGTTGATGTGAAACTGTAGTTTTCTGTCCACGTTGCTCGTGGCCGTTCTCAACTGGTCCAATTCTTTAGATATGTGATTCATTATTTCGGCATTCATTGCCTTTGTGATTTCCAGCACGTTCATGCTGATTGGCTTCTTCTCGCTGGCTTCGGCATTTATATCATCCACGGGGAGAAAATTGCTATCTATTTGATTCTTGAGTCCAACCAATTTAGAATCGATATCGGAGACTTTCTGGTCGAGCGAAACTAGCCGCATGTCGAGACTCTCGCCGTCCGCTTTCGATCTGTCCAGGGTTGCTTTGTCGTCGGGCGAGTCTTTGGCGGCGTTCTTCTGGTTGTTGATCGTCTGCTGATGAAAAAGTCGAACGTCGATGGTGCGCAATTTGCTGATTATATCGTCGGTCTTATCGATGTTGTCGTTTACTCGCGAGTCGAGGGCCTCCAAGCGCCTCATCAGGTGCTCGACTGCCTTGTCGAGGTTTTCTATCCTCTGAAGTTTGGTCTCGAGCGTGCTCACGATCACTTCGAACACGTTGAATATGTATTGTTCCCTGAAAGGTAAAAATAATCATTTTTAATATATTTTAAAATTTATCAAATAAAATGCACAACAAGTGTATATAAAATTATATTATTAATTAGTGACATTTCTGGATACGTTCACAATAATATGGTGAATTCAATTGGGTAAAAGAAAATCCACAAAATGGTATTGGATGATCGACGACTGTAACTGCACGAGCTAACAGATCATAAAAGGCTCCGGATACGCATTTATCCCCGAAAATACGAAGTGTTCACAATGTCTGCGGGTCCAACTTGTCCGCTTTTCGGATCGCTAGCATGACGAATGAACGCCTCGCGATTAGGGAATCCAATCTCGAGCCAAAATTTCGATCCCGGGATTTCGGGATTACATTAGACAATCCCGGGACCAGTCCCGGGATCCCGGAATTGAGATTTTCAATATTTTAAGAAATTACCTTGATGAATTTGATCAAAAATTACTAATAAGTCCATTTGTTCAATATAAAAAATCACTTGAAGGCCAAAGAATTTTATTTATTTAAGAAAAGATAAAAATACAATTCAAAAATAGATAAATAAAACACTTAAAAATTCAAATATTATTTTGAAAATATGCCCGAAGTAACATTAACATTAAACATTAGTGTTTCGTCATTTAGTCTGGATCTGATTTTGGAAGTCAGACAACTTGCTGCTGAAAATGCACGCTCAGCTTCCACACTCGTTGGAGGTATCGTCATCAGATTTTTAAATGCTAGTTCGAGTTGATGATCGCGTGAGCCCTTATTTTCGTATAACACTATCAATGTGACAGATAAAATTCTTTTCTGCTGAGACACGAACTAAAAATCGCAAAATTCCCGATTTCCCGACAAATTATTTATTTCCGTCGCTGCAGATGAATACTTATAATACTATAATACTTTGATGTGATTCGTAATTATATTACGGAGGAATACACAAATTTTGAACCCCGTATCTATTATATTTCATATCGATATTCCCATTATTCGTCGAGGTGTAGTAAATACATCACCGGTACGGAAAGGTTACTATAACAATTTGAAAAACATACATGTACGCTATATATGTATACATAGATTAGACAGTCACTGCTCCTATGCGTCGCCTAAGTTAGCCAATTAGTAATTACGCCACTGTTTCCAAGCGTCCAGATTTCGTCGGGAATGTCTCGATTTAATAGCCTTCATTGTGTTGGTGAGGTGTACGATTTCTGTTAGATAAAAATTTCAATCCCGGGATTTTCGGGATTACGTTTTCTAATCCCGGGATTCTTAAGTACCTAAAACTGTCCGGGATCCCGGGATTCGGGATCCCGGGATTGGATTCCCTACTCTTCAGAATGATAAAGATGATGGGTCTGTTTGATATGTAATGATGCTATTAATGTACCAAAGTTATATAAGATTAAACGTCAGTATGAACAACATTAATCAAAATATGATAATTACGAAGGATTAATGACAAGAAAAGTTAAAAGAGCTCAAGTTGGGATTGAAAAAACAACAATTAATATTTACTAAAGTGTTGAAAGAAAGTGAAGCGGCGGTGCATGCAAGTTACGTCTTATCAGAATTGATAGCTAAACACTTCAAACCTGAAACTGAAGGTGATTTCATCAAGTCCAATTAAAGCTGCACAAATTCTTTATCCGGAAAATTTGAAGCATTTTCAAGCAATCGCTTTGTCTCGGAATACAGTTGCAGAATGAATTACTGATTTAAATGATTAGATCAAAGCAAAATCATCTAGTTTCCACTTATGAAAGGAAATAAGTCTCTCCAGCCAGATCCAGCATAAACTTTGAAAGTAATAACTGCTAACAGTGTTTCCCCTGAAGTAAATAATATAGTAGTAGAGAAGAGATGCCGAGTGTCAATTCAAGGGATATTGCATGAAGAAATCGTGGTTGTAATAACATCTACCAACAAATTTGGAATATCCGAAATATTAATATTTCTGATCGATCGTCTCGATCCAGGTTTATCCTGATTTCCTGGATTTGAAAAAGTAAATGCTGAGGCGATTAATAAAAAAGTCGTACATGGATGCCCATGAGTGAGTGATTGAATTTGCAACAATAATTAAATTATCATTTATATATAATGATAATTTCGCTACTCACTCATAGATTTTCTCCTCTTTTGCCTTTCCAAATAATCATATCCTTACTTTATCACGTGTGGAAGGCATTGGGAAACCACCGCATTAAATCCTTTCCCTAGTAAGATCTCCTATGGAGATCCCCTATATCCGACATCGGATATGACACATCAAAGATTCATGCTTTGACGGACGTCATAAGGACTTTAAAGAAAAAAGCTTATGAATCTGCATGCGCGCCTTTTCAATCAAAATATGAAATAGAAAATAAACACGCAAAAGATCAAGTAGACCATAACTGAAATTCATGCGTGCCATTTTATCGTATGCAATAAATTTGACATTATTAAATTTGATTTGCAGCATCAATGGTTGCATCCCATGGCGTGCAATTGAAACTAGTGCATCAGAATCAAATATGCATTTTCTAAATAGCGCAATGCATAATTTAACGGATGCAGGGTGCGGACGAAGCGGAACCGCAGATTGCGTATGATTTCAATCGAGGAGATAAAATGCTCATATTATAGGAATATTTTATCGAAATTATATATTTCCTGAAATTTTATAACATATTCGCATCATGTGAGGCGAAACGATCGATCGCAAAATGTGCAGCGCTTTCTCTGCTACTATTACAGACAATTGCATATTTAATCATCCGGAGTAGTGTATCAGTCTCGACGGAAATAACTCTAATAATAACGATCGGTTTCGGTTAGTTAATGCTTATTTATTGCGATAAAATAAATTAATTATACTTGATTGTTTTCTAAATAACAAATTCAAATAGAATCAGAAAGCATTACTACAAATGCAAGCGTGCTTAGCCGTTCTTTTGTCATTGTCAATCTTTGTACATTCTTTAGATGCCTCATCTAAGAGAAACTCATCTCTCAAATTGCATTGTTTATCATCCAATGCAAGAAAATCCATAGTGATTTTTTAATACATTATAAACAAGTTGATTAATCAGAAGGTTGAAGTGATATTTGTATTTTTGAAAGTTATTTGAGTGTAGTATTTACTTCATAATGTATGTTTGGCTTTTGAGACAATGCGTTTATGACACCTTATTTGATTATCTTCCGATTGCCATATATGGATTTACATTTGCTTACAACTTTACATTTTATTCGCTGAAATATTTGTCATTACAATTAATGCGATGGTTTAAATATTAATAATACGTTTTTTGCTTGATTCACTTCAATTAATTCACACATCTATGCATTCGAAAATGAACCTCGTCGCTAAATATTATTTTTTTCTGGTAAAATTTGGGTCAACACACGGATCAATTCCTGGATCAATTGGATTTCTTTGAATTGAAGTTGCAGAAAGGCCAAGTTCTTGTGAGCGACGAGAGATTGACTGCCTCGAGTTTTCCCGTACACTCTCACGCACAGCAGCGATATTTTTAGCAGACCTTGCGTTTCGGCGACGTCGTATATTAGCTGGTTAGAAAATATTTTCGTGGAATTATTTACAGAAAACGTTATAAGAAAATCTATTTTGACCAATGTTTTATCAAGAAATATTTGTTTGGTTGAAAAATTAAGTCTCAAGAACGACGTAAATGTTGAGATGGGGTTCAAAATTTTGCTCAAGAGGGGGTCCGCGGACTATATAAGTTTAAGAACCACTACCTTTTATCATTGTCAACCATTTTGAATTGGTTTTCATAGCGAATATGTATTTTTAAAAATGTGGTCACCAACCACACTTTCTGTGGATTTGAACCCATGATGATTGAGTTACTACTCTGACGTAAGGAATAGGGAATCCAATCCCGAGGCAAAATTTCGAACCCGGGATTTCGGGATTTCATTAGACAATCCCGGGACCAGTCCCGGAATCCCGGGATTGGGATTTTCAATATTTCAAGAAATTACTTTGATAAATTTGTTGAAAAATTACTAATAAATCCATTTGTCCAATATAAAAAATCACTTGAAGGCCAAAGAATTTTATTTATTTAAGAAAAGATAAAAATACAATTCAAAAATAGATAAATAAAACACTTAAAAATTCAAATATTATTTTGAAAATATGCCCGAAGTAACATTAACATTAAACATCAGTGTTTCGTCATTTAGTCAGGATCTGATTTTGGAAGTCAGACAACTTGCTGCTGAAAATGCACACTCAGCCTCCACACTCGTTGGAGGTATCGTCATCAGATATTTAAATGCTAGTTCGAGTTGATGATCGCGTGAGCCCTTGTTTTCGTATAACACTATCAATGTGACTGATAAAATTCTTTTCTGCTGAGACGCGGACTAAAACTCGCAAAATTCCCGATTTCCCGAAAAATTATTTATTTCCGTCGCTGCAGATGAATACTTATATACTATAATACTTTGATGTGATTCGTAATTATATTACGGAGGAATACAAAAATTTTGAACCCCGTATCTATTATATTTCATATTGATATTCCCATTATTCGTCGAGGTGTAGTAAATACATCACCGGTAGGGAAAGGTTACTATAACAATTTGAAAAACATACATGTACGCTATATATGTATACATAGATTAGACAGTCACTGCTCCTATGCGTCGCCTAAGTTCGCCAATTAGTAATTACGCCACTGTTTCCAAGCGTCCAAATTTCGTCGGGAATGTCTCGATTTAGTAGCATTCATCGTGTTGGTGAGGTGTACGATTTCTGTTAGATAAAATTTTCAATCCCGAAATTTTCGGGATTACGTTTTCTAATCCCGGGATTCTTAAGTACCTAAAATTGTCCGGGATCCCGGGATCCGGGATCCCGGGATTGGATTCCCTAGTAAGGAATAATTTCGGATTTCTATTTAAAAACTGGAAATATTTCTGGTCCAGTTTTGGATGGACATATTTATCGAATATTTTACTTTTAATCATGTCTCTAAATAATTATTCAATATTTCGATTCGTTCCTATGCAATTATTTTACAGTAGACTCTCGATTATCCGGGGACTGCCGGGGGGCACAAACACGGATAATCCAAATCATCAAATTTCTACTTGGTTTTGATTTTAATATCATATTTACAATTTTGATTACATAATATTAGTACTCATTATCATTAAGAAAAACGCTCATAGTTAACCTATATGGTAGGATGATCGCGTATTTGCGAGCGAATTCCAATAGGTTGTTTTGAAAAACAAGATAATTAAAACATGAGAACATGCGTTTGTTTTGGTAGATAAGATACAAGCATTATCGCTTTGTAAATAACACCCCAGTACTATTCGGGAATTGCCTTATTATCCGAATATCAAAAATTAAAAATAATCGGACCGGATAATTGAAAGCACACTGTATATGCATTTTGGCTGAGTGAGCAAAATTCCTCTAAATATTTTTCATCGGCAAGTTGTTATATACATTAAAAATATCATCTTTTAATATAATCGCTCTATTGCTATAAATCAAGGATCCAGTATACATTTAACCAGTTATACATTTGTATAACGGATAATTTTTTGATATGGACGAATACAATATTTTGTTCGGCCGTCAGCATTCGCTTTGCATAAAATTAGCATAAAATTTGACGAAAAACAGTCACGATCGGCCGGTAATATACTCTAAATGTATATAATTGTGGTATGAAAGAGGTTCTATGTTCACAAACGACTCGGCCTTCATTTGTCGATTTTTTTTTGAGGCAATGAAAGAAGAGAAAGAGGCTGTTACTTGTTGTTGTCTGCTTTTTTAAAGTAAGAATGTATGCTTTGTTAGCGTTTATTCATCTAGTTTCGTGTAAACCATAGATAGCTTCTACGGCATGGAATCATCATTCATGTTCATTTTCACTTAAATTGAGCTTGTAATATTTCACTTTTTAAATATGAAAAGAACGTAATGAATGAACAAGGTTTGTAAGATGATTGAATGCGTACCAAGCTGACAAGCGGGCATTACTTTCAATCGATTCATTGAAATCACTTTTGACATTTGTATTTAACAATATATATATTTAAAAAAAGGCAATTTAGAGCTATGTTCATGTATACATTGAAATTGAACTATAAAATCCGTTTCTTATGGAAACAGTTTATTTTTCAAGAGAAATTAAAATATCAATAACAATCATCTATTGTAACATTCAATCGTACTTAATGTCATTTAATATTTGGAGACTATGGGATACATCCGAATGTCGCACTTAAGGGTCGCGCAAGCGGATTTATTTCCATTTCATGTTTAACGAGTTGTGTAACTTTGCACGCTACTTAGGTTTCTGCTCTGTTATTCGATTATAATGCTCGAAATTGTTTTCAAGCACATCTAATGGGGATTTTTAAAAAACAATTTTAAAAATTGATAGCATTTTCGTTCAACGTACACAATTTGGCAGAAAGGCCATTTGCCGTGTCAAGAACAGCGATTAACCTTTAACGGTGAACCCGTTTTACCTGAGACATTTATTTTATACTGTACCCTCCATAATTTCTCTGATACATTTTTGTTAGCCTCATTGACTCCTCAAGACTCAAATATTTGATAATTAATATATATATATTAGGGTGTCCCATAAGTTTCTTTCGTTTTCATATTAAGAAAAAAGTAAACAATATTTTGTATTACATCAAAATGTATTGAATAATATATTGTCCATTCTATTTTATTACCTTTCTCCATCTCTCCGAAAGCCTCATAATGCCTTTTTGCCAAAATTTCCCAGGTTTGTTGGCAAAATATTGATCAAGATACATTTTTATATCATTTTTTGAATTAAAAATTTAGCCACGTAAGGAATTTTTCAATGAAATAAATAATAATCTGAAGGGGCAATCCGGAGACTGTGGAGGATGAGGTAAAACATCCCAGTCAAATGATAATAATTTATATCTGACGAGCAAAGACACATGAGGCCAGGCGTTATCGTGATGAAAAACAACGCCTAGTCTGTTCTAGTTGGAAGCAATATTTTGTTGAATTGATCGTTTCATTTTGCTGAAGTGGCTCATAATAAACTACCCCTTTCCAGTCCCACCAAATGCATAGCAAAACTTTTTTTGGATGTAGGCCAGGTTAAGCTACAGTTAAAGCTTCTGTACCCTTGGTCCGAGACCGTTTACGTTGGATATTCTCATAGAGTATCCAACTTTCATCTCCAGTGACAAGTCTCTTCAAAGAAGGTTGGCTTTTATGTCGTTGGAGAAGAAGATCGCATGTTGAAATACGTATATTTGAGTCAGTGAGTTCATGAGGAATCCACACATCTGAACGATTGATGTAGTCCAATTTTGTCAGATGATTATAGACGGATGTTCGTGGAATTTCTAACTTGTTAGCTATTTCGCGAACAGTATATCGCGGATTTTCTTCAACCATGGCTATGATTAGATCTGTGTTCAATTGCGAAAGAAACTTATGGGACAACCTAATATATATATATAAATAACACTATATTTTTGGGACCCTTTTATGGGACCATTGCCAATCATTTTAACATGGTTTACACCTCCTGTAAGATTCGAACCCAAGATGATTGAGTTACGAGCTTTATATTGTTACGAAATATTTACATTGTCTTTTACACAATAATTGAAATTTTAATTAGCAAGAAAAACATAATAAAGGGACTCTTTATTGGCTTCGGTGGTCGTTATATAAATAATGAATGTGCCCTTTATTAATTGTGTAAGCTTCGTTAAATGTCACATTTTTACGCAATTCTACGCGTAATTTAAATGCCAATGCTTGGCTGAATACTCTTCAGATTTCTTCAAGAGCACTCTTTCCTTTAGGATTATTCCTTCGAGTAATTTCTTTCAGACCATTTTTCGCGTTCTCGAACTTGCCTTTTACAGCACCACTTAAACTTCAGATTATTGTCCAAATTGTGAATTAATTGTTGAACCAAATCAAAATAAATGGATATGGTAAAGTCCAAAACTACGTTTCATTTGAAGACCCACGATCTAAGAATAACATAATACGTAACAAAATAACCGAACAATATATGTTTATATAATATCTCAAGAACCGTCGTCATTGACAGAATTTCTAGTGCCTTCAACCTTCGCCATGACTGGAGTCGCGATCAAAAAACGAGGAAGAATGAAATGTCATCAAAGAACCACACGTCATGGTCGAGCCTCTCAAAATCCATTTGTTTAGAAGGAGAGTGTGTACAATATTTTTAAAAGATCGACGTGAATTATGTATCCGTAATACGGTTGTCGTTGAGTTTCTTAAAGCATTTACAAAAGGTCAAGGTTTATTATCAACCACGTGGAGCTGTGGGAAGGCGAAGGCTTTCCTTAAAACACAAAGGTCAAGGAGCTTGTCCCACATATATATCGTTATCACCGATCGATTATTAACCTGTTAATTTATTCACAATTGATAGTTGAAAACTCAAAATCGAATACTGGGGAGGTTTTATCAAAGATTTTTGTTCGATGGTCTTGATAGTGGACACGATTATCTTGAATTCTTCCTTTATCGTGAATTTCAGGTCTATGACTATAAACCGCAAAAAATTGATTCCCTCAAAGTCAACATACTCATCTCTCTTCATCTTTATAATGCGAAGAACAGGACGTAGGTGATCTCCATAGGAGATTATACTGGGGAAAGGATTTAACGTGGTGATTTTCCGTTGTCATCCACACGCGGTAAAGTAAGAATAGGATTATTTTAAAAGGTAGGAGAGAAGAGAATCTATGAGTGAGTAGCGAAATTATCATTATATATAAATGATAATTCAATTATTGTTGCAAATTCAATTACTCACAATGGGCGTCCCTGCACGACTTTATTAATCGCCTCAGCATTTATTTTTTCAAATTCAGGAAATCAGGGTGATGCTGGATCGAGACGATCGATCAGAAATATTAATATTTCCGATCTCCCAAATTTGTTGGTACGGTGAAATTTTTTTCCACAATCTGGATTTGAACCCGAACCTTTATAATAAAAGTCCAGGATCTAAACCAATACTTGGTTATGGATCTATGATGGAATCGCATTGGAACCGAATCGATGTTTCAATATGTGAGATATAGGGTCCCAAAAGGTTAAAGCAGAGGTCGACTTCCCTCCAAATCTCCAACAGTTGCAGATGCTGCATTGTGAGAAATTTAATAGCAAATAATGGACTTTCTACGATGATCAAAATCAAATATTTAGTCATCGTGAGGTCGTTGGTACACTTGTGAAGACGTTCGCTTTTTTATTTGCTTAATTTCTTTTAACATTGAATAAGAAACGCCTACATGGCAGGCAGAACTCTCGACTTCCGTTGTTTGGTTTTGACCCATTTGATAATTAATTTCCTAAGTGGACACTCAGTGCACAGCGAATGCCAATACAATACATTAACTAAAAAGTAAACAATACTCGTCACATTCTTGATGTTTTCACTTCTTGGACAATGATAATCAAACATGATCAACGATTGTGTAAGATTGTATTAGATAGCTTTTACGTTACTTTTTACCACAGCTTTAAATTGCTTTCTTGGATGGCAAGTAAGCAATGAAATTTAAAATATTTGAAGTAGATTGTAATTTACATTGACAAGATATTATAATGGATTATACTAACATATTCAGGTCAATGATTAGTATTATATTTATGAAAACATACCTTACTATTTTTGACGTTGCAGTTTGCTAAGCAAAATTTAAAAATATTCTGGAGATTGTGAATTGATATTTTTAAATCAAAAAGTATTGATAATCATCCCAATTTTCTTTTTATGTCAAATATTCGCACTATGTTATGACAATAAATATTAAAAATTATGGAAAAATGATCTGTTCAAATTAAATGATCTCTAAATGAACTCGACGGATTTGACAATTGAAATAGCACATTAAGAAGGGAAACCGGTTTAGTATGTAGAATTTACAGTGTTTTTCGTATATTTTTTTTAACAGGGAAAGAATAAGTAGATATTAAAATAAAAATATAAAAAAATAAGGCAGTAATAATAGGTATAAAATACCTAGCGGTTAAATAGCTATTTCAGCACCATATAGCAACGTTTCTTCTTCTTCTTCATATGCATAATTTTGAGCTTGCATCTCCTCTTTTCGAGCTTTTCGAACTTCTTTGGTCTGCGTCTATTTTATCGGTTGATCCATTTGCCATGCATAATTAAAAACCTGCGATCCAATTACTACTTTCAGCTCGTTCATTATCATTACAAGTGCTGAAATCCCTTCATTGATTAAATCAAAAGCCGTAACCTCGATTACTTTTAGATCAGAATGTAGGTGCTTAGAAGTCAATCAATGACGATCGAGTTGAAACATTCGTTTGCATTCTGCGTGTGATCATCTAAACATCTTTCGATACATTTTCATGCATTGAAAAATATTATTCTCGAAGGTAAGGTGCAATAGAGAAAGGTTCCTTCAGGGTCCGTTCCTCTGGATAGTTGCCGTGTTGTGGAAAACTTTGGTCTGTGATATCCTGTTTTTCTTAAGGATACGATGACATTTTAACTTTGACTAGCTTTCAATAAACACAAGGAAGGCTCTGTCGAAACGATACCAATGCTTCTAGTACCTTCTATCTAAGACCTCGGTTCTAAGAATTTACAAATAAGAAAGTCTGTCAACATCTCCCTCTTCTTTTAATTTCATTCTTCTTCCCGTAGTACAGTTATTTGGAGCCAGGTAATGAATAAAAATCCACTAAGCGATCATTTCGTACTACCTGTCGCGTTCATTTTAGTGCTTATAACATCGAAACGAATCGGAATTTCGTTATGAAACTGAAAACATAATCTTGGATATTTTTTGAACCGTCTACACTGGTTTTCCCCCTTAAATATGGATGTTTTAAAATTCAGGATTGATTCAAGGCTGAAATAATACCCCCCCCCGTCTTTGATGTGCTTCATAATGAATCCGAAGATAAAGAACGTTCGTTCAATGGGATGGGAATAGACACGACCTTCAAACGATGAATAGAACGACTCGACAAAAACCCTCTGCTCCATTATACAAACCGAATGTATCTTTCAAAGCATCTCTTTTTTGTGCACATCCTCAAATAATATCCGTATTATTACTTAGACAAAGAGGCGATCTAAAATGCTAGTGCAAATCTCAATTACGCTGTCATTCAAAATTATGCTTATCAATCTCGAAATGAATTCATCCGTTGAGACGCATAGAATTTAATTCGTTATTTCAAAAGAGTATTCTTCTTTGAATTATCAATAGATCTCATTTGACATTCGCCTTGATTGCATTTTAGAGAGACTGAGTTGGAAAATATATTTAATGTAATGTCACATCGCACTTCCGCACATTTTCGATGAAAATAATCGTCAACCGAAAGATTGTGCTCAACTTGCATATTACGAAACGATTTTATTGGGAAAATTATATTAATACATTTTTTTACGTAATTGCCAAAATAGTTCAGAATAAAGTCACGATCAGTATCTCGAGCGCCATAATTATCGTCCCATTCGTAATCGAAATCATGTTATTACAATAGAAAGGATAGAGTCCGTTAAATTGCCGAAATAATAAAAAAATAGACCGTTAATGGAACGTTAAGAATGGAACCACTTTTTTCTCGTAATGGGGCACGATTTTCATGTTTATTTTAATTGCTTTAAGAGAGGGGAGGTCAAACATTTTTGGATTGTAAAAAGACCCACATTGTGTGAAAATAAATACACAAAACAATGTTAATTAATTCCATGTATATAATAACATGTAGAAATCCCAAACGAATATTCGATATTCGAATATAATTGCCCTTCTTTCAATATTGGTAAATATTTATAAAATTAATCGGATATTATTCATTTTTTTGCTAAGTAATTCGTAAAATTCGTAATAAATCCCAAGTAAATATACTTATTTCAAATCTTGGATGCATTTTTCTTATCAAACTAGGAAACATCGGAGACTCGGGGAGAAACTGTCGTGTCAATTTCTTCTACTTATTTTTGTATCATTACTTACTTACTTATTTCTTCTAATTATTTATGCCCTTTTCGAATTATTCTTTCACAAATCGTTCCTTCTCCGAATGCTCAGTTAATATTTCCACCTGATTTTACTGCATTGTGCCCCAATTTGAACTCATACAAAAAGCTAGCGTTTTTTTGTTGATGTCATTCTTTTGAAATTCATTGAAAACAATAGATGGTCGACTGTTTAAAGAAATCTGGAAAAAATCGGGAAGGTGTGGATACAAGGAAGATGGATGCCGCAAGAGCTAAACGAAGAGAATCTGAACGACCACATTACCATCATTCACTCAGGATATCATTTTTTTACTGGCATGTCCAGTCCAGTACTGACCAAGTGTTGGTATAGTGGCTTAGATCCTGGACTCTTATTGCAAAGGTTCGGGTTCAAATCCAGATTGTGGAAAAAAATTTCACCGTACCAACAAATTTGGGAGATCGGAAATATTAATATTTCTGATCGATCGTCTCGATCCAGATTTACCCTGATTTCCTGGATTAGAAAAAGTAAATTCTGAGGCGATTAATAAAGTCATTCAGGGACGCCCATGAGTAGGGAATCCAATCCCGGGATCCCGGGCAGTTTTAGGTACTTAAAAATCCCGGGATTAGAAAACGTAATCCCGAAAATCCCGGGATTGAAATTTTTATCTAACAGAAATCGTACACCTCACCAACACGATGAAGGCTACTAAGCCGAGACATTCCCGACGAAATCTAGACGCTTGGAAACAGTGGCGTAATTACTAATTGGCGAACTTAGGCGACGCATAGGGGCAGTGACTGTTTAATCTATGTATACATATATAGCGTACATGTATGTTTTTCAAATTTTTATAGTAACCTTTCCCTACCGGTGATGTATTTACTACACCTCGACGAATAATGGGAATATCGATATGAAATATAATAGATACGGGGTTCAGAATTTTTGTGTTCCTCTGTAATATAATTACAAAGAACATCAAAGTATTATAGTATATAGGTATTCATCTGCAGCGATGGAAATAAATAATTTGTCGGGAAATTGGGAATTTTGCAATTTTTCGTCCGTGTCTCAGCAGAAAAGAATTTTATCAGTCACATTAATTGTGTTATACGAAAATGAGGGCTCACGCAGTCATCAATTCGAACTAGCATTTAAATATCTGATGACGATACCTCTAACGAGTGTGGAAGCTGAGCGTGCATTTTCAGCAGCAAGTTGTCTGACTTCCAAAATCAGATCCATACTAAATGACGAAACACTAATGTTTAATGTTAATGTTACTTCGGGCATATTTTCAAAATAATATTTGAATTTTTTAGTGTTATATTTATCTATTTTTGAATTGTATTTTTATCTTTTCTTAAATAAATAAAATTCTTTGGCCTTCAAGTGATTTTTTTATATTGAACAAATGGACTGATTAGTAATTTTTGATCAAATTCATCAAGGTAATTTCTTAAAATATTGAAAATCTCAATCCCGGGATCCCGGGACTGGTCCCGGGATTGTCTAATGAAATCCCGGGATCGAAATTTTGGCTCGGGATTGGATTCCCTACCCATGAGTGAGTAATTGAATTTTGCAATAATAATTAAATTATCATTTATATATAATGATAATTTCGCTACTCACTCATAGATTCTCTCCTCTCCTATCTTTCCAAATAATCCTATCCTTACTTTACCACGTGTGGAAGGCAACGGGAAACCACCACATTAAATCCTTTCCCAAGTAAGATCTCATATGGAGATCCCCTATATCCGACATCGGATATGACACATCAAAGATTCATGCTTTGATGGACGTCATAAGGACTTAAAAAAAATGTCCAGTGTCCATAATATGTGGACGAGAAGTCCCGAAGGAAAACCTGGTAACGCATTGATAATAACAACCAAAAAAAAGTGATTAAAAAGCCAACAGTTGTTTAAAATTACATAAAAAAATATGTGAGGAGTAGACACTGCCGATCAACTGGCAACGTCATATTGTTTTAGGCGTAAGTTATTAAAATGTTGGAGGAAACTTGTTTTGGGGGTTAAAATCCTCAATTATGAATGCATACATTATATGAGAGAAAATGGAACGAAAGCCCCAGAGTCATATAAAATTTCACCAAATGTTGATGCAAATCATCGGGAATTTTTGTGCAGCCAAAAAGACAGATCCCGGGCGTAGATCGACGACCGATGACAAGGAATAATTGAAAAGAAATCCCCATTATATATATGATTCTACAAACTACAAGGATTGTATGGTGTGTTCGCATCGTAATATTCCAGAAAAAATAAGACGGACATCGTTATATTGCGATACGTGCGAGAAAAAGCCCGGCCTCCACCCTGGAGATTGTTTTAATTTTAGGAATTAATTTTTGCAAATTAGTATTAGATATATCCACAAACATCATTCGTACTAAATACATATTTTTATTTATGAATAATATGAATGAGGGCTCATAAAATAGAGAAGTTTGAGTGATTTCAAGAAACTGGTCCATTTATGATTTTACAACAACGGTCGTCGTTTCTTTCAAGTCTTGATTGAGATGCTATAAATATAACAATAACGACGCTTGCGCAATCCCAAAAAAAAGTTATATGACATAAATTTCAACATGATTTTAATTATTATAAAAATAGTTAGCACTCTTAGACGTTATGCAATGATATTCCGGAGCAAGATGACATCATATCAGCGAGCGCTGTGGCAAACAGGGTAGAAAAAATAAACCCCCTGGGCGATCGTATTTATGAATATGATTATTAAATATCAACTGCCCGTGCCGGAGTAATTGTATCCTGTTTTTTTTTCTCTTCTAATTTATATAATGTAATCTAAAATACGAGTGTGTCGCATGTTGTGTAATTGACGCTTTCGGTGGTGACGGGCGTAAAGATTTTAAGAGATGCAAGGATAGATACGATTGACCATCGATAAGGTTCTAACGGAAGACATTTTCTTACGTTTGACATTAAAAATGTGTCATTAAAATGCAAATTTATCAACTGATCAACTCCACTAAATCGGCTGTCCTTGCTATGAATTCTTGAATCGAAGCAAATTATTCAGGATCATAGTTTAAAAACACGTAAGGGTTTCAATTGATAAACTCGTTTAGGTTACGCAATTCTCTTCCTAAAATGTTTCCGGTTGTTAAATTATACATTGCAGCAAAAACATTTAATACGATTTAGAATAGTAGAAACTGATTAGTCAGATGGAACGAAAGACAGTATTTTGATTGCTTCATTTCATAACAAAGTCAACAAGTAATCACTAATCAATCTAATATCATTTATTTATACAGTTCCATGCAGATGAATATGAATATGTTGCAAATCTACAAAATTACAAACTCATAGCTTAATAAGCCCGGGTATGACCCTTAATTTGACAAAAAAGATCTATTCATATTGTTTTAATTTCTCATTAGATCAATAGCATACCATTCCATAATTGTACCCGCATTATTGACCATGCCGTTAATGCATTATATTGTAAAAAAAATGCAGCAGTCATTTGCAAATCAATCATACTGACACACTTTATATGAAATCAATAACTAAAAAAAATGATTACAACTTATAATATGTACGTGCGACGATACAGATCAATCACATACACAAATGTATTTTTTTTTTATAAATTGCAAAATTGTGAGCACAAGAAAAGCGTATTTCTATGGGTGTTTAACCTTTCTAAAATTCCTTTGTAATTTTTACGATATTAAATGCTTAAAGGCAATCCAATAATGCAAAGAGACCCCAAGAAAGTAGCGTGCGATCATTTTAAGATTTATATTACTATTACAAATTGGATGATTATATCTCTAAATAAGTACTAAATCATACGAATACATGAAAGCTGTTTGACCCAATCTTTGATGAATATATTGTTTAAAAATTAGTTTGGAATGCATAACTGGATTATAAAGTTCAAGATGTACAACAGAACAATGATATTTTTTTATCAACTAAGATTGATCGAGAAATGTTGTCCGTTTATTGTTTGTGTTTTAACAGAAACATCCGGAAAATGTTAAAACTGCAAGTAAAACCTTTGATTGTTATACCAATTGACGTTACACATGCGCCAGGATCTTTATTTCATCGACTTAACTCGTTCATCGCTGCGTCCACCAGATATGCGCGACGGACGTTCCCCCGAGAAGACCCCGTCGCGTCATTTTGGTGAACATTTTTTTCCATCGCTTAAATACGATTTAACAAGTTCTTTTCTTACAAGTTCAAGACCAAGTGTTGGTATAGTGGCTTAGATCCTGGACTCGTATTGTAAAGGTTCGGGCTCAAATCCAGATTGTAGAAAAAAATTTCACCGTACTAATAAATTTGGAAAATGAGAAATATTAATATTTCTGACTGATCGTCTTGAACCAGATTTGAAAAAGTAAATGCTTAGGCGATTAATAAAAAATCGTGCAGAGACGCCCATTAGTGAGTGATTGAAATTGCAATAATAATTAAATTATCATTTATATATGATTTACCACGTGTGGAAGGCAACGGGAAACCACCACATTAAATCCTTTCCCTAGTAAGATCTCCTATAGAGATACCCTATATCCGACATCGGATATGACTCTCATTTTTTTGTAATAAAGAGTACAATTCCGTTTAATTGATTTATTTTCCGGATTTTATGAATTTCTAATCCGTGAAATGCGTTTTTCGCTTTCTTCTTTTCATTGTTTTAAGCATAACATTTTCCGACCACAGCCATTCGCTTGCTAGAAGTTCTCGTATTTTTTTGATTTGAGTATATAAAAAATACCGATATCAACCGAAAGAGTATTCTGGGGTAAATGCAATGAAATCTTAAACAGTTTCCGAAAAGCAAATCCAGCGTCTCACTGTTACGTATTTCTATAACGATTTACAAATGTTAACTTTACGAACGTTTTTCTATAATACCTTCCAGACGTCAACTGTTCTCCATCATCGAGATCGACCTCGAAACTTACAACTTCTACCCTTGTCTGTTCGTACTTGCTTATCTTCACTTTGTTTTCATTCGTTTGGCTAATGACAAAATAATTGGTGAAGCTTATCGATCTAAAATAAATAACACCTGAGTGAGTGAAATGTGCTACATGTCGCATTCTGGTCGTCCGTGTTAATCCCGTGCCTTATATTAAACACAACACTATTCCTTCAGTTTACGCTTCGACTATCGAATTTAGACCCCGTGAGAAACAACGCTGATTCAGGCTGGGCGACGAGAGTGTTAAAGAGTCCTCAACCAAACCAAATGTAATTTTAATTCAATATTCAATATTTTTTTAACAACGAATGACGTTTCTAAATGGCATTTAAAAATAATCAAACGCAAAATTACGTAAAACAAAAAACCGATTTAACTCGAAATAAATATTTAAAAAAATACAATCCCATTTAGTTACCATTTGCAATTCAAAAATATGCTCTAAAAGCTATCAACAAAAATATGACATAATTAGAAGAAGGAGAAATTAGATTAGTTCTCCAATGAATATTGAATAAGAATGAATAAGTGAATAATATTTGCATAAAGATTGATAGATAGACAGTGATAAGAATATTCATGCATCTCTTTTAAAGGTCACATCTTAACATATGTCGTTAAAATTGGTTTAATCAAGAAATTGATGTTTTCTTCTGAATGTGTCGTAATCCTTATGGTTCTTTATTTAATTAGTCAGTTTTCAATTGATAGTCAGAGTATGAGGGTGATTCAAATATAATCCGAATTTTTGCTGTGCAAATTTATTAGTGATATATATGATAAAAATGGAGTATCTTATTTTTCTTCATAGTTCCCTTTGTTAGAAAAAATAGAAGAATCCTATACAAGTATGTATTAGGTTGTCCCATAAGTTTCTTTCACAAATGAACACAGATTTAATCATAGCCATGGTTGAAGAAAATCCGCGATATACTGTTGGCGAAATATATATATATATAGGTTATATCAATCGTTCAGATGCGATCTTCTTCTTCAACGACATAATAGCCAATCTTTTTTGAAGAGACTTGTCACTGGAGATGAAAGTTGGATACTCTATGGGAATATCCAACATAAATGATCTCAGACCAAGGGTACAGAAGCTTTAACTGTAGCTTAACCTGTACTACATCCAAAAAAAGTTTTGCTATGCATTTGGTGGGACTGGAAGGGGGTAGTTTATTATGAGCCACTTCAGCAAGGTGAAACGATCAATTCAACAATATATTGTTTCCAACTAGACAATCTAAAGGATGCAATTGCCAGAAAACGGCCAGAATTAGCGAACAGACGAGGCGTTGTTTTTCATCACGATAACGCCAGGCCTCATGTGTCTTTGCTCGTCAGAAATAAATTATCATTTGACTGGGATGTTTTACCTCATCCTCCACAATCTCCGGATATTGCCCCTTCAGATTATTATTTATATCTTTCATTGAAAAATTCTTTACGTGGTAAAATTTTTAATTCAAAAAATGATATAAAAATGTACCTTGATAAATATTTTGCCAACAAACTTGGGAAATTTTTGCAAGAAGGCAACTTATGGGACACCCTAATACATACTTTTGATGTTGGAATATTCAAATAATGAAGTCAATTCTTGATTATTATCTCGAGTGATGTACAATCTATGATGCATATCCAGAAAGTAAGTGTACTGTGATAATAACGGGCTGCGGTTTTTTGTTTTTTAAGAGTTGGCCATACTGAGTGATGAAAGGCGGTCTCCTGATAAAACGAGCATAACAAGAATACGGTAGGACGTAAATTCACGTTGTAGTATCCAGTTGCGTGAAAGATGTCGGTAAGAAGAAGATGAAGATTTTCTGAACTCTATTATGTCTGGAGATAAAAAGTGGGTGGCTCATTACACGTCTAAGTCAAAAAGGCAGTTATCATAGTGGTGTCCATTTCGATGAGCAGGTACAGAAAGAGGGTCTGAACTGGAGGAAGGAGCTGGCGGGTGTTCTTCTAGGAGAGCATAAAGAAGCTTGTGTTACGACTCACCAGATGCATTGAACGGGATGGTGATTATATTGAAAAATAATTAACAAGTGTATCAATATCCTGTATTTTTTTTCAAATACATTTTCAAAAATTTAGTACACTTACTATCGGGATATGCTTCGTATTCAGCCTCAGAGTTAAATTCGAGGATGCTCTTAATAAACCCTGGCCGCGGATTGTATATTAATTGCGGACGGAAACAAGTCTGGATGATATAATTAGCAAATTTTAGGAAGTTTTTGAATAGGCAAAGTACGAGCCCGTGTCTGCAATAATAATGAGCGAGTATCGAAACTGGATTGAGGCTGTGAACGATATATGTTGAGGTGTACTCGAGACGTGAGTTGCATAATAACCGGTACGGACACCATGGAATTTACTTTCATTGCATTTTACCGTTTCGAACCCATTTTTTAATAAGTATGAAATGGTCATTCATGCCTCAACCGACAATTATCATGTCCGCTGTAAACAAATCTCGTTTCTCTAAGCGCGCGCCGACCGATCGCAGCTTTTGCATAACACCTCTCCTAAGGATCAGTCTATCTGATATGCTAATAAGCCTTGTCGTCATAAAGCTTCTTACTCTAAATGCAGATGATTGGCAAGTGTTATCATAAATGCATGATCGTATAATGTGTCATTGAAGATTTAGAACCCATTCACGCATAAGAATATCGAGTGAAATCAATTTTAATTGATGAAAATTTATCTCGAAATATGAAGAAGTATAATATATAATTTAATAAGTTTTTGTAGGAAGATAGAAATATGATATCGTTTTCATTCTGGTGATTAGAAATTCAAGTGTATTGGAAAAAAAATATACATATTTGTAAGACAAAATCAACACGAGCTCCAGAGGTGTCGTCATCCCCTGAGTGATTATGAGTAATCATCTTCAGTAATCTGCATGTAATTTTAAAATTTGTATATATATATATTATATATTTCATTTTGACATCAGCTGTTAGCCAAAATTTTAGACCAAATTTGGGTTTCGTCTATAGATGTTCTACATATTTCTTTCGATCTCTTAAAATTAATGATTCCTTGGCTTTGGAACAATTTTCGATGACAGCTATCAATGTGGCCGCGTATCATTGAATAAGTCCAGTTACAAGACAGATAACATATGTATAATAAAATGTTGTGAGAAATAAGCAATTGGCCCGTTTCTCACGTAATATTACAACCGGTTAGATCAAACCGCAAGACGGTTCATTGTTACCTGCCAACAGCTACTTACGGCGTATCGATATCTTAGATCAAAAACTTGGAAGATATTTTCTAATCTATCATCTGGTACAAAAATAAAAGGTTAATAATATTATTTGTATTATAAAAAAAATAATTTGAAAATAATACTTGAAATATCATCAAACATTTTCTGGATGGATGGGCTGAACGGGCGTCAGACAAAAATAATTTCTTCTCTAGGTAACTTTTTATTCAACACGAGGGAGAGAGAGATCTGGCTGCGTGAAGGACATTGTTCCGCAGCCAAGGCCAACCAACGACTCTTTTCTACTCCCGTATTCCGCGCATCACCACCCAAAGGTCGATCGGTCAGTAATTTCAGGTACAATGTTCCCGCAGCAATCGATTGTATACATCATTAACCCAATTTTATCGACTAATAATGATATGTGAATAATATAATGAATCGATTTCAAATGTATTATTTGTGTTTACTTGAAAAAATCACCTAATATTGTGTGCTATCGACAGTGTTTATTTTTTTATGTACAAGCTTCATGCACGCTGCGACGCTCCTGACAGATAATGCTATAATAGACACGTGCAAATATAGCATCTAAGTTTTTAATAAAAAAATTAAATTAGCTCACTACCCAAAGGGTTACACAACCTTGATACACAATGATTTTATCAATAAAACAGACAGCTTTACTTATTGCTATTTCTACGTATTTACTTAATTCTCGGGGTTGATAATTAGATGTTTCATTAAGTTCATCATTTTCTATTCGAGGAAATATTACAAATTCCTCATTGATCAGATGAATCGGAAACAGCAACATCTTTGACTCTTTGAAAAATATCTTTTGCAAAATTAATTGCATTGATTTTGGTATTTTAAAAGTACTGAAATAACGAACAAAATTCGATTAATCCTGGTGCAATATTTTTCGCTTGTTATTTTAAATATTGGCAGTATTGATGTGTTCCTAATTACATGGAGTAAAATCGCTAATAAAGGTGAATATTTTTGTATTGAATTAGAGTGTAGCTTATTCAAGCTCACCACTCTCACCGTGATTACCAAAAATGATGTTTTTAAACGATTCAGTAGCAAAAGACGCTAATAAAACAGTTGGTCAGTGTAACCGCTGCTAATCTGGACATTGAGCCAAATTTTCATTTTTTTAATAGCGATTCGATTCGATTTTTCACACCAACTATGCATCGGCGATATCAATAAAAATGTGTATTAGCGACAAGTCTCACAGATTCGCATTATAGAAAGTCATCAATATAATGAATTATTTAATATGAAAGTGAAAGCCGGCGAGCGTTTACGGTGAGGATATCTCTAACTCTTGGACTATTTTAAGGAATTTTATGGAAGAGGACGTGATGTTAAATATTTAGCCCCAGGTGCGGAATTATCCAGTTGCGGCACAGTAAAAACGGTTGTTAAGTTGTTGCGGAGAAAGCAGAATATTGCAATCAATAAACCGTGCAATTTCCTCTTTATTGCTGTCAATAAAATTTTGCAATAAGTCGACATGTTTATTATCCGTTAACCTTTCAAGTGTATCATTTGAGTGCTTTTTTAAAATGATTAGATATTTGATGAAGGTCAGAGATGTTGATGTCGTCTTTATTTTTGAGGAGGTCAAATTTATCAACGATTTAATCTATGATTTTCAAAATGGGCAGTATCACTTTCAAAATCCTTGTAATAATGACTGACTATGGATATTCTAAAAAATAACTTTGGCAATTTTTAATAGTAAAACTGAATACTGGAAACAAATATACTACTCATGCGCTAATCGTTGTGCGAAGATACTAGACATATTTTGGAAGATTTAAACGATAATAATATAAGAAATTGCAAGAAAATATTCAATTAACATGATATTATATACCGATATTGAAAGCAACTCTTTTAGACAAATTGTAATACTGAATGTAAAGCACCTGATTGATGCTCTTCAGTTAGAAAAATTAGAAAGTAATTAAATAGATTAATCAGAATAATTTTGATGCAATACGGTCCCGAGGCGATGTATTGATATTAGTTTCGACATATTGGAAAGAAGATATCCATGAAATAATTATTTGTATTAATTATTTAGGTTCTGAATAGTTTTAAATTTGTTTTTAGATAAATATTCTAAATTCGGTTCATTATAAGTATAAAATAAAGGGACGTTTCTGATGATGGAGCAGTTGCAATATCCGGAGATCACAATATTGTTCATTACAGATGAAATCTGTTAAATATTATATAAAGCCATATTTTTATGCAGATCATCGATAGGATTTTCCCTTCTCGATTCTGAAACTGAGAAACGATTTCCAGCGATTTTCTGCTGCCTCTACGCGAAAGAATTACAATAGCACAATATTATATATATGGTATTAGAATATCAAACAGAATTATCGGCAATATTCAATCAAATAATACATATTGTACATATAGTAAACTCTCGATTATGTGAAGAACTACCGGGGAGAATAAACAGAGATAACTGATAAAACACGGATAATCCAAATCACCAAATTTCTACTTGATTTCGATTATAATATCATATTTACAATACAAATTTTAATTTCATAATTTTAATAATCATTATTTAATAAGAAAAACGCTCATTATTAACCTGTATGATAGGATGATCGCGTATTTGCGATCGAATTGCAGTGATTCAGAAAGAGCACTCTTGTACGTTGAGCTCGGAGAAAGACAGAGATAGAATTCAGTAACTGTGCATGGGAGACAGAGACGTAGAACTTCCTGCGTACATCTCACGATTATGTGTGATAGTATTTATTTATTTAACTCGTTCGTCGCTGCGTCGACTTGTAAATGTAAACTTTACGAACGTATTTCTATAATGTCTTACAGATGACAATTGCCTGTCTGTGTTTATCGCATCGCTATTCCTTCGCTATCGAATTTGTGCTCCATAAGAAAGAACACCGATTCATGTTGGGCGACGAGAGTATTAAATATAAGCTTCGTATGCACCGCTGCAGTCCTGACAGATAAGTGGATTTGTACTGATGATACGCGATGGACAAGCAAATATAGCATCTAAGACTATGAAGATTTTAAATTAGCTCGCTACTCAAAGGGTTAAACTGGGTAGTCAGTTTAACACTCTCGTCGCCCAACATGTCGCCCACAACGTCTCTGTCTCTCTTTGAACTCAACGTACAAAAGTGCTTTTTATGAATCACTGGAATTCGCTCGCAAATACGCGATCATCCTATCATACAGGTTAGTCTCAGTAATCAAGCGCTTATCACCCCGGGTCCATTTTTACAATCTTACTCTCGTGATTTGTGCCTCGTATAACAAGATTTCTTAACCTGTTGAGGAGCGAGCAAATTTAAAATCGATGAAGTCGTTGATGTCATAATCGCTTTACGCCAGTTACTTTCTGTCAGCTCCTAATCAGAGTAAGACAATCTTCAATTGTAAATGAACACTTGATAGTGAATACAAGACCACGTCATTTCTTAACACAAACAATGCACAAAAATCGATTCATTTGCTCCTCCTTTAGAAGGAAATGATAATTAGACAAAGACTCATTCAACACGCAGCGAAGAACAGCAAGCAGTTAAATAAACAAACACTATCGATAACACACAATATTCGGTCGTTTCTTTGCGTAAACAAATAACACACTTGAAATCGAAATCATTATAAGTGGATAAATTTGGGCTTAACGATCTATACAATCATGCGATGCATATGAAGAAGCTATCCGTCTCAGTCTCCCGAACTGCGCTAAGTTCTCTTTGTCTCTGTCCGCCTCGGAGCTTCAATGCACAAGAGTGCTCTTTCTGAATAGTGAAGGTCAAAACGGATATTTCCGTAAGTACTCACGAAAAGGTTAAGACGAATAAAGTGACAGTTGGATGCGGAAATTGTAAATTGCCGAAAAGATGCCAACGTGACATCCCTGTGTTTTGTTTCATTTTAATCTGACATCTGACAGTTTAACTTGACATCAAAAAGGTTTGTCTTGAAATGAAAAAGGTTTAACTTGACGTAAAAATACTGTATCCATATTGCTGGATCAATCATCTTTTATATATATAAATGGAACATAAAACAGTTGTATGTTTGGATATTTCTTCTTGGAAAATGTTTATTTTCTGACACCAATTATACTTACATTGATGCCCAGATGCGGAGATAAACGATGAAACTTACTTGTTAAATTTCAATGAAAACACTTGCAATCTTCTAGAATCTAGACGACTGAATTAATTTATCTTCAGCAAGGACTGTTTTGCGTCGACTGGTAGTAGTAAAATTATGCAACAAGAAACGTATAAATCTGCGTTGCAAATGGTAAGTAGTGTATGGCACTCCCATTGCTGCCGGTATTGGGCAACCGAGCCTCGACAAGTATCCGGCGGGACGCCTATCTTCGCGAATATGTAACGAAATTGCTCCAATCTGTTCTAACCATTCATCAACGTCTAGCAATATCCAGAGAGAACAATTTTTTGGCACGTCTGTGGTTTCAAAACTTCCAAGTGTCAGCAAATAATACCATATCTCGATCGATTTGCGACAGAACCTTAATACAGTCCGAATGCATACATTACAGGTCCGGCATATAGAAAATGTATTGCCGGTTGATTTAAATGGAGTTACGCATTATTCTTATTCAAAAGTGGGGTGTTGAGATCTGACTTTTAATGATTTAGCTTGTGAAAGGAGTTCTAAAACTGCAAGGAAGCAAATACGTGCCATAAATCGCTCACGACTGAATACTGCCTATAATTCGTCAATTCATTCCCTATAATCGAATTCGATTCATTTATCTGTCTATGAGCATATAAATTATAGATTACAATTCAAATTAGGGAAATTCAAACAAATAACGAAGGTAAATTCTTTGAGAGGCAATTTTTAAGCAGATTCTATATAGAAAATTGCCAAATCAAAGACATTTTTCATACATTGCGATTATTTTCTTAAGATATGATTGAAAATAAATACAAAAAATATCAACGAACGCGTATCTAAAAATGATTAACATTGAACCAATCATGACTTAAAAGTAACAATAAGCAAATTTGATTATTCAAATCTGCTAGCACTCAAGTGTTTGATCGGTTCGATCGCGACACCAAAAAGTGATCAGTTTTATGGGTTTCATTTCCTTAATAAACATTACTCAAGTTTATTACTCCGTTTATGATTCAATTTCTTTTTTATTTGAGAACGTATCCATAAAAATACAAAACTGTGTCAATAACCTTTCTTTTTTAAATTTTCTAAAGCAGCTATTTTATTATATTTTAAGGACCGACACGTTTTTGCAGCTGCTAATATGCCGTCACTTGCCAAAGAGACCAAACGATACAATTTATAGTTTCGACTTGCGAAATAAGTCCACTACTTTCGTTCGACTTTGATGAATGGCGGTAAAGAACTAGGAGCAAATAATGCTCTTTATAGAAAGTGTTTCTTTCTTTCCTTCGATCCGATACATCGCTCAATAATGATTACAATATTATAGTATCGTCGATGTTTTCGTTGCACTTTAGATGCACTTCCCCATATCGATATCACAATATTCTCTGATGAAACACAGCATTTACGGGCTATTTACAGATATGTTGAAATTGGACCAATTACACAGTTCGTATCCCTTGCCGTCTGTATTCAACTAATCTTATATATTATCGATCTTAGATAGGTGATAATTATGTTTGGTAATTTAACGATGAATATTAAAACTATTAGATTGCAAACGTGGAAATTCGTCCAAATTGTATTGCAAATATTCTAACGGTAGAATGCTTGCAAATCAGGACATTCATGAATAAGCTTTGGAATTCGAGGAAAATTGAATGTCGCTTCAATTGCATTTCATTAGATAAATAATCCATCATTGAATTACAGATTTAATTTAGATAATATTCGCTAAACACAATTCAAGAATCGCAAGATATAACAGAACTGCAGAAAAAATACGAAAATTGTAAGAAAAATACCATAGAAATATGAAACAATGAAATTTTAAATTCAACTTGTTTGCTATATTTCGTTTGACAAAATCATCGAAGTCCAAGAAGCTATTATTTTATGGTTTAATTTTACAACTGCATTATGAATTTCTGCACTTTATTTCTCGCTAATCGATCGTTCAGAATATTCTCGGTAAAGCACATTCTATGCTACAATATTTTAACATCAAGTTAAATCTTTTTTATTTCAAGTCAAACCTTTTTCAACTCAAGTTAAACTTTTACATGACATCTAACAGTTTAACTTGAATTGAAAAAGGTTTGACTTGGCGTTAAAATACTGTATCATTGAATGGGTGTTCTTACGGAAGTATTAAATACATGATGCAATTTGAAATCTACAACAATAACAATATCCCCATTTTTATTCAATTTCACATATATTTCTAATGTTTTGACAATGTGAAACTAGATCGAGTAGTAATCCATCTGAAGTGAATTGTTGTGGCATACAATCAAAATGTATGCGAAAATTGTGCACTTGAAGCATTGCGACATTTATGAATGCCAATGACAGTTATGCAACCTTTACGAATCCAATTAATTTTTTTTTTATTTGGATCTATTTCGATTTTAAGTCATCATTTCAACTTTCATACAAGTTAATCGCACAATTTATCGGCGCACTCGTTAAAGTTCATGCGGTTATTATTTGCCAATTTTTTCTCCATCTTCTACCTGTCTGCGAATACTTCCCAACGTTTCTGCAATTTAATAAGTGCGTGCTTATCTGTTTTTATATCAAAATCGCGATCATCTTCGCGGTTAGTCGATCGTACCGATCTAGAGATGCTTTTCGAACGTTCCGCTAGTCGCTCTTTGATTGCTGCATTTTTTTGGACTCTTCATTAATAAAAAAAAATCCCTCATTGCTGGAACTCATCTCACATATGCGAAACTCTATTTTAAATTAGCACTTTCTAAAAACAAATAACTTCAATGAATAACATACATGATCTACTAATTTACAATTAGCAAATATCCAAATTGTATGCATACATACACTTGCTCATATATCTATTGAGAGAGCATCAATTCAATATTTATTGGTATTAAGGGGATCATCTTGTGTGTTGGCTTCAAAAAATATTTTTTTTGTTATTGCATAAATTGTATCCAAATATAGTGTAAAATATGTGGATAAAGTGATTTTCCCATATTTGGGGTCATTTGGAATTTACAGCTTTGAAGAGGCAAGAATTTGGTGATCACTCACTTCGATTTCTTACTTTAACCCTTTTAATACAAACACTTCTCTATTGTGCACAATAAAGACGCTGTTATATTATCTAAACTCAATTCTTGTTTCGAATATACCGTTTGGTTTGGTATTGACTGAGCACCCAAAGGTTTGAACTGATTAATTCATGTCTGAAGAAGGAAGAAATTTGGGCAACATTCTACAACAAACATTCCACTACCATAAGCTACCTCTGACTGCAGAAGTTCAAAAAGTCATCAAAGCAGTCTATGAAGATTTATCATGAGATGAACTGTTGAAAAGATGTTTAAGAGCACAAACACAAAATAACAACGAATCATTAAATGCTTCTTATTAGATATTTTAGATGTCATATTTACTTTCATATTTTCATGATTTGATGATAATAACGCCATCCGCATTTCAATAAGCATTTTTCATTACTTAAAATTTTGTATTATAGGATCTATATTCCCTGAAGGGGGTAGTATGAGCATTAAATAGAAGACCCGAAAGAGACCTTTTCATTTTTGTAATAAAAGTACTATCGAATATCTGTTTCTATTTTTACCATTTGACTAATATTTATATTAGGTTGTCCCATAAGTTTCATTCGCAAATGAACACAGATCTAATCATAGCCATGGTTGAAAAAAACCGAAATAGGTAACAAATTAGAAATTCCACGAACATCCGTCCATAATCATCTGACAAAATTGAACTACATCAATCGTTCAGATGTGTGGCTTCCTCATAAACTGACTGATTCAAATAAACTTCAGCGTATTTCAACATGCGATCTTCTTCTCCAACGACATAATAGCCAAACTTTTTTAAAGAGACTTGTCACTGGAGATGAAAGTTGGATACTCTATGAGAATATCCAACGTAAACGGCCTCGGATCAAGGGTACAGAAGCTTTAACTGTGGCTAAACCTGGCCTACATCTAAAAAAGTTTTGCTATGCATTTGGTGGGACTGGAAAGGGGTAGTTTATTATGAGCCACTTCAGCAAAGTGAAACGATCAATTCAACAAAATATTGCTTCGAACTATAACGCCAGGCCTCATGTGTCTTTGCTCGTTAGAAATAAATGATTATCATTTGACTGGGATGTTTTACCTCACCCTCCATACTCTACGGACATTGCCCCTTCAGATTATTATTTATTTCTTTCATTGAAAAATTCTTTACGTGGTAAAAATTTTAATTCAAAAATAATATAAAAATGTACCTTGATCAATATTTTGCCAATAAACCTAGAAAATTTTGGCAAGAAGGCATTATGAGGCTTCCGAAGAGATGGAAAAAGGTAATAGAACAGAATGGATCATATATTATTCAACGAATTTTGATGTAATACAAATTATTGCTAATTTTTTTCTTAATATAAAAACGAAAGAAACTTATGGGACACTCTAATATAACAACCATCAATAGTTGCTTATTATTTAAGTGCATGACTATAATAATCATATGCTCTTTGTTTTAGTAGACAATTTTTCATTTTAGACGATCGGACTCGGTAATTCTATCATCTTGTGTTTATATAATATCTTCAGAAACTGCATTAGCGACCATATTTTTAAAAAATATATCAAAGTGGTACGGCAAATTCCCATAGAAGGTCCTTTAAACATTTTTTTTTTAAATTCAAATGGTCCATTGATTGTACTCGAAGACAATTGAGTACTGCAATTTGTTAGCACGCCACCGCGAAGAGCAATAATTAGCTCGACTTCATAGATAATCTCGCCATGGAAGGCAAGATCGTTTCGGTGCAGCCTAGCGAGTGATGATTAACATTTCAATTATTCATGAAATCATAAAACTTGTGCCAGTTTGTAAATGAAAACAAGGCCTGCCTACACGAAGTTGCACAAGCCGCGCCTCTCAAATTCAAACGTATGCTAATGCATTTTATGAGTCCCGCACTGTGCACGTATGTGCGGATGCGAAAAATGGTCAAGACCGGGTTCACCTGTTACGACTATATAAATTAGAGTGGTCGACATGGAATTTAGAACAGGGCAGTCGAACCGATCGCACATGGTGGTCCGCGCCGTTGTCTTGCTGAATTATGTCTTGTCTCACTGTATAACATGTTTTATCTGATGCTTATGGTTTGATTTTTTATGAGGCCGGTTACGAAAACCGAATGAAAATGAACGAGTATAATTTTCTCATTGAAACTGCACTATTAAACTATCATCGATTTCAAAATTACATAGCCTATTTCGTTTCATTGACACTAGGTTTACCGATTTATAGACAAATCTATACCAATACCATCGGGCCGACCCAGCCAGCATAAACTCCGCAGCATCCGATTGTGAAGCGCTCATTCGTCATGTCAACGGTCTGAAAAGCGGACCGGTTGAACAAATATATCTTATGGCCACTCTGTCCTCTTTTTAGGGCTTTTTGCGAGGATAAATGCGTACCCGGGGCTTCCCCTCAGAAGTTAACTTGTATCATCATCTACTGAAGTTATTTCAAAAAATGCATCTGAATATGTCCAAAAATTCATATAATTGGCGTTGCGTTTGAAAATAAGGTGAATCCCATTTTTTTTCGAATATAATGATATTTTTAGAAACTTTTTAGATTCTGGTTATTATTATTTCTTTTTTTTTGTAGGTATACATTCTTATCATTCTATGTTATAGATAATAATTAGTAAATGATCATAAGACATATTGTAATTTTTCTTATGAAGCTTAAATTCCATCAAATTGACGGGTGCGGCAAACACTTGGAAAATATTTCCTTTTAGAAATTTTCATTCAAATCTGTTTAACAGGTATTTATAGTAACTTGGCCTACTAAATAATTATTGGATTAGACGCAAGCACTGAATACTTCAAATGAGATAAGTAATAGGGTACTATAAGTATTTTACGATCTCTGTTCATGTTTACTATCTGAAATATTGTGTCTTTTCCTGTATAACATAAAGATGCTTATAGACGACATGTATTGTAGAATCAGGGCATTTTAAATGTGAACATATGCTAATGATTGCATGCTCTAAACAAATCGCATAGAGAAAAACAGAGAATCCAATCCTGACCGAAAAAAATAGGATATGATAGGATAGGATAGAAATATGCTTACTTATTCATATTTATTGGCATTATCACATGATACAATTTACTTATAGCAAGTTCCAATTCGATGTAAGCGTTCGTAAAGTAATGATAGTCGCAGAAGGCACTGCAACCAACACAAAGAAGTGCAGTGCCCATAGATCACTATGTGCCTGATAAATTGATGAGACATAGAACGGATACGTAGTAGCTGACAAAAGAGAATGTACAGAAAATGAAGATAGCACAAAAACATCATGCTCTTTATGAGAGTGAACAACTCGAAAAACACTGTTTATAAACAGATGGAAATCATTCTAAAAGTAAAACAAAGCATTTGAAAAGGCTGAATATAATGAAACAACTACAATTACGGCTGAAGGATGCATTGTTGGCGCCATCGTCAACGTGGCTGTGTTATAATTTCACATTTTAAAGAGTTCTCCTTGGCTCACGTTTTAGATTTAAGCTGCACACTTTTTAAGTACACATAAGCATTAAAAAAACTCCCTCCGAATAGATGTAATACGATAATGAGACTTAATCGAGCGTTAATTGAAAATAAGCAAAGTCGAACGTAGGCAACTTTGCTACGTCCTATTATCTCCTCATCTCGACGAACAATCGCTTTTTAGCTATCACTCTTACTAACGTTTTATTATGCTAGTATTCAGCAGATCGTGACTAATCTATCAAAAAGTATCATAAGCGATGCAACCAACTGCACATCTTACGACAACTGCGGAATAATTTGCTCCGTTGTATAATCGGGAAAATTGTCGAATAAACCGGTTTCTACGTGAACAAATAAACTCTCAGCAAACTCTAATTATAAGATAGAAGAACATATTAACAAATAAATAATATATCGATGCAGAAACTTTTAAGGGGGGTAAACCCTTTACAACGTTCATAAAAAAACGATTTTTTAAATTATGTATTTCAAAAATAAAACATATTGAGATTTTAAGCAAAATTATCGTTATATTGCACTCATATATCTCTAACTGTAAGTATGTGTAATTAAAGTTGCTCGAAGTTAGCTCGAAGTTGCTCGAAGTCAAGTTTAGTTCGATAGTTTGTCGTGTGTGGTTGAATTTTCGAAGCAAAAATGTCAAAATATCTCAATAAAGGAAAGAAAGGTAGAGAAGTTCGAGGAATTTCAAAAAAGAGACATTATCATGGGAACCCGATTGGAGTCAAAAGCTGGTACAAATGGCAGAAAACCATTGCTTTAAAAAATATCCAAAGCTTGAAGATCTGACTCCATTTCATGGCCAAGAGATAAAACATCATCTCTTACCAATTTATAAAGATTTTTCAGGGATGAATTACTTCAAAGATGCTTGGGTGGCCATACCCAAAATGCTAATGAATGTTTTAACTCGACGGTTTGGCGACTGGCTCCAAAGCATCCAAATTCTGATGTAAAAATCATTGAAATGTTAACATACTTTGCTGCTGGGATATTTAATAACGACTACAGATTCATTTTGAAGATGATGAATACATCAAATATAATTATTGCCACCTGCTGTAAAGTCTTTGCTGAAAATACCGATGAAGCGCGGGTAGCGAGGTACAACCGTAAGAGTCTTTCTATGGCAAAAGCAGCTCGTATAGTCCTAAAACAACAGTTGGTCGAAGATAATCAAATTTTTGAGAAAACTGAAGATCTATTATATGCAGCTGGAATCATTGGTTGATCGGTAAGTCACTAAAATTGATAGTTTTATCGCATTGAAATTTTAAACGAGATTATCTCGAAATTGCATTTTCAAAATGCTCGCTACTTGTAGCTTAAAAAGTTGTTGATCGATCTGACTGAATTTTTGGGATGTTTCTCATTATAATATTATCTAGTCAACTTAGCTAAATTTTTAAGGTTTTTGCGTAAATAAATTATTTTTTTGCGGTAAAAATTATTAATAAAATAGTAAAAAATATGAAAGTTTAACTAAAAAGCTTACTAAATTTTAGTTTTATACTTTTTTTAAATTTGTATAGCTAAAAATGTGTCTAATGGAATATCTTATAACTCCGCCATTTTGTTTTATATATTTATTTTGTGAGATCTTCCTTTTTGATGTTGTCTGATGAGTGGTCGGAGATAAAGAACCGCCCCTTCTACGGAATTAAAATTTCCGACGTATACTGCAAGTCTGTGTCGAGACTGCGGAGCCCTGAGGGGCGGATGATCCCGTCCTTCGCGTTAAGATAAAAAACACTCGAGACGCCCCTCGTGTAATATTGATTTAAATACCAAAGGCAACGTGTATATTGATAGCTTTGTTCGCTTTTCGCATTTCATACATCCGTATGTATTTTTATGAATAAATTAATTCTTATTGATCATTTATAACACGTGATGTAAAGTGAAATAATCTCACAATATGCAAACAATGTTGACATTAATAAAACGCCAAGACTTCAAGAATAAGCTCGATATTATATGACCACTCTAAAGTATCACGATGACAAGTTGTAAGGTCAATGTGGATACTTTGAAGATTGAGATGTTCGAAAGTATCGCAATAACCGTTATTAATTGCAAGGAAATAATATAAGTGAACGATACGTGTACGAAGATGCTCGAAACTCTCAAGTATTGTCATAAAATTTAAATACCGTTGCTATTCTAGTGTTCATGGCACAGCATCGTAAAATCTAAAACAAGTAATGTGACGAATAGGTTATCAAAAATATCAACCGTTGATTGCATTCAAGCCAATGACAAATAATTTGAGTCAAAAAGCTTTATTGAAATAATGTTTAAGATAAGAGTTTTGTATTACGAATCGCATTAAGATTTGGCATTTGGAGCGTTTTCATAGTCACATAAATGATTTCCAAATAGAATTTAGATTTTTATTTCTACAATTTGTTTTGATTTTTTCTTAGTTTCGTTTCAAATCATCTTTCGTGCTTATTTACAACTCTAAATATTAAGATTTTGTCACGATTATTTTGGGGCTAGAACATGTAATAAGGCGATTGGATTAAAAATATGAAGGTTTTCTAGAAAGTAAGGTTCCTAAGGTAACAAGGGTTCCTGAGGCAGGGGGATTATTTTTGTTTCGAAATTGGCACCCCTGACATTTAAGGGAATCCTTACGGTCAATTTCATTGGTCCCGCGTATTTGTCGACCGTTTTGTTCAGTCACATTAAATTCTTCCGATGGATGGGTCTAAAATTACATCAAATCATTTTTTTTTACATAGGATTTTTGAATTATTGTCATGTGGACACAATTAAAAATTAATTGTATGATATACATAAAAATATTTGTTAATGAATGCTCAATGCTGGTGAGAGGTCTCTATAATGGCACAAGACATTAAAAATGTTTTGCCATCCGATATAATTGACGCACGAAGAACTAATTCGTGCTTATTCCGAAGTACATTTGGAACAAATTATTGGAAATTGAACCAGTATAATTTCTTACGCGATTGGATCTTCCAAGACAATATGCTCGATATAATATTGATAAATGCAAAAGTTTTCAAAATTATAATTCATTGGATGCAAATCAGTTTTATCAATGCCATTATTTGAATTTAGGCATATTTTGAATTAAATTGTTTGAAAAATGTTTTGCTATTTTTCGGTCTATTTTGGAATAGCTTTGCTCGTTGTTCGGTAACGTCTCATTAACTTTTTCATGCGTTTGGAAATCAGATCTGAGTTATGACCTTTTTATGTAAATTCTCCTATTGTTGCCGATAGATGATGCAAATATTTTGGAAAATATTTCAATCCTCTATAGATCAAATCGAATACTCCCAATACGATCGGCGGACTAGAAAAGTCGCCACGTTTTTACAGTCACGGATCAGACCGGCAAAAAACCGATAGTGCGAAATCAAAAGAGCCCAGCTAACCACACTGTACAGTGAACGATTACTGCTATTTATTTTGACTTTTTTTGTCCCATTGTACAATGTCGTCTCGCTTGACACAAAGAAGAATTGCATCCGAGGAGGACCTCGATATTATATTCTTCCTTTCCGAAGTGATTAAGCTTTCGACTCACGCGCAACCCAGAATCTAGTAGATTCCGAAGCAATTCGATTACACAAACAGATGATCATGCTCCGCTCGAATGCCTCAATGGAGACTAATCAAGTTATTCTCGGGCTTTTCTGAGAAGTCGCATTGTCGACATTTCAATGGACTCGAATTGTAAAAGTAGAGATGGCCGATCGGATGCAGCCTTGACGAATTAATTTATAATATTTTTTTAGCGTAAGATTATGTGAAAGATAATTGGTGAGTTGTGGCCTTACTATTCAAACTGTTGAAATGCTAATAAGCAGAATTGAGTTTGAGCTCTCAATTTGATCCATACACGTATTGATCCATCAGCGTCGATATCAAAATGTTGTACAGACTAAATATTATCCTTTCGTTTAATTAAATATTGTTAAATAACATTAACAAATAATAGAATCATGTTAACCAGTCGTGGTTCATCCAGATATTTAAAGCAGGTTAATGTAAAATGGATTTTTCTTCTATTGTAGTGTTCATTAACCTTTTTAGTATGAATATGAGAATGGAAATGTCTATATGGATCATTAGAAACGCTGATTGTCGATCAAAATAACATAAAGCCTTTGAAAGCTGCTTTTTATGACTTTGTAGCAAACATGGTGTATTTGTGTAATTGGCATGGACAAAACATTTATATAACATATGATAAACAAACCAAACATGATCCACAAAAAAAAGATTGAGGTATATTTATTGATTTTATAGAGTAGATATTAACCAATTTATTTAGCTAAAAATTTGCTCAATTTAACATATAATCAAAAGTTATTTGAAGGATTCAAATTTAGCTCGAGTTTATTAGATCAATACTAATTATAAAACAAGTTTGATCGACAACGTCGACTTTTAAATAGAATCGTGCGTTTAAATTTCTTATGAAGTGAAAGCCCGCATTTTGGTATTTGGTCGTTTGAAAACAATGCAAAGAAGCTTTGAAATATTGCACAATAAACGAAACAATTAAAATTTTAACAAACGCTCACAACTTTCTAGTGTTTTCTCTACTTATTGGCTATTAAATCGATATAAAACAATAATTATTATCGTTTATGGAGTTTTTCTTCGATGAAATGCTTTGCGAAGCTGCAAGCTTCACTGAAGACAAAAGTAAAAACTAGAAACTGCCGCATTGCGGTGATTTCTTCGGTCATTCACCACATAAGAAAAAAATATGTAAATTGTAATATTTTAAAGGCAATAGAAATTCTTACAAAAGCCAAAACATTATCGCATCGATAATGTTTGAAGAGCCCATAAAGACAAAGCTCTTTATAAGTCTAAATATTTATTGACCTAAAAGATGAAATGAACCTATGTCGAATATAATAGTAGAAACAATTTATTGGACAGCTTTGCAACATTGTGCCAAATTGTTTCAATCATATTTTATGGCGTACATGATTAATGCCGTATTGTGTTTTGATCGTAAAAATGTATGTATTGTTTTTTTTATTGTGAAATCATGAAAAAAGAAAACTTTGAATGGAAGCCATTTCCTACTTGTTTCATATATTTATACATGTATTTTTTCTTATGGGAAAAATCTCTATTGTTAATAGAATTTTTTTACTTCACGTTAAACCTTTTTTATTTTAAGCTAAACCTTTTTCGTTTTAAAATATTTAAACACAAGATAATTTTTGATTCTGAATGGGAGACAGAGACGGAAAGAACATCTTGCGTACATCGTACGATTGTATAGATCGTTAACCCAAACTTATCAACTAATAATGATATGTGAATGATATTATTAATCGATTTCAAGTGTACTGTTTATGTTTACTTGACTCCAGACCTGACACCAATGGATTTTTTTGTCCACGCGCATTTGCAAAAATAAAAGAGAAAATGTTACTTCAGACAGCTACGTTTGAAATAAGGAAAAGGTGTCATATGTGATATAAACAAATTTTATAAATAAATTTAATAAAAATATCACAAAAATGTCAAACTTTTTAAAACTAAACTATGTTAAAATAGGTGTTAGTTTTTTTTTTTGTTTAAAGAAGTTGACATCTCTCATTCGTTTGCACATTTTATTTTACTTTGGAAGCTCAGAAGTAGGGAATCCAATCCCGGGATCTCGGACAATTTTAGGTACTTAAGAATCCCGGGATTAAATAACCTAATCCCGAAATTTTCGGGATTGAAATTTTTATCTAACAGAAATCGTACACCTCACCAACATGATAAAGGCTATTAAATCGAGACATTCCCGACGAAATCTGAACGCTTGGAAACAGTGGCGTAATTACTAATTGGCGAACTTAGGCGATGTCTAGGGTCTCTAACTGTCTAATATTATTCATAGATTAGACTCTAATCTATGAATACATATATAGTATACATGTATGTTTTTCAAATTGTTATAGTAACCTTTCCCTACCGGTGATGTATTTACTACACCTCGACGAATAATGGGAATATCGATATGAAATATAATAGATACGGGGTTCAGATTTTTTGTATTCCTCCGTAATATAATTACGAATCACATCAAAGTATTATAGTATATAAGTATTCATCTGCAGCGACGGAAATAAATAATTTGTCGGGAAATCGGGAATTTTGCGATTTTTAGTCCGTGTCTCAGCAGAAAAGAATTTTATCAGTCACATTGATGGTGTTATACGAAAATGAGGGCTCACGCGGTCGTCAACTCGAACTAGCATTTAAATATCTGATGACGATACTTCCAACGAGTATGGAAGCTGAGCGTGCATTTTCAGCAGCAAGTTGCCAGAATTCCAAAATCAGATTCAGACTAAATGACGAAATACTATGTTTAATGTTAATGTTACTTCGGGCATATTTTCAAAATAATATTTAATTTTTTTAGTGTTTTATTTATCTATTTTTGAATTGTATTTTTATCTTTTCTTAAATAGATAAAATTCTTTGGCCTTCAAGTGATTTTTTATATTGAACAAATGGACTTATTGGTAATTTTTGATCAAATTTATCAATGTAATTTCTTAAAATGGTTCCGAGATTGTCTAATGAAATCCCGAAATCCCGGGATCGAAATTTTGGCTCGGGATTGGATTTCCTACTCAGAAGTAATTTTCTTTAAACCTATTGCATAAAATAACGATTTGTTTAGATCCATAAATATTTTAAAAAATAAACTTTTTTCTTCTTCTAGTCATTCAAAGAAGAAAAAGAGCATAAGTAATCATCAACGATAGTACAGAATTCTACATATATTTTCTTACAACGCCATAAAATTTTTATACGATTCCACATTAGAATAAGGCTATTTAAATAGGAGTTAGGGTAGGAGAAGATGATCCATTAGAGCGAGGGTCGAAATGATTATTATTCGCAAAGATTGCATTTCAGGCACGGTTTTGCACTATTACTTTTTAAGAGCAGAAAATCTAAGCTCGTAACTGAATATTGACAATTCTGATCTCTCGAATTTTCCGATATTGGATATTGGCATTATAATATTAGTAGGATATTTCAGAATGACAAATTTGACATTTTAATTAAGTGTGTCAATTTTAATAATCTGTTACAATAAATACGCCAAGGAAATAAATCGCAAGCGTCGGTCGAACGGGTGTTGCCATTGAATTGAGAAATTTGGAAGTTGGATACTCGTGGAAACTTATGGATTTTTTCTTGAAAATTTCTCAAACAGTGATCGGTCCGCGGAACATTTTCTGGTTCTGCGGAGTTCTTTTGGTCTCTAATTATACGCCGGTTGCCACAAACGCCCAAAGAAAGTGTTTACAACGTATTAATTTCTTATGTTATCGACGATGAAATATATTCGAGCAATGAATGGCCGCTATTTACATGAAATGACCATCAAACGTATCCATATCGTAGAGTTATTACATTAGTTTATATTAATTTTTGAATAAATTTGTCTACAAAGAAATAAGTGAAAATAAAATATCGCTTAATCGTGGAAAAGTTGTGAAACCGGTCGACCTTGGTGGGTTCTCACCATTCAAAATGCGCCACCATCGTTTATTTATTTTTTCTGTATTGTTTTGAGTTGGCCAACAACCATGTGAGTTTGCATTTCGGCACTTCTATAGTACGTATTATCTTCATTTCTTGCAATAACATTGATATTATCTGTCTGCTTTTCATGTCGCGTGAGTATTTCACTCTACGGTGTCCACCTATAAAACCCCAGGGGGCAACCCTACGCCCGTTGTTAACAATAGAACCCCTGGAATAATGATGTAGAGTAGAAGTGAGTGAAAGCAGCCTCATCGGTTTGCTTATCAAATGCTGCTGGGGTAGCTCAGCTAACATGAGTTTGGTGCCCATCCATAAAGTGGAATGTGGAACTTCCAATTACCACTATTTTCAACAGCCTAATACAATGAATAACCAGGTACTATAAAAAGACCGAAACCAATACGAATACCGTGGAGAAGAGGGAGCTTCTGCAGCTCGTCATCTGCAAAGTTTATTAAGGCGTCTTCTCACTTTGCAAATTTAAAAAAATCGATTTTTATTTTTTTTTTAAATTTTGAAAGTACATATCTTCAAAAATGTTATATCGAAATTTCATAAAGATCGGACGAGTTTAACTATATTTTTGGGCGACCGTTAGGTGACTACCTGAGAGCACCCGGCTGCATACGTATTGTTCAGACTCATGGTGCAAGTACAAGAAAGTGGTGAAAAACAATCAGATATAAACTTTTAAACACCCTCCTGCTCTAGCTGAGGATGTTCACGAGGTTTTGAAACCGATTTATGAAGATCTTCGGAGGAAATACCCAAAATAACAACGAGTGTTTCAACAGCTGTGTCTGGGCAATTTTTCTGCAACCAAAACTTTAAACGCGTTTATCTCAAAACAAGGTTTTTCGGTGGCTTGTTAATGAAATTTCGGAAACTATCCGGCCGATTGTCATGAAATTTGAATGACATATTCTTCATAGTTATGGCTATAGCGCATAGCATCAGATTTTTGAAATTTTCATTTTAAGTAATTTTTTTTTACAAAAAACTGCAAAAAAACGCATAACTTTGAAATCGCACAAAAAGAGGTTTGAGTTAGTTTACGTTTTAAGACAACAAATCACTCTTTCGATTATTTTTTATTATGGATGTCTTCAGCCGTGCATGAAGTGAAAGAATAGTTCGATCTAATCTATCTTATCTTCGATAGACTTTTTCCAGCAGAGCTGATTTGAAACGCTTATCAAAATATTATATAAGACAGTTCTAGTATCGCAGCGTTGTATTCGCCGTTTTTAGATGTCCTCATTTTTAAATCGTTTAAAAAAATGTTTTTTAGATAAACTTAAGTTTTTTCCGAAAAAACAATTAGCTAGCGGAAATATACGTTCACCTGTCAGACAATAACAATTTGTTTCAGAAAAAAATATAAAAAATACATACTAACAAGCTTTAATGGAATTGAGCTTAAGCTGACATAATATTGCAATATACTATAGTTTTGACTTATTGGTATTCAATCAATCGATCAAAACGTAACCGAATCCATGAACTTCGTAATGAAATAAAACCACGAATAGAGATTTTTTTAAATACTCATTTGAAATCAGATGTTTTATTATTTAATTATAAAATATTGTCTGTCTGTCGTGTCAATTTCTTCTACTTATTTTAGTGTCAATAAACTACTATTGTTATGTATTTGAATTTATCAACGAAGAAAACCCTTCCAAGCGGCTCAATTTTAGCCTTCTGATAGTTCGTGTGGCACCCACTTGTTCAGCATTTTTATCTTCCTTATTTCGACATTATTTTTGCCCTTTTCGAATTATTCTTTCACAAATCGATCCCTCTCCAAATGCTCAGTTAATATTTCCACCTGCGTTCACTGCATTGTGCCCCAGTTTGAACTCATACAAAAAGTTAGGGGTTTTTTTTTGTTGATGCCATTTGAAAGTCATTGAAAAGAATAGGAATAGCAAAAATGACTCAATATTTAAAGGCAATTAGAGAATATATTACCTTTTTCAATTTCAAATAGTCGAACTTATACCTTTATCAATCACAGTTGATATTTGACTAATTGGAAAACGCGGAAAATCAATAAAACATTCGAATTCCTTCCAATAGAGGGGAAAATAGGGGGTATGGTATATAATATCACACATCATCTACCTTCAACTTTGAGCTTATATCAGAATCTAAATCAACATATAATGTGTTGTTTGCCTATTCATTAACAGAAAAGTGCTACAAACAGGCAGGTAAGGCCAAATGTTGAACTCATCAACATTTCGAGCATACCATTTCATTTGTTCTTAATGACAGAGTGGTGAAAGAAATCGTGCAATATTTGTGGAACGCATGATGTGGAGCCATTGCAGATTTGAAGCTCGTGCAACATAGTCAACTTGTAATGACGTTCAATTTACAACTTAAAATAAAAAAGTGGCCATAAAACACGACTACTCATTTATAATTTGGATGATTTTTGAGCGTTATATAAAATGTTTTTATTGCTTTTTAATTTCATCGACGTCCAAAGATTCATCAATAATTATTTGGTATGTGACGTCGTGTTGCTAAATCGCTCAACCAATTTATGCATCACATTAAGCTCGTATCAAAAAAGGATGAACATATTTCAATTTCCCTTTTTGATTTGTGCTATCCTCTGGTGATTAATCATCAATCAAGTGAAGACAAAATAAATTGATGATGAGGCTGGGAACATTTGCGTCAAGATATGCGAAGGCATATTTTTCTCAATCGATGCTACAAAACTCTATACTTTTAGAAGTAGTTTTCGAAAGGTTGCTTTTGTGGAAAAACAGATAAAATTCAATTAGTCTTAAATTATCACCGTTAAAGTTTATTATGATAGTTTCGCTATATTTCGCCATACAAAGAAGGGTAGTTCTATGGCCTTTTCTATTTTTTACGTTGCATAAGTTAAAAATAATACATATTATTTGTTATTATTTTATTTGGCCGCCATGTAAATATAACGTCTATTATATCTAATTTATTCCCAACTATTAAGTATTATTCAGATGATTCAAAATTAGGATTGAGACGAGTACGTTGAAAAATATTTTCTGTCCTGATAGATAAGTGGACTTGTACGAATGATAAGTAACGGACATATAGATATAACATCTAAGTTTATGATGATTTAAAATTTGCTCACTACTCAAAGGGTTAATTAAACCGATAACTCCTATACTATTAGTATTATTCAATTTAAATGCTGGAGTAAACAAGTAAAAAGTATTATTATGATGGCAAAAAGTTGTCCGCCGTCTTCGCGGATGCTCTTACACGTTTGACAGTTTGCAGCAACTCATAACGTTGTCAAACGCATTCGAAACGGTGACATTTGAAGAACAAAAACATTGGCCCGCTGTTACGTCGATCGCTCACGTTATTTAAGATTCAGATGAGCGTAATCGGAATGGTTCAATTGTCATCAGAGCATCGCTGCAGAATAACGGCGCTGCCGAAAGTTCAGAACGGTCCGTTCCAGTTTCCTAAACCAGTTGTGGTCTGCAGAACACCGCGGATGCTGGGTGTGTCTGAAGATTGCGGACCGCTGGCCCCTCGAACTGATTAATCATGCAAAAGTGAAAGGAAATGTCCGCAAGCAAACTGAGCTGCACAAAGATTCGATGCTCGCGCCTTTACCTTCCCAATTATGTCTATTTTAATCATCTAGCTGGATTCGCATATTTAAGCATGTCAATTAAATTCAATTAGAGCATAATCTTTAATCGATCGAAGTCATCTCATTCAACGACTTCTCACAATCACAATACTGGCCCAATTCTATATGCTTGCGTATATTGTGTTTCAAATTGATCTATAGGACTGGAGTGGGCAAAAGCTGGCCCGCGGGCCACATCAGGCCCGCGGTGGTCACTGATCCAGTTCGTTCCATAAATTTAGAAACATAGAAAACCTGACAAATTATTAATAAACTACCGTTAATGTGTTATTTCTTATCATACGTACATAAGATGGCTTAGTCTTCCAAAAATGTTATCAGTTAATTGCAAACTTGCATTTATTTTGACAGATTGTGTATCACGCTATGCGCTTGTCTTTACTATCTTCTATCCAGATTCTAAGGCTTTTTTTCATATTTTCTATTATTACTAAGCCATTACGAATAATATAATTTGTATTGATAGACGATCCTGTTTAAAGTTGTGGGTCTTATTTTGTTCTCTTTTTTGTATGGTCTTAACTATTGCTTTATTGGATTAGAGAAACAGGATTTTCCGATACAGAGGGATGATTAAATCTGAAATTTAATTCATCAAATCGAGATCGAAACCATATTTTACTCGTACAAAAGCTGAATGTACAATATTAGTCAAAGTGGATTAGTTCTCTGGATCATATTTTAAATGTAAATTTAAAAGATCTTTCAATCGACAGAAGTAATTTTACTAAGTATTTTTTAAAAATTTCAATACAAATTCCATGATATACAGAGTGTTTTGCACATGGACCGATTTTTTTTATTAGTTAAGGGAGTCTTTTGCTACGTTTTAAACATAAGACCCATGTCCTAAGTATCAGGGTTGATGAAATATTTTTTTTTTCAAAATTTTATAAAAATATCCAAAATTTCACCTTTGAATCGTCATAACTAGGGAATCCAATCACGGGATCCCGTATCCCGGGATCCCGGACAGTTTTAGGTACTTAAAAATCCCGGGATTAGAAAACGTAATCCCAAAAATCCCGGGATTGAAATTTTTATCTAACAGAAATCGTACACCTCACCAACACAATGAAGGCTATTAAATCGAGACATTCCCGACGAAATCTGGACGCTTGGAAACAGTGGCGTAACTACTAATTGACGAACTTATGCGACGCATAGGAGCAGTGACTGTCTAATCTATGTATACATATATAGCGTAAATGTATGTTTTTCAAATTGTTATAGTAATCTTTCCCTACCGGTGATGTATTTACTACACCTCGACTCTAATAGTGGGAATATCGATATGAAATATAATAGATACGGTGTTCAGATTTTTTGTATTCCTCCGTAATATAATTACAAATCACATCAAAGTATTATAGTATATAAGTATTCATCTGCAGCGACGGAAATAAATAATTTGTCGGGAAATCGGGAATTTTGCGATTTTTAGTCCGTATCTCAGCAGAAAAGAATTTTATCAGTCATATTGATGGTGTTATACGAAAATGAAAAAGGGCTCACGCGATCATCAACTCGAACTAGCATTTAAATATCTGATGACGATACCCTCAACGAGTGTGGAAGCTGAGCGTGCATTTTCAGCAGCAAGTTGTCTGACTTCCAAAATCAGATCCAGACTAAATGACGAAACACTAATGTTTAATGTTAATGTTACTTCGGGCATATTTTCAAAATAATATTTGAAATTTTTTAGTGTTTTATTTATCTATTTTTGAATTGTATTTTTATCTTTTCTTAAATAAATAAAATTCTTTGGCCTTCAAGTGATTTTGTCTAATGAAATCTCGAAATCCCGGGATCGAAATTTTGACTCGGGATTGGATTCCCTAGTCATAACATAACATTATGACTCATAACATTTGTGGTTGAAATAGTACGAAATAACTTTTTTTATATTTTTCAATGTATTTTTGGTCTAAATATATCATTATTTTCCGCAATTAGTTTAAAGTAAAATTATTTCTGAGCTTCCAAAGTCATATCAAATATGCAAACGAATGAGAAATTCCAACTTCTGTATAACTTCTAATTTTTTTAAACAAAAAACTAATATCTATTTTGAACATAGTTTGGTTTTAAAAAGTTTTCTAAATTATACCCTTTCCAATGCTACATGCTACATGTCATACAAATCATTAAATATGTCGTTAAGCTTGAAGAGGTACCAGTTTGCCAGGGTCAGGGTTACGAAAATACTTTTTATGTCAATGATGTTTTTATTAAATTTATCTACAGAGTTTATTTAAATTGGCCACCTCTGCTTCGTATGCACGTACGTCACCTTTTCCTTATTTCGACTGTAGTTTTTTGAAGTAGCATACCCTCTTTAAATTTTACTTAGGCTTATACACTTATACTTAGACCTCCCTAGCCCCCAAAAAAAATTGTCGGTCCATGTGCAAAACACCCTGTTTATAAAATCATATTTAATATAAAATATTAATAACTATCAGTCAAGTGAAAAGATTGTTGATGCAAATTCAATAAAAAATCGACTGGAACTTCATAAAATGACATTATTTATGGCTTGTTCAAGGATATTTCTACGTGATAAAATGAGCACTTTTCTGAATAAAGCAATTAATACATTGGATATTGAAATTAATACGTCTACGTTAAACAGGAAGTATTATATGCTGCATATTTGAAATTGTCATTTCAAATAATTAACTATCACTCCGCCATACAAATAATTCGCAAAAGTTATTTCAAATGAGTGATTTCCAAATATTAAAATGAGAGTCGCAGACTTTTGGAATGGTCATGTCAATATTATATCACAACGCTTCATTTCTTGATCAAATTAATTATTATTTATGAATCGTCATGCTATTTGATGCTAATTTGAATTAGAATCACAGTATTTGAGGCTTCCATATAAAAATTAAACGACATCTAAATTAACACTTTCAGTCGGTGTACTAATGGATTTAGATAATAATAAATAAAAATCAAGAATTTTATATTATGTAAAAGTATACATATTTAGGGCTATTATTTTGCTATTAGCCTGACGACTTCACTATCACAATTTTTTGATTGAAATGTTAGCATTTTCCGTAGAACCATAGTTGTTTATGTGGGACAGTTCATCCAAATCAAAGGCGACTATTTGGAAAAATAATGGCATTAGGCCTGTTGTAAATCGTCGAAAAGAATTGATTGGGATAAATTGAATGTTTTTATCAAACGAACAACGAATGAGCGACTGTACGCTTTATTAAAAACGAGAAAGATTTATATTTAATGAACAGTGTGTTGAATTAGTGGTTTGCGTGGAAGTTATCACCTAGTGCGTAATGATAATGATTGCAACAGCAATTTTGCGGGAGATTGGATTAAGGTTGGATATTTTCAAAGACGTCATGATCATTTTTTGTCCTTGCGAGACTTCAGACGAATTATTATGCTTGATAGAGAGAACAGAACTTTAATGCATACATTCATTTAATTGCATTTGAATAAGTATTCTATTGATATTTTCAAATTAAGCCAAAGCTATTTTTCATACAACCAATATGCTCTAGGTAATTTTGCATTTTATTATTCTAATGCATAACGTCACATACGTGGAGTTCGATTTAAAATACATCATGTTGTGCACACCAATTAGATCAATCGGCGACATATTTCGTTTCGATCATCGGAGAACAATTGAGAATTGTATAAACACTGACATTAAATGCTCGTGATGATACTAGTAAGATGCGATGTGTTAGAAGCAATACATTTCGAAGAGACAGGCAGTGTTTAAATCATAATATTGTATATTTGTCGTCAATTAGTTGCAACCAAACGAAGTTCCATGCGATTTTATATTAGGTCATGAATCAAACACCGACAATAAGTTTGGGAACGCCTAGCATATTATGAAGTTTTATGTATAAAAATAAGAGAGAATCTATGAGTGAGTAGCGAAATTATCACTATATTTAAATGATTATTTAATTATTCAAATTCAGGAAAAACTTGGATTGAGACGATCTCCCAAATTTGTTGGTATGGTGATTTTTTTTCGTCAATCTGGATTTAAACCCGAATCCAGGATCTAAATCACTATACCAACACTTGGTCCTTTTCAAACCTTTTTCAATTCATGTTAAACTTTTCCATTTCAAATTAAATCGTTTTCATTTCGTTAACTCATAATAAACTACCCCTTTCCAGTCCCACCAAATGCATAGCAAAACTTTTTTTGGATGTAGGCCAAGCTACAGTTAAAGTTTCTGTACCCTTGGTCCGAGACTGTTTACGTTGGATATTCTCATAGAGTATCCAACTTTCATCTCCAGTGACATGTCTCTTCAAAAAAAGTTGGCTATTATGTCGTTGGAGAAGAATATCGCATGTTGAAACACGCTGAAGTTTATTTGAGTCAGTCAGTTCATGAGGAATCCATACATCTGAACGATTGATGTAGCCCAATTTTGTTAGATGATTATGGACGGATGTTCGTGGAATTTCTAACTTGTTAGCTATTTCGCGAACAGTATATCGCGGGTTTTCATGAAAGACGCAATTAAAAAAAAAACTGGCTCCGTCTTTTAACCACTTGGGGCCAGATTTAAAAAGCGCAATCTAGTGGGACCACCCATGACTCGCTGCTGGTCTTTTACGAGTTCAACAACAAACACTTAACGCGTTATAAGTACAATTATGCTAAAATATTGTTATGTAAGTCGGTCGGTAATAACGGCGAGTCGCTGACCATTTTAGTTTGAATTTCACTTTTCCGGTCGAACTGGCCACGCTCGAAATTACATTTGGCATAATTTCGCCACAGAAAGACATTGCTTCCTCTCTCGAGGACTTCAAAGGAACCCAATGCCGACAAACCGCTGACACCTTTCTGGACAAACCTTTCTTTTTTGCTGCCAAATATATCGATCATTCTGTGTCGGCAACTGAAAGCTATGCGTCTTTGTGCAATCAATGACGAAGTGAACTTTTACGAATGCATTTAATGCAGTCAAATTTAGAACTAATTATAATCATTAGGCCAATTATTTGAAAGCAAAAAAAGCTCACACGGTCCTGACACGTCTGCCCCAAATAACCAACAAGCTGTTAAAGTAAGACACTTTTGTTATAAAAACATGTACATGCTTGATTCAATAAAATGATTGCAATTTTAATCATGTAAATCAATGGCTCCCAAACTTACTATAACCAGGGCATCCATTCTTATAGCAAAAACCTGACCATGAACCCCCAAGTGAAATAATTCTGCAACATATGAAGGTTTGATTAAATTCAATATATATAACCAATGAACTTTTATCTTAAGTAGTAAACGATTATAATCTTTATTATTTTTCAACAAAGTAAATAATCTCTAATTTTAAGGCGTTTTGATGACATAATCTAGTGAGGAATGCAACTGTTTACTAAGATTTTTGGTAATCAAATTTCGTTGATGAATGATACCATGTATGCCAGAAAGCCACGGTATCGTCCTTTTTTAACTTTCAACGAACGAAAATGGCTCATATTTATTTTACTTTATATGAATCGCGAACCTTCCGACAATTCCGAATTAGTTTTAATCTACCACAGGCTCTTTAGTGGACACAATGACGCCTGGGGCCCCATAGGAAATCTCCCATTGTGAAACTATGATGTAAATAATTCCAAATGAAATGACAGATGTAAATGCTCGTTTTACATAAATTACGAGCGGGATTACACTACGAGCGGTTTTAAAAGCGTTCGATTTGAATTCGCTTCATAGCATGTGTGCCTTTTGAGCAATATTCATTATGCAAGCCATCGAAAATTATCAATTATTTGTGCATTGCATGTGTGTATGCAAAACTAACATATAAAATAATAACTTTCTTTTAGAGTCAATAAAAAGCGACTTCTTATACAAACGACGTCCGCACATATAACAGGAAAATCCAACGAAAAGCATCCAATGTTCCGTTATATTTTGACACTACATACTAATAATGAATTATCAAATATATAATTTAGACGCTAATTTGCTAAATATACTTAAGTTTTGCAAATAGCAAATAAATGTGAATTTGACGATCTCATCTATAGATGTTATATAAATAAATTACCATTTCAAAATGAAATTGGTGTCGAAAAATGTAATCATATCATCATCATCATCATAGTGCAGCCACAAACAGTCCACTGCAGAACTATGGGCCTCTTCAATATCACAGGAAGGATTTACATCCATTATTCAAGGCCCAATAAGTCCATTTGTTCAATATAAAAAAATCACTTGAAGGCCAAAGAATTTTATTTATTTAAGAAAAGATAAAAATACAATTCAAAAATAGATAAATAAAACACTAAAAAATTCAAATATTATTTTGAAAATATGCCCGAAGTAACATTAACATTAAACATTAGTGTTTCGTCATTTAGTCTGGATCTGATTTTGGAAGTCAGACAACTTGCTGCTGAAAATGCACGCTCAGCTTCCACACTCATTGGAGGTATCGTCATCAGATATTTAAATGCTAGTTCGAGTTGATGATCGCGTGAGCCCTCTTTTTCGTATAACACCATCAATGTGTCTGATAAAATTCTTTTCTGCTGAGACACGGACTAAAAATCGCAAAATTCCCGATTTCCCGACTAATTATTTATTTCCGTCGCTGCAGATGAATACTTATATACTATAATACTTTGATGTGATTTGTAATTATATTACGGAGAAACGCAAAAATTCTGAAGCCCGTATCTATTATATTTCATATCGATATTCCCATTATTCGTCGAGGTGTAGTAAATACATCACCGGTAGGGAAAGGTTACTATAACAATTTGAAAAACATACATTTACGCTATATATGTATACATAGATTAGGCAGTCACTGTCCATAGGCGTCGCCTAAGTTCGCCAATTAGTAATTACGCCACTGTTTCCAAGCGTCCAAATTTCGTCGGGAATGTCTCGATTTAGTAGCCTTCATCGTGTTGGTGAGGTGTACGATTTCTGTTAGATAAAAATTTCAATCCCGGGATTTTCGGGATTACGTTTTCTAATCCCGGGATTCTTAAGTACCTAAAACTGTCCGGGATCCCGGGATTGGATTCCCTACACTTGACATACTGATTCAGTTACGGTTTTCGCTCCACAATAAATAACGGTTTTCGGTTCAGTTCAAATTATTAGCCCTATTTAATACCAATAGACTGCGAGCTGGCAACATAAATTCAACTGACACATGTGAATAGTTTAATAGTTGTGTTCTGGCGTGTTTCTGGAATATCATTATGACAGTCTGGCGATTGAATGCCGTTTGGGTCCCAAACCCAACGACTCACAGTCGCCAGATTATCATAATAATAGTCTGGAAACACGTCAGAACACAACTATTAAATTATTCACATGAGTTAAATGATCTTCAATATATGCTGCCTATTTCAAAAGTGATTTGAAATTCTTAAAAGCTGCCCAATAATATACTGTATTTAATCTGATAATTTGAGCACGTCGATTGAAATAAATCTATGAACATATTTTAAAATTCGCTAATTTAGGACGGCACTGTTTTTTGCTTGTTAAGCTCATTGAATAAGAGAATTGAAATATATTTAAGATTTTTCTAGACCCAACCGGTTTGTAATGTGGCAGTTATCCAAATGAGGGATTAAAGTTTAGATTTTTTTAACGCAATCAATTATCACGGTAGCATAATTCTTAAGCTTTTGAAATGAAAACAAACGCAAAAAATACAAGAACATGAAGAAATTGATTTTGCTTGAGGGACGCCAATCGCGACCTAATTTTTTTGTTGTCGCAATCATGCAATAAAATTTATCCATGCTCCAAACAACATCCCCCATTATGAATGACAAACTGAATTTTTATAACATTATTTCCGGATAAATTGTTTTAATAAAGAGCAAAGAACAAGGTAACAGTGAAAGTATTACACTTGCAATACGACATGAAAACGCCAATCAAAACATTGGAACAGCATGAAATTATTGATGTTTGAATCTATGGACCCGTTTAAGCAGGTGTTCTTTTTAATGTTACTTATAGATATTAAGCAATATAATCTTCTTCTTGACTAGCTGATAATTAGATTTATACACCATTGCATTTTTTTTTGTAAGAAAAAATCATCCAAATAAATCTTCATGAAATTAGAAATATCGAAACGATCATAAGTGCTAAAACCCGGATTAAGAGTAATAATTTTTTTTTGACTGTTAGTGGACGAGTAAAAGAATTGTGAAATCTTGAGATTTGACTAAAAATGAATACATGATAGAAAATGTATTTTCCGCCAAGCCTTTTTTATTTCAAGTCGTACCTTTTTCAATTCAATTTAAATCTGTTCAACAAAAGTTTTTCATTTCAAATTGAACCGTTTTCATTTAAAGTTAAGCTGTCAGATGTCACATAAAATGTTTTATGCTCCAAATTGAACGATGTATTTTAAACATAATAAAAACGACAACATTATAGACCGATTGTAAAATTTAAACAACTCACCCGATCAATCTTCTTCGGACAACTTCGCTTTGTAACGAGAGCTCGTAATCGTTCTATAGATATATTCATGAGGCGGAATCAACAGTCCGAAAAGCGGACCGGTTGGACACACAGACCTTGTGGCAACTCCGTTTTCTTTTAAGACTTTTTGCGGCATTTTTTACGATCTGTACAATCACGGAAGCTTCCTCAGAGGCTAACTTACATAGGTGGCTCGTGCCAAATGAGGTCGCGAATAGGGAATCCAATCCCGAGCCAAAATTTCGATCCCGGGATTTCGGGATTTCACTAGACAATCCCGGGACCAGTCCCGGGATCCCGGGATTGGGATTATTAATATTTTAGGAAATTACCTTGATGAATTTGATCAAAAATTAATAATCGGTCCCTTTGTTCAATATAAAAAAATTACTTGAAGGCCAAAGAATTTTATTTATTTAAGAAAAGATAAAAATACAATTCAAAAATAGGTAAATAAAACACTAAAAAATTCAAATATTATTTTGAAAATATGCCCGAAATTATATTAACATTAAACATTAGTGTTTCGTCATTTAGTCTGGATCTGATTTTGGAAGTCAGACAACTTGCTGCTGAAAATGCACGCTCAGCTTCCACACTCGTTGGAGGTATCGTCATCAGATATTTAAAAGCTAGTTCGAATTGATGATCGCGTGAGCCCTCATTTTCGTATAACACCATCAATGTGACTGATAAAATTCTTTTCTGCTGAGACACGGACTAAAAATCGCAAAATTCCCGATTTCCCGACAAATTATTTATTTCCGTCGCTGCAGATGAATACTTATATACTATTATACTTTGATGTGATTTGTAATTATATTACGGAGGAATACAAAAATTCTGAACCCCGCATCTATTATATTTCATATCGATATTCCCATTATTCGTCGAGGTGTAGTAAATACATCACCGGTAGGGAAAGGTTACTATAACAATTTGAAAAACATACATGTACCCTATATATGTATACATAGATTAGACAGTAGAGGTGTACGATTTCTGCTAGATAAAAATTTCAATCCCGGGATTTTCGGGATTACGTTTTCTAATCCCGGGATTCTTAAGTACCTAAAACTGTCCGGGATCTCGGAATCCCGGGATTGGATTCCCTAGTGGAGGGTCGTCATGTTTTTTTTTGTCTCAGATGTGAAATGATAAACCCATGTTTCATGATGCAAAAACTCGGCCTTATTCATATGAACCATCGCCAAATATTCGATTGAATCATCATTACGATGCTATTTTTGTTATATTGTGAGCAAACGCGGCACCCATCATGCGCACAGTTTTCTCATATCCAAATTTACAGTCAATATGCGTCAACGGCGTTACGTCTAAGTAAAGACGTGTTTAAAATCCAATTATCGCATACATTATTAATCAAAATATTTTATAGGAGGTAAGACACGTGAAAATGCGCTATAAAAGAATTCGCTATAGAAGATCAGAAGGTGATTATCGTGATGCAAATTTCGATACAAAATTTACGCATTAGAATTATTGCACATTCAGCTTTGCATTTGACTATTTGTGGCTCATTAATCATTCCAGGATATCAGCACCTAATTGTTTTATTACTGACCTTGTTCGTCGCTTTGGAGCACAATCCGATTTTGTAATTCGATCACAAAATCGTATAAAGGCCCGGCAAAAAATCGGTTTTGTAACCAGACTTGATAGAATGATTTTATAAAATTACAATGAATATTAGGGGCATGCTATACATGGTTTTACATACAATTATTTTTATGCGCTTTTTTATGCAAGAAGCCATAGATTACCAGGTGTAGTTTTTATGACACCCAGGCCAATTTATCGGCAGATTTTGTACTATTTAATGAAATATAATAAAATCAATTACGCGAATAAAAAAAAATATTTGCCTTTCTGGTGCTTATATGTGACCGGCATCGAGTCCATGGTCACGACAACTTCCCTTTCACACTCGGTCGACGATAATTATTAAAATATCTATCGCGGCATTTAATATTAACATTATATCGCCTCAGATGCGTTTACGTCGTTGACGACCCAATTTGTATGGGGTGAGCAAGTGTAGGACGTTTTTGCTTGACATTTGAATGCGCGCGCACGATGTGTCAATCTAATATGCAAAAAAATCAAAACATAACAAATGACTTAAATGATAACAGCAGCATGCGCTTCAAATCAGAGACGCTGCTCATATAAAAAAAAAATAAGTAGTCTATGTAGAATTAATAAAATTATTATAAAATAACGCCCATTTACATGTCATTTGTGTTTCCGTTGGAACTTTAAAAAAAACATCATTTTGAATTGGTTCTGTTTGTGGCGAATTCACTAACAGTGTGCAAATAAAAAACCCATCGCGTAATTCAAGGGATTTTAGAAATGTTTCTTTAAAATATACGGTTTCATTTTTATGCGGCATATAAAACAGTGATGTTAAAAAAAAGATGTAAACTTAACATGAATTGAAAAAGATTTAACTTGGCGTAAAAATACTGCATGCATATTTTTGGATCAATCATCTTTTTCTATGATTCATGTTATGTTTTGTAATTCTAATGAAACTCTTGATTTAGCTTTCAAATAACATCATGATCATATAACAACCATAAGCAGCCCGTATAAGAACATATCCAACCTCAGTATTAAAAATAAAACGGACCACCGGTATATCTGTCAACATATTAGGGTGTCCCATAAGTTTCTTTCGTTTTCATATTAAGAAAAAAATTAACAATAATTTATATTACATCGAAATTTATTGAATAATATATGATCCATTCTGTTCTATTATCTTTCTCCATCCCTCCGGCAGCCTCATAATGCCTTCTTGCCAAAATGTTCCAGGTTTGTTGGCAAAATATTGATCAAGGTACTTTTATATATTTTTTTGAATTAAAATTTTTACCACGTAAAGAATTTTTCAATGAAAGAAATAAATAATAATCTGAAGGGGCAATGTCCGTAGAGTATGGAGGATGAGGTAAAACATCCCAGTCAAATGATAATCATTTATTTCTGACGAGCAAAGACATATGAGGTCTGTTCTCGTTGGAAACAATATTTGGTTGAATTGATCGTTTCACTTTGCTGAAGTAGCTCATGATAAACTATCCCCTTCCAGTTCCACCAAGTGCATAGCAAAACTTTTTTAGATGTAGGCCAGGTTTAGCCACAGTTAAAGCTTCTGTACCCTTGGTCCGAGACCGTTTACGTTGGATATTCTCATAGAGTTTCCAACTTTCATCTCCAGTGACAAGTCTCTTCAAAAAAAGTTGGCTATTATGTCGTTGGAGAAGAAGATCGTATGTTGAAATACGCTGAAGTTTATTTGAGTCAGTCAGTTCATGAGGAATCCATACATCTGAACAATTGATGTAGCCCAATTTTTTCAGATGATTATGGACACATGTTCGTGGAATTTCTAACTTGTTAACTATTTCGTGAACAGTATATCGTGGGTTTTCTTCAACTATGGCTATGATTAGATCTGCGTTCAATTGCGAAAGAAACTTATGGGATAACCTAATACAACCTCATTCGCTCGATATTGAAGGTAGCATAACCTCCGAGTTTCATTTAGAACGCTTACCCAGCAGGTCTCCTAAATGAACATATTGATGAATGCTTTCGCGACAAACTCGATAGGGGATGTGGGAGATTTGTAAAGACAGTGAAAAACTACTCTAGACGACCTTTTCGATTTTACTGGAAAGGGCTTTCTGGAATCCAAAGAGTCCAGTCCCTCCTTTCCTCGCTAGAAATGTTGCGGGCTAGGGTGAAGACATACGTAACGCTTAAGTGCATCTCGGATTCACCCCTACATCAAATAAGGGCGTCTCCCCGTCCACGTGCAACATACCCAAGCGAATTCGAGACTTCAAAACCATATAGAATGCAATGGAAGACAATGCTGTTAACGTTGCAAAGTTCTTATTTTCCACCCATATTTTCAAGTAAAAATCAGATCATCATCCGGCACAAAGAGGGTTAAGAGTAAAATGAATTGTTGCGTATTTAGTCAATGGTGTATTCCAAATAAAAGTCGTATTTAATGATATGTAAGCTCGACTCAGGCGAGCTGTTTCACAGTGGAAGTGGATTGGACCGACATTTCTCAAATATCTCAAAGTAATTGGGTTCCATACAGATTTTGTTGTATCCCATGCAATTAAGCTGATATATTTCTTCACGTTATCCGTCCATTAATCAATTAACAACACAAATATGATCTACGATAGCAAGTGTGGTGTTCGCAAACCTGCTTCATATACCGGTCGCCATAAATTGAAAAGTGGCGGCAGCTTAGGTGTTATTTTTATAAACGGGCTTATGTCGTTAAATCTCATGCTTAGATCCTCATCTGGTTTACATGTTAATCTACACTAGTTTAGTGCGTTATTATAAATTTGCATTTTGCAATAATCTCATTTATGTGACAGAATCTTTTATGGTGAATTGCAAAATGACCACATTTAAGAGTTGAAAATATAGAACGGACTAGACGGAAAGTTGTTCAATGCACGCTACCTGCGCTACTATTTTATTAGATTTAAGTTATCTTTGTTTCTAGAGCGACAGATATACTACCAATGTGTGCTCCATTTCCTCAATCGTGCTTGTGAAATAGCCATGCAGATTGGTTTTTTAGATAAACTACACCATATGCTACGGAATTTAGCAAAAAATATGATAGGCATTGTCAAAATGAAAGAATTAGAATAAAAACATTTTTTCAATAGCAAACAATTTATAAAATCATCTTATTGAATTATTTTAAAATTGTATCTTGTTGCAAATTGCCACATACCAAAATATTATGCAAAAAACATATTAAAAAAATAGTAAATATTTTTTTATATATCCATAAGTGCGATACAATATCTTTATTAATATCCAGCTTAGAACCAAATTTTATTTATTTACATTGATAACGGAATATTCCAACGTAACGTCTTAACAGCGGCACACTAAATTTTCGTGTTCGCAAAGATTGTGCATAAACCGCGGGTCACAAGAAAACTCATTCACAAAATTTACTTATTTGCTAAAATTTATCATTCTCGATGTATAAATCACAAATAAACATTCAATGAAGATCGTTTCGCATGTTTTTTCCTCAAAGAAGTATCGAAGACGGTGTTTATTTTTTAAAAAATACAAGATTCATACACGCTGCGACGGTCCTGATTAGGGAATCCAATCCCGAGCCAAAATTTCGATCCCGGGATTTCGGGATTTCATTAGACAATCCCGGGACCAGTCCCGGGATCCCGGGATTGGGATTTTCAATATTTTAAGAAATTACCTTGATGAGTTTGATCAAAAATTACTAATCAGTCCATTTGTTCCATATAAAAAATCACTTGAAGGCCAAAGAATTTTATTTATTTAAGAAAAGATAAAAATACAATTCAAAAAATAGATAAATAAAACATTAACAAAATCAAATATTATTTTGAAAATATGCCCGAAGTAACACTAACATTAAACATTAGTGTTTCGTCATTTAGTCTGGATCTGATTTTGGAAGTCAGACAACTTGCTGCTGAAAATGCACGCTCAGCTTCCACACTCGTTGGAGGTATCGTCATCAGATATTTAAATGCTAGTTCGAGTTGATGATCGCGTGAGCCCTCATTTTCATATAACACCATCACCATGTGACTGATAAAATTCTTTTCTGCTGAGACACGGACTAAAAATCGCAAAATTCCCGATTCCCCGACTAATTATTTATTTCCGTCGCTGCAGATGAATACTTATATACTATAATACTTTGATGTGATTTGTAATTATATTACGGAGGAATACAAAAATTTTGAACCCCGTATCTATTATATTTCATATCGATATTCCTATTATTCGTCGAGGTGTAGTAAATACATCACCGGTAGGGAAAGGTTATTATAACAATTTGAAAAGCATACATGTACGCTATATATCTATACATTGATTAGACAGTCACTGCTCCTATGCGTCGCCTAAGTTCGCCAATTAGTAATTACGCCACTGTTTCCAAGTGTCTAGATTTCGTCGGGAATGTCTCGATTTAGTAGCCTTCATCGTGTTGGTGAGGTGGACGATTTTTGTTAGATAAAAATTTCAATCCCGGGATTTTCGGGATTACGTTTTCTAATCCCGGGATTCTTAAATACCTAAAACTGCCCGGGATCCCGGGATCCGGGATCCCGGGATTGGATTCCCTAGTCCTGATAGATAAGTGGATTTGTATTACGAAGTGGCGGATAAGCAAATATAACATATAAGATTATGATGATTTTAAATTAGCTCATAACTTAAAGGGCTAAGACATTTTTATTCATATTGTTTTCCCAAAATATCTCTGCATTAAACGACAATCGGATGTAACTTTTTGTCTGTAGGTTCATATTCAAAAAACGCAATTATAATTTATTTTTAGATCGGTCTCGAAAATCAAATTTATGGATATTAGTAGAGATAGATATTCGTAAACATCGATACGTAACATTTAAATTACAAAGCTGATTTACAGGGGTTGACATTGTGAATATGTTCATATACTTGCATATATAATAATAAGGGTATTTATCATTGAGTGAAGTTTAATTTCCGTAAAATTTGCGGGTGCGATTAACCCCTGAAATTAATTAATTAAATCAGTCATAATATTTATGAACAAACAATGCTTGTGTACTGAGCAAAAAAACTATCAAGTAAACGGACATGATAACGGATGGACGGCATTCGGTACGGCGATACTAGCACCAAGTTACGTCACGAAACCAACTGACAGGCATAAATCAAAGAGCAAAATAAGAATAATCGCAGCAAAGAAACTTGCCATGAATTATAAATGATCTAGATCGTTCGATGATTATCCTTTCGATAAAATAATTGTTCCACCGGGATTCACAGATTGTGAAACATGGACACGGCATTCGCCTTGACATCAAGCGCATAATGATTATGGTTTAAAAGCTCGCGTGTTATCTTTTCAACACGAGTTTAACACTGCATCGGCAATAAATTAACGCGATTTTTTTTATGAATTCATTACAATACTGATGTTGTTTTTATGCAGAACACGAGTACTTAAAATCAAATATATCATAAAGCCATCGCTTGAAAAGAACAGACTTTTTATCTTAAAAAAATAAATTATAAAAACACTAAAACTTATATTATACAGAGTATTTTGCACATGGACAGACATTTTTTTTTTTTTTTTTTTGGGATAAAGGGGTATTTTGCTACGTTTCATACATAGGCCCTATGTCCTAAGTGTCAGGGTTGTCGTAAATAAAATTCAACATTTTGAAAAAATATCCAAAATTTAACTTTTAAATTTGTGGTCGTAATTGTACAAAATAATTGTTTTTGTATTTTGCAATATATTTTTGATCTAAATAAATCGTTATTTTATGCAATTTATTTAAAGGAAATTACATCTGAGCTTCCAAAGTCACATAAAATATGCAAACGAATGAGAAATTTCAACTCCAACTATAACATAAAAAAATAGATAATATTATATTATAAAATATATAAACAAAAATTCAAGAGTACGAATATTATCGAAAATTGATCAGTATTTATACAGCAAAAGGCATTTAATATGTAATAACAAATTCTATCGATACAATCAGTATTGGTTTTTTATCCAATGCTCGAATAAGGAAGTCTTTTTAAAAAAAAAAACAACAACAAATTTATAGCAATCGTGTTCGAAATAAAAACAATGAAAATGTGTCTTAAAACAGAACCTATTGTAATCCGCATAGAAATTGATTATGATATAAAAGTCGATGGTATCAATGCTAGTTTCGACAGAGCAGTTGTGATACTTAACATTTTTTGCAGCTCACAATTCATACCGTATTCTTAAAATAAGACATATAGAATATATTTTATTCTGATTGGCAAAAAACTATCCCTTACTAGCTACAAATCCTTCTTTTTTGTCCATGTAAAACAACTTTGCTTTCATGGCCAATATGTACCCAGAAATAGATGTATGTCTGTTTCTTCCCCGAAGAAACCACATATATAAAGCTTCCTGCTTTTTGTAGTTTTTGGTGAAGCTTTACCGTACAAAGTCGTGCCGTAAAGGCAGCCCTACACGTCTAAACATTCTCAATATATGTATTTTTTTTCTATAGAACCTAGCAAATGTGCATACTTATCGTCGGATAAGCTATTAATAACAGAATGAATGTCTTGAAATCGAAGCTCGATTGTTTGTGTTGTCTTGCGAACAGGAGTTTGTTTTGATAATTAAGATATTCACATAATTCTTATCCTTGATAAATTTTGTTATTACCCCTTGACTGTTCTGGATTGGCGTCATTAGCCGAGTATGACCTCTCCTTTGCAACATGCAAGTTGAACATTGTGAAATATTCCGAAGAAATGAAGGAATATTGTGTGGTATCAACAGTATTAAGGTTCATTTATTGAGCTTGATTATGTTTTATACAGCCTACCATCGACCCATGGTACACATGCAGTATCATCGGCAAACAGAGCGATTTGATTGTTTTATTTATTTTGAATATTATAATAATTGTTTCGACAAACATTGCGGCAGATACGTAGGTGTAAACAGCAATTTTATTAGATGACGATCTGTATTTGGCGCAAATGATTGAAAAAATTCGCCCCAAGCGCCGCTATCCGAAATAACGTGTAATTATCTTCGACAAGACGCATTTCTCAAAAACTGCCATAGCATTAAAAAAAATATCTATCGAAAAAAACATTAAAAGCAATTAGCTTCGCGGTGACAAAACTTTCATATTTATTAATTGTATATGGAGTTATTATATAGAGAGTTGAAAACAGATCGTTCTGTATATATTTCCATATCGACAAGTCGCATTTGAATAACGATTACAAGTACTGTCCTAAAGGTACTTTTGCTTATTTCTCAGATTGCTTTCACTTTCTAACATTCCTTGCTGCATGCATTTTCAAACGGAAGAACTCTTTTCGTTATCCTATTTGAAACTTTAATGTTGCATAAAATAATAAATCACAGGCCGAGTTAAATGACAACGCACTTCTATTGTGTGTTGGATTAAGCGGAATTCAATTATAAAAATCAGAAGTACGTACATACATTTTCACCGCTGGTTTGTATCAATCAATGTGACATACCTGAAAAAATAATTATAAAATATACATTAATAGAAAATCATGAATAATCAATATACAATACAATAAAATTCTTGTTTTATCATTTTATCGATCTAATAAACCTCGACATATCGAGGAAAAATTGTGCGCTTTTTAGAATGTTGCAATCGATCATTTTAATATTCCAAGGGTATTATTAATTATCAATTTCAATATTTTATGGCATATTTTATTTGTGAATGTTTTAAATAATAATATTTTATAAAGAAAAATAATTATAGTGTCATTGAATAAGTAATTGTCATTGAGCAAAATTTTTATGATGTTAAGACACGTATCTAGTGTTTTAGAAATAGAGTAAATTCGAATACTAGATTCGAATTTTTGAGATTAACTCTTATTGAAAATCAACATCAACTCACGACGTTCTAAATCTTATGAACTCGACATGAATATTTTTTCAAGCTGGAATGTTCAATTTTTTCATTGATTGTAATTACAGACAATTTATGAAACGATCACGCCTAGCGGGTTGGCTTCATGCAATATTTTTTTTTAAATTGCATGTTTTTGCCGCTTGATTACATTTATCTTTAGAGTAAACTATTGAATCTGGTCGATGACCGCATTTTAAAAATATATAAACACTTAGAAAAACATGTCAACATGCCCAATCTTGAATAGCTAAAGATCGAATTCTTGAAGAGCCGATAAGGCAGAAATAGGCAAGTTCTATGTATATTTCTCTGTTATATAATTCTCATATATTAAAAATGTCCTACGTAGAAATAAAAATGGAAAATAATACGTCAATTGACATCTAAAGAAAGTAAACTCGATGCTATTAATCCTTCTTTCAGATAGCATAAGAAATATCATCAATTATTTTATAGAGCGAAAGAAATCCTATAAAAAAATATCTAAGTCTGGGTAAACCTATTTTATTGGCTCTAGGTACATAAATAGGATAATCCTTTTCTCTTGAAACACAAGGGTCTCGAACTTTTTTAAATTTTAAATCCTATAATGTTAGCGAGATTTGGTAAGATCTATACATAGCAACTATTAATAAAACTCATTGCAAAACCATAATGGATCTGGCTAGACCATCTTATGGACAAAAGGGTTAACATATTTATGCGTATCACAACAACAATAAAAAAATGTATTGAAAGCAGAAACAGAATCGATGCATATTTTTGGAAATGAAAACTGAAACGAAGTGTGGCGCGTGCGATTTACCAACCCCGCGCAGTGACGCTATTAACAGCGACTTCTTCCATCTCTTTTCAGGTGCAATGCGTTATTTTAACAGCGCCATCTCTTGTGGCCCTGCGGAGACATTGCACCTGCATATCGATTGATTCTTCTTGCGCGTGCACCGTTGCCGGTTGGGTAGTGATGCGCAGGAGGCGGGAGTTGGGAGAGTCGTCAGTTAGCCTTGGCTGCGGGAAGTCGTCCCTCCTGCAGCCACATCTCCCTCCCGTCCATTCCGCCTCAACGTTACACTGTTGTGACTTTTGAGTAATTTCGACATTCCAAGCATATATTTGCATTTGTAAAAAATAAAATCTAAAAGATTTTCAATGTCCTTGTAGTTACGGGTGGGTGTTAGACTCCACGATGCTCACCCATAAAACCCCAGGGGGGAGCCAGCCAGCGTTTGCTCATCAAACGCAGCTGGGGTAGCCCAGCTAACATGAGTTGGGTGCGCAGGTCACCCTGTGCTCCACACCTTTAAAAAGGTGTGTGGAACAACCAATTACAGTAGTTGGTGGAAACTGTATCAAAGTCTCACCACTATCCTGAACAGCCTAAGCGTACAGGGGAAAACGATTTTAGGCTGTTCGAACGGCGATTCGTCTCCGTGGTTAAGTACTATAAATGACAGTCCGTCATCTGCTGTAGCCCTCTTCAGACTGAGGTTGGAATCGTGGTGGCAGTGAACCCGCGGTAATATTCCTTTAAACTTTAGCTTGAATTTTTGTTCTTCCTCTTCCGCCGCACCTTCAGGTGCAATGATCTGAAGCTGGTCTTTCTTTGAAGCTTTTGTAGGTGCCTGAACACTCTGCGCGTAGCGTTTCTTGCGGGGTAAAATGATCAGTCCGGGGTAACCCGGAACGCACATTTTATGATCCCCCAATCCAGTTAGTCGTTGTCTGTCGTCTGTCATGTCCTTGTAGTATTTTTAACAACATCAGTTCTAACGTATTAATATAACGACTAAGTTGTTTATAATGTTTATAATGTTGGAAAGATCGGGTAATAAACGGTATCAAGGTTGATTGCTGGAGGCTTATTCTCCATTTATATGAACGCATGATGCTCACTTACTTCAAACCATTATTCACTTTAGTTCAATTCAGGAGCAGTATTAGGACTGAAGTGGGAATTAGCGGTTTTATGACTCCCTTGTGAATAAACTTTTATTATTTGTTAGAATTGAAAACCTGAAAAGTCATAAGGAAATGAAACCCATTTCCAATTTCACATAAAGTTAAAATAGGATAAGGTTATCTAAATAGGAATTTTATGTAACAAAGGATCCATGAGAGAGTAAATAAATTATTATGAGATCAGACTAAGATCGATTTTATTGTTGAAGAAAAAATCAAAAATAATGCTAAAAAAATGCGTTTATTTGCATTTTAAATGGAACATCTGCAATATCATTGAGATTTTTCTTGATTTGGAAGAAATGACAATCATAAAAATTGCATAATACTAAATATGAATTTTAAAATCATCGAAAAATTATCTTATATTGTCATATTGGATTATGTCAGATGCATATTCTGGGGGTCTACCTGTGTTCATCGATTAAGATGAATACAGTATGATCATTGAATTGACTCAAAGCAGTGCCGCTTGACCCACTTCAGAAACAATACAATAATTAAATTCACAGCGCTAATATCATGGAAACTATTCAAGGTATCAAAAATGAATGTCAATGCGATAATTAACAAATTAAAAAGCATTTCTTCTTTAGAGCGTGTAACGAGGACAAGTCGTCCGAAAGCTTGGTGGCTAGAATGTAATCTAGAAATGCATCAGGGCAATGCAGTGAGCTTTATTTTTTATCCACTGACACAAGGACATTCGTTGCCAAGAGTTAGTATTTAATTGTCCGTTCACTTTTCATGCTTGTTTTTTCCTTAAAGTGGAATATATGTTCTGCCACGAAAAAAATGAGTTCATACATGTAAGGTGCCAGCAGAATGTCTCAAAAATGTTATCATGCAGCAAGGTCTGCAAAGTGGACGTCTAATCACGCTTCAAAGGCAATTATTTCGTGCTGTAAACGTTCTCAATTTTAACGTCTAAGGTGCTAGTGAACACTCCTCGTACATTATATCATCACTCTTCGTGGGATGCCATTTCTACTTTCATTTTTCATATAATGCGGCTCTTCGTCGCATTCCTGGTATGTCATGATCGTTTTTTTATTTTTCGTAGATTTTTCCAGAGCAAACAAAGAGCACACAATGTGAAACCGAAGCAAGTGCAAATGCATTTGTAAATAAACAACTGCGAAAAAATCATGACATATAATTATTTTTATAAAATTTGTAATTAAAAACTGGCAAAAAGGATTAAGAAGGAACGGTGTATTCGCATACAAATTCATTATTTCTAAATGTACAGTATTTTAACAAGTTAAAACTTTTTCATTTCAGGACAAACCTCTTTCAACCCAAGTTAAACTTTTTTCATACCATATTAAACCATTAAACTGTCAGATGTTAGATGAAATTAAACACAGTATAGGGATGTCAGGTTGGCCTATGTTTTTTTCCCTCGATTTCCGCATCTAACTGTCTTTTAGTATTTGTCAAATTTAAACGCATCTTTATATAGTCTGTCACTTTTCTTCTTCTTTACATGGAAACTGATGTAAAAATCATCTTATGTGCTTAAAAAAATACACTGCTTAATTTGGAGCATTTTAAACATTTCATCTGACAGTTTAACTTGAAATGAAAACGGTTTAATTTGAAATGAAAAAGTTAAACTTGAGTTGAAAAAGGTTTAACTTGAAATGAAAAAAAGTTTAACTTGGCTTTAAAATACTGTATTTCTTCAAATCTGAAATTGTATTTTATGGTGGTTTTAGCACATTTCCTTTTTCCCTCGATTCTTGATTAAGTTCTATAACTAGCTGGATTAAAAAATCCTGGCTTGATTTTTTTGATGACGATATGATAACATTTAAATACGTGAAAATTAGCAAGATTAGTGTTGATCAACCGTTCAAATTTATTTTCTTTTTACTATATTTTACACTTAATTGGCCAAAATTGGCTGTTATTTCTATTCATTTACTTCTGGCGATACTTTCCTTATCATTGGAAGATCAATATCCATGTTAAGCTTAAAATAAATGACAATATTCCTTTCTGTTGAGACACAGACTAAAACTTACAAAATTCCCGATTTCCCGACAAATTATTTATTTCCGTCGCTGCAGAAGAATAATTATATACCAGAATACTTTGATATGATTCGTAATTATATTACGGAGGAACACAAAAATTCTGAACCCCGTATCTGTTATATTTCATATCGATATTCCCATTATTAGAGTCGAGGTGTAGTAAATACATCACCGGTAGGGAAAGGTTAATATAACAATTTGAAAAACATGTATATACTATATATATATGTATAGATAGATTAGACAGTTACTGCCCCTAGGCGTCGCCTAAGCACGCCAATTAGTAGTTACGCCACTGTTTCCAAGCGTCCAGATTTCGGTGGGAATATCTCGATTTAGTAGCCATCATCGTGCTGGTGAGGTGTACGATTTCTGTTAGATAAAAATTTACATCTAGAATTTTTCGGGATTACGTTTACTAATCCCGGGATTTATGAGCACCTAAAACTGTCCGGGATCCCGGGATTGGATTCCCTACTCACGGGCGACCCTGTACGATTTTATAATTTATAATTTAGAAAATTTAGAAAATTAGGGTAAAACTACTAGACTATTCGAGAATTAACAGACAAGCCTGGATACTTTCGGAAAAGTATTCAAATACACTTGAAAAAATAGGAAAGACCATAAAACAGGGGGTGTGGATACGGCACGGCATTACTCATGATTTTAAGGCAGTGCGCGAGAGTACGAGTCATAATTTAATCGATAAAGAGAAGAAACAACCATTTTTACATTATCTTGTGACTGGAGATGACAAGTGGGTGTGGTACTCAAATAAAAAACGCAAAAGACAATGACTTTCAAAGGGGCATGTAAAGAAACCAGCCCCTCGACCGGGTCTAACAGTAAAAATAGCATTTTTAAATGTATAGTGGGACTCCAAAGGAATAATCTACCATGAAGTCTTTCCATATGATCAAACCATAACGAGGGAAGTATACTGTTCACAATTAGAAAGCTTAAAAATGGCATTGAATACGAAAAGGCCAGGTTTAGTCAACCGTCGCCAAATTCTTATAGCAACATGATAATGCGCGACTCCATAAATCAAAGATGAACGAAAACAAATTAAAGAAACTCGATTGGCATACGATTCCACATCCACATTATACTCCTTACCTTGCACTCTCTGATTATAATTTATTTAGATCAATGCAATTTTATTTATCGGGAAACAATCATAAATATATAAGGGATGAAATGAGGAAACCTAAAAATATTTTAAATCAAAACTCGTTGAATTAAAAAAATATAAATGGGAACAGTTTGTATCTACCGAAGGAGAATACATCGTATCGATGAAATTAGTTAATTCATATTTTGTTTGAATTTAACTCTTTTATTTAAAAAAACGACATTCATAACTGGACAATCTATTATCAGAGAAGTGGGTGATTAGAAATAGTTACACGTTCCCAGGATTATTTTTGCTTTAAACTTTTTTCTTTTTCATTTGGGGTCGTTTTTTTCGCATCGGATAAGCAGACAATTCATAACGTTGAAAATATATTTTTTGTCGTCGTTAATACGATTTGCTGAGCATTGTATTTATTATGGAGAGGAATCGCCTTAGGGATATGGTGAAGTTGTAGATTGACAGTAAGTGTGTATAGTTTATAGGTCAATTGGGCTATTATCAGGGCATATGTCACGTTTTCTTCCGCTTATGCCATTCAAATGTTTTCCAGGCAAGCCACTGCACCGAGAGCCTTTCTCTTCGTCTAACAATTTCAATTTCATCTCGTGCAAGCGGATGAGTTGCCCAAGCAAATAATGCAACCGTTGCTAATTATTAAAAAAGTGGCATCTCGACTATGTTAATTTTCACCTTATTTCGGTCATTATCCAACGTTGTGATTATATCATTGTGACGAAGAGCGGGGCACAGGTCAAACAAAACAAATTCGTGGCGCAACTCTCCTCTCCACGTGCATTCGAGATCGAGTCCTTCTCCTAGCGCTCTTTCGAAAAGCCCAAACGAATTAATTCAGTGTCCCGAATAACACTTCCCCAGTTTGCTCGAATCATAATATTTCGCATTGACAACCTCGTTCCGAACCTGCGCATACATTATGCATATTTTTCAAAATTATACGTATATGAATATTCGATTTCGAAACGACAATTCAACATTCGAGCAACGTTCGGGTTCCTAGGTCAGCAGAACAAGTCAAAGTTATCAAGGACATAACGAGTAAGCATCTAAAAATTGATCAACTATCAACAAAAAGCTTTCAAATGGAGGTTTAACACTAACTATTCGATCGTAGATGTAAGCGATAATTTGACAGCTTACGAAAAAAATTATTTCAGAATGAATTATCGATTTATTGTAAGAGACTATGCACAATATAAGCATAAATATTTTCATTTTTATCTGTATTATAAACGAGAGATTATCACGACAGCTTTTACTATATTTACAAATATATACATACAAGATATAGTTAATGTATCATCTTTACAAAACCATATTTGGCATGATTTTTTCTTAGAAAAAATAATATTATTTTGTTAGCTTTTTCCTTTATAAAGGAAACAAGGAAGCAATGATACCGGAAAATTTAGAAATGTTGAAAAATATAAGCACACGTTATTTATAGGATTTGGTTTTGACTTTGTACTTTCTCATGAATTGTTTGGTAACATCGACACCTAATATAGTTTTATTATAACACCATTTATAATAAAGTTTGATGTCAAAATTGTCATGCTTACTTACTTGGTATGTATTTTGTAAATTTACAACTCACTTTTGTATAGAAAAGTTACTCATCAATAGTCAGATCTATGTTTGACATGTAGCCATTTTGACTATCCTAAATAGTTTTTTTTCTCCATATGTTAGAATTGTATTCTTTCATCAAATGGGAGTAATTTTTAAATTTTTATGAATGTTTTATGTACACCATATGCATATAAAATTGCAAAGAAAATGTACTTCCGCGAGGTCTAGAATTAAGGTCCCAGGCGGAGAAATAAATAATACACAGAAAAGAAGTAGGCCAACGGTTAAATGACCAAGCTGATTGATCTCAGTGAAAGCTAAAAAATAGTCTAATAGAAATTCGAATACTTTAAATGTTAGATCAATAAAAAGAAAAAACAATAAATGTTCATTTTTAAATCGGCTATTTGACTGTTTTCGGTTTGGCTAGTTTTGCTGATTACTAGATTTTTTCATAATACATACAGAAACCGCCTTCATTTTAATTTAGAAACCTATTTTTTTGTTTGTGAAAGCTTCTCCCCTACTAGGATTTATTCATCACGACTTAAGGATAAAACCTCGATTGAATTTATTGTTGTCTCAATCGATAAGCTTTCAAATTTAATTCAAATACTCCATTCTCTAAGAGCACAGTTCCTTATTATTTTATATTATTCTCCGAACTATTTTCTTTTGGATCGATGCATTTATTTTCCGTTCGGCTATTATTTAGCATTATTTTTGCTAAAACGTTAATAAATTACACTTATCAAAAGCTATAGGTATAATCCTGTTACAGCTTATAAATACAGATATTCGCCTAAACCTAAAAGTGTATTTGCCTTTGTCAAAGTCTCAAAACTGGCTGTTATTCGCGATCTCAAATATCTGCACTTTAACAAAATAAAATCGTATTAAATGCTTCAAAAAAGACAATATATATTTTTATTTTGATTAAAATAATAATATTTAGCCAAAGACTTATGAGATATCGTTTCTAGACTAAATTCGCAACATGCAAATTCATCAAAACTATGGATCCGATAACCTTTTTAAAAATATCAATTTCTCCAATCAAAAACACCAATTATTCCTAAATATATCTAATCTTTTAAAAAATTGGGTGGTCAACCCTTCATATGATTTTAAGCCCTAAAAAATGACGTGTTTTTTTTTAATTTAAAAGGTTTTAGAGGTCGCTACCATAAGTAAAAGTTTCAGCAAAAAACATTGTATAAACACTTAACTATGAATCCGGCTTATTGATTCTGTTATGTTTATTAGTCTATTTTGAAGTGAAATAGCGTGCAAAAAAGCTCACTATTTAACTACAGTCAACTATCCTCCTCTTCCTTATTCCTGCAGGTGCACATTGAGATTGAGCCTTGCACTATACCTCACTTTAAATTTATCATAGCGGCCACAAGTAATGGCAGAAGTTTATTAATTAGATATAAAACCAATATTTGGCGTATCCGCCAATCAACACCAAATCTGCATCAAAGTTACCTTCTATTGGTGAAGTATTACGTTTATGTTTTGACACTACAGATATAAACACCGGCTTGAGAAATGGAGCTGGTGTTCTTCTAGAGCAGAAAATGGAAAAAAGATATGCTTTGCCTAGCTTGTCGCCATCATATAATGGAGATTATGTTAGAAGCTGTAGTAAGGCAATCGGTCCATCTAATGCTCCTTGTATCTAATTGTTTAAACGGTTGAAGAAGAACTGGAATAAAATTGATCAAATGATTATAAAACACTAATTTTTGATAACAAATCCTCAAACATCGTGTAAAGCTATGTATTGCTTGAAGATAGAATTGAAGATAGCAGTATTTTCATAGGCATAATATGTATAAAATACTGGTTTCAAGCTCTTGTCAGATATTCAGCGCTGAAAAATTACTTACAATAATTAAAAGACCTTGCATCCTTTTAAAGTATAAACCAAATAATGGCCAAAGTCGCCGTGAAAAAAAAACCTGGGCCACTTATGGCACTTGTCGGAAGAGTTGGTGTCTTTTGCATTTTTTGACGACGAACTTTCAGTTCAAGATAAGAGAATATGGCAAATGCAGTCAAAATCAAAGATGTAGAGGATTGCCCAAAAAGAAATTTTGGTTGACTTTTTTGACCCAAAAAATACCCACATTGTGGAAAATAAAATGTAATGATTGCGAGTGATGTTTCCAAATTTGAAATTTAGCATAATTACGCGTTTGCAATTAAAGCATTGTACTTATATTCATATCATTGACTAAGTAATTTATCATAAAAACAATTAGATCGATGTGAAATACCTACGAGGGGCCATGAGAATTTTTTTCGAAACGTGTCATAAAAAATAAAATACCTCAATAGAAAATTGAGCCAAATGTAAGGCTTTAAATGAAACGGAAAGCGGCGCGGTTTCATATTCAACTAAAATCATTCAATGTTATGGTGTGATATTTTTGGACCGATTAGAACCCTTCTTTGGCTATTTTTTGGGCCATTAATTAAGATACCTTATCTGTATCGATAGAGCGAATATCTAAGCAACAGCTGTGTCGATCGTTCGATTTTTCGATCATGCTGCAACCGGATAACATTCAATTTTTTTATCGAATACCAGGTCAGACAAACCTTTTCTTATTCGGATGATTGATGGAGCTAATTAAAATCACAGTTTCGACATTACCACTCATTCTTAGATTTCAAAGAATTATATAATATACGTAATCAAATCGATGCTTATTAAACGACGATAAAATAATTAACGAGCGGAATTAGATTCTGATTCAGAATATTCGTGCGAAAATGTCCAAGTAACGAACCTTTTGAATTCTAGTCTCTTGTAGGTCGGCTTTCAGGTTGATTCTAATCTAATAAGCAATCGAATTTAATGTATTGTAAATTCACATTGTTAGCCCTGGGCTTGAATGAGATTATCGATCGCAGTCGTCACGATTTGTTTACAAATAGCCTAAGTTCGCCAACCTTCAACCCAAACAAATACACTCGATACTAATTGAAAATTGTCCTCCAGTAATCGACAACTATTTTATTATAAAGATATTGAGATTTCTTAATTATTTTCGCATAAAAACCATTATAAATAACTACTCAAGCAAGAACTTTCAACCGGTGATGCGTAGACTTAACGTTCACAAGGAAAAATCTTAAGGAAAATACATAACTTCAGAATTACATTGAATTCTAAAACTGAAAAATGTGTCGTCGGCCTCCTAATAGACTGGAATATCATATAATTTTTCAAATTTTCATCGAACCCCAAGGGGTCCACTGCATTCTAGATTGTACGTTTACGTGTACGTACTGTTAACATTAAGTGGTAAAGATTAATTTTAGATTGTTTGATACTAAGGACGCATTGCGTTCGCCTAATTTTGGAGCGGTTGCGTTAACCGTTGTTTCCTGTTACGACGAAGGTCGCCCCGATTGAGATCGAAAAGATACCAATCTGCGAATTGTATAATGAAGGCTATTAAGAGAGGCTCAAATAAAGTGATAACGGTGTAAACGAGTTTCGGAGAGAAACTGTTCACGGAACATTCGACAGCATAGCGAATTATTTTTAATTGAATATTTTTGAAAATTCCATCTTGGAGTGAAGCCTTTCCGATGACTACCGGTGCAGCAGCAGGTCATTCTGACGCTTGGGGCCGCTCCATCTGGACTACGTTTGAAAGTTCTAGCCGTAGTAAACCGTGACCCAGTGGATACATTCATTTTTAATACTAATGGACGAGCATTTATCACGATGAAATTTTAGCACGTACGTGTGCGAAATTTCATACACATCATCGAAATTTTCACCTTTCTCCAGTTTACCAAACGCTTTGGCAACCTTATTATCGCTGTACATTTCAATATTTACACAGGGAAAATTTTTCGTTTGGGTCAGGAAATATTAATTAGCAATTGAAGCTCGCGACTCAATATTTATGGAATCTTTGATATGCTCTAAAAATGAAATTCAAACATGACTAGCACGAAACGCAATTATTATTTTTAATAATTTTATTGTATATTTCTTCAAAGTATTAACCCCAGATCTATAATAATAACCATACTCCCAATCTTAATCCTCATCGTTTTCTTTTAACAGCTCGATGCATTGATTGTGGAAAAAATATTATTGAAACGGGGTATGACTATCCGATATTTTTTGCTTGAGGGACGTTTCTACCTTGTTGGTTAAAAAAAAATTCTTCTTCATATATCGGAAATAGCCGATGTTTAAGAATTCTTTCAGTAAATTTCAAGTCGATATAAATGAAATTCGCAAAGTTATAAGCCGACGAGAAATTGCGCTTCGCAAAGCTGAGGGGAGGAGAAACTTTAAACGCGTTTTTCTCAAAACTACATTTTTCAAGCTCATGGAAGTGCTCCCATACGCCCCAGATGAGAATTCTTTATAAAATTTGGCAAGCACATGTATAATAAACTTCTTCATCGTATAGACTACAATTATCCAAAAATATTCATAAGTGTTTATTTAATAAACCAAAAACTACAAAAAATGTTGGTAAAAATACAAACTTTTCTTTGATTGCTCACCATTTTTTTATTATCAAATATTTCTTCTTAATTATAGTCTAAGTTATAGACAATATTATACAAAGTAAAAATATGTTTGATTTTTTTGCTGCAAATTACCTATATAGGATTTAGGACTTCCATAGTGAAGGTATTCTTCATGAAACTTATCGACACTAGGGAATCCAATCCCTAGCCAAAATTTCGATCCCGGGATTTCGAGATTTCATTAGACAATCCCGGGACCAGTCCCGGGATCCCGGGATCCCGGGATTGGGGTTTTCAATATTTTAAGAAATTACCTTGATGAATTTGATCAAAAATTACTAATAAGTCCATTTGTTCAATATAAAAAATCACTTGAAGGCCAAAGAATTTTATTTATTTAAGAAAAGATAAAAATACAATTCAAAAATAGATGAATAAAACACTACAAAATTCAAATATTATTTTGAAAATATGCCCGAAGTAACATTAACATTAAACATTAGTGTTTCATCATTTAGTCTGGATCTGATTTTGGAAGTCAGACAACTTGCTGCTGAAAATGCACGCTCAGCTTCCACACTCGTTGGAGGTATCGTCATCAGATATTTAAATGCTAGTTCGAGTTGATAACCGCGTGAGCCCTCATTTTCGTACAACACCATTAATGTGACTGATAAAATTCTTTTCTGCTGAGACACGGACTAAAACTCGCAAAATTCCCGATTTCCCGACATATTATTTATTTCCGTCGCTGCAGATGAATACTTATATACTATAATACTTTGATGTGATTTGTAATTATATTACGGAGGAATGCAAAAATTCTGAACCCCGTATCTATTATATTTCATATCGATATTGCCATTATTAGAATCGAAGTAAACCATGCTCGTGGAAAATATTACACAAATATCAATAGGGATTTTAATATATTTACCATTAATGGAAATATTAAAGAAGATAAAATTTTAAGCAGCTAGAAAAACTTTGTGGCTTATAATATATTTTTTTAGTCTGTGTTAATTAAACTTTAAAGCATTAATATATGATTTGAACCAATTAAAAGCCACATATGTACGCATATCGTACGATTCATGCCAATGTTTACTAAAGTTTTTCTAATCTCATTTAACATCATTAATTTATTCCTGTTCCAAAACATGTCGATCTTAGGCACCGCTGAGAGCTATTTTTCTGTGATTTGCTGAGAGTTTGTTGTGTACACAGAAAAAAAGTGACTGCCGTGATTTTGGAAGATAGAACATTGAAAAAACTTGGGAAATATTCCCCAATACATAAGGAATAATATCTGTGAAGGTTTATAGTGGAAATAATCATAACAGATCATAATGGCTGCCATAACTAGAACGACAAAAAAATATTGAAAGCAAACGCGATTGTTATAATAATTATGACATGGTCGAATAGAAAAAGTTTAATATCATTGTCTTGTGAGATTTTCATCTCAGAATCTTTCAAAAAACGCGTGATTGTGTTTTCCTAATTTACGCACCTCGTGTTCATGTCTGTCAAAGTTCGTTCGATTTATTCTTTAATTAACTAGCTAGCTACTATTTTAAAATAGGAAAAAAATCGCGCAAATCGATAGTCGTATATGACGATTGAAATAAAAAAAATGATTTATGGAAGTCGAAAACTTGAATATGAATCTACTCACGAGGCAGAAAATGAGTCGTCTTGCATCATTGTTGCATACCTCTTACGTCCATCCGCGGTATTAATAAGTTGCAAATTAAATCACAATTTTTTGCATGTCAATTTTGATAATATAATTCCCGACTCATTGGACAGCTCTTCAATAGAGCGCAAAAAAGCAAGTGAAAACGGTCAGGTAATACTTAAGCTCTAGTTATCGGAGTAGCATTGTAATGGCGCTCGGCACAGCCTCTTGATTGATTTTATATAAATCCTCGTGTTTGCTTTTTGCACCGCCCGCAACCGGTTTAAAAATATCAGATCATGATCGTTATATTATGTTTTGGTCGTGTAACGAGCCAGATTTAGCGGAATCATATGTAAGAGACCACAAGTGAAAGGGTTCGAAGAAAGGCAAAAAACTACAAGAAATGCCATAGGATAGGTCGTGCAATGAAACGAAAGGGGTGCCGGAAATGTAAAGACCTTAACAATTACCACGCTTGCATCAACTCCTTTTATTATATTATAATCAATCAACCCTTAACAATAAATGTCACATATAATGCTCTATAACGGAAATGTTTAGATTTTATAATAGTAGAAAATTAAGTGTAGACATGACTGATTGAATTACAAGAAAATGTGAATGTCAATTGAAATCTTGTAGGTAATCCCTTTGGGGGCTTAGAACTTCGTGTTACGTATTAAGAATCGTGAGAAAAATAAAATGTATCAATAAGTGTCGATTAGGGAATCCAATTCCGGGATCCCGGACAGTTTTAGATACTTAAGAATCCCAGAATTAGAAAACGTAATCCCGAAAATCCCGGGATTGAAATTTTTATCCAACAGAAATCGTACACCTCACCAACACGATGAAGGCTACTAAATCGAGACATTACCACCGAAATCTGAACGCTTGGAAACAGTGGCGTAACTACTAATTGGTGAGCTTAGGCGACGCCTAGGGGTAGTAACTGTCTAATCTATGTATAGATATATAGCGTACATGTATGCTTTTCAAATTGTTATAATAACCTTTCCCTACCGGTGATGTATTTACTACACCTCGACGAATAATGGGAATATCGATATGAAATATAATAGATACGGGGTTCAGAATTTTTGTGTTCCTCCGTAATATAATTACAAATCACATCAAAGTATTATAGTATATAAGTGTTCATCTGCAGCGACGGAAATAAATAATTTGTCGGGAAATCGGGAATTTTGCGATTTTTAGTCCGTGTCTCAGCAGAAAAGAATTTTATCAGACACATTGATGGTGTTATACGAAAATGAGGGCTCACGCGATCATCAACTCGAACTAGCATTTAAATATCTGATGACGATACCTCCAACGAGTGTGGAAGCTGAGCGTGCATTTTCAGCAGCAAGTTGTCTGACTTCCAAAATCAGATCCAGACTAAATGACGAAACACTAATGTTGAATGTTAATGTTACTTCGGGCATATTTTCAAAATAATATTTGAATTTTTTAGTGTTTTATTTATCTATTTTTGAATTGTATTTTTATCTTTTCTTAAATAAATAAAATTCTTTGGCCTTCAAGTGATTTTTTATATTGAACAAATGGACTGATTAGTAATTTTTGATCAAACTCATCAAGGTAATTTCTTAAAATATTGAAAATCCCAATCCCGGGATCCCGGGACTGGTCCCGGGATTGTCTAATGAAGTTATTTTGTGCCGTCGCTTTTTTTGTGGTTATTTGCACTGTCGAATTTTTTGGTTAGGTCTCTAATGCTTTGTTTCTTGATAGAATTGAAAGCCAAGCTCTGCACTAGCGTATTACATGACCTGCCCTATATAGACGGCGGGTTCAGACAAAACTGTAATTAATGCTTTGGCCAAATATATTCATGACCTTTCGATTGGATCTCATCACTTTGAAGTCTAACACCTCTGAATAGTCAATTTGTTCCCAAAGATATTACAATTTGTTTTAAAGCAGTTTTTGTGCTAATTTTTTTTAAATATTGCTTATCCGCGCACAAATCTTTCCATTTGAAATAGGGACTTAAAAATAATGTATTTTTTTTTATCTACAACTAAGATTTATAACAAAAGAAACACAATTAAACATTTAAAAAATGGTGATGTCAAAAAACGAAATTTTATTTCGGTACCCCTAATATTTATATTCAGGGTGTTTTGCACATGGACCGACATTTAGGACAGTCCATGTGCAAAACCTCCTGTATATATGTAATCAATTAATATTTTTAAAAACTCATGTTTTATATATGATTTCAAGGAGAAACATATTTGATTATGTTTTAGTTAATTTTTCATACTTCTACACAATAAAACAGATCAGTCTAATTCCTTGTATTAATTTAAGGGATCAATTATCGCGTGAGCATACCGAATGAATATGATTGGGTCGATCAAATAAATCGTTAACATATTGTAACATACAGTGAGTCGGTGAATCAATCGATTTTCCCAATGACAGAAATGACTGCAGTTATCTTGATTGACACATACAAAATATTATTCCCATTCATCAACTTTGGCTATCTAGCTAATCAAACGTTCTGTCTTCGAATAAAATAATATCTTTCACTTATTTGACCTTATCGTCGTACACGATCCTATTACCTACAGTTGTTTCATTCAAACGTTATTACTTTCATTCTTCTTTGATGGCGATTCTTGAAAAGTACCGTTCAATCTTGATACCGTTAAAAGAGCATCGTCATCATCACAGTGCCGACTCTCAGCGAGTTCTTTTTTCGATGCTATATTCAGTGAAAGTTCAAGACGCACAGAGACATGAACGATCGTAATCGTCCATTAAAAAATATGTTTTAAGGAACGATGTCGCTTTGTGTTTCTCATTATATCGAAACCGATAAGAGCTTTGTTGTCAATGATTAGTTTTCAAATCGTACTGAGGACCACCGTCTGCTCAATTAGAGACACTTGTATCACCAAATAGACTTGTTTTTTACTAAGTAAATTAAAATCTATTAAAAAGTGTGATGTAAATATTATTACATAGCTTGAAAAACGCTATCGTCAAAAATACATTTGGGTATAGCAAGAATCTGACATATCAAAGAATAACATTTAAAAAATATAATTTTAAATTATATAGGGATCTTAATTTAATATTTGATTTAAATCTCTAATTGAGGGAACGTTATTCCAAAGGTTAACATGTATGAGATGACATTATTCTTCTAGCAATTGAAGACGTTCCTTGCGCTATAATATTGACGAATTCACAAGCAGAAGATGATTTGAAGATTTGTAAACGCGTTTCTCTCGAAACTACTTTTTTCAAACTTATGGAAGTGCTCCAAGACGGCCCATATAAGCATTATTTATGAAATTTAGCAGACACGTGTATAATAAACGTCTTCATCGTATAGACTACAATTATCTAAAAATATTTAAAATTGTTTATTTAATGAACAAGAAACTACAAAAAATATTGGTAAAAACACAAATTTTTCTTCAATCGCTCACTATTTTTTTTATTTTCCAATATTTCTTCATAATTATAGTCTAAGCTATACACAATATTATATAAAGTAAAAATGTATTTAATATTTTTGTTATAAATTACCTGTTCAGGATTTAGGACTTCCATAGTGAAGAATGTCATCGTTCGCCTACTGATATACGAGGCCCACTTAATACTTTTTGCATAATTTTTTTTTAAAAAATCGACCCCTTTTAGGCCCAACAAGGTAGAAACATCCCTTAAACCAAAAATTTAAGAAATTACATGTTTATAAATGAAAATAATAAATTTCAAAACTTATTGAAAGTCGTAATTGAAAAATGATCAATAACAAGTTAATAGTTGTATATTGTACAATGATGTTTAAACAAATGTAGAACATGCAGATATTTGAGCATGAAATTTTCTGAAAAAATCCGCGCTCAAATCTTCTTGTTGTGTCATTTAAGAAGTAAATTATTTCGACATTTTTTTTATAAAGATGTAAATTTTTTATCGTGTTTTTGGCTAATGTATAACAACCAATTTCGTAATTTTTATTTTCTTCAGTTTGTGGTTGCACTTTGAGAGATTGTCATTTGTGATTTTTTTTGTGATATTATGCTGAACAAATTTAATACCTCAATTTACTAAGAAATTCTTTCAATAAAATAAAACAATATTATTAGGCAGTGTAGGCAATAGAAATAAGAAAGATATTTCTAAAAAATGGAAAAATTAAAAATACATTTAACTATTTTTCAGCGTAATCGCTTTCGAGATCGAGGCATTAATATAGTCGGGACACCGGTTTTTTTTTTGCCAAAATATAAGCATTTAGTCCAAAAACTAGAGAAATCACCCTGTTAAATGTCTGTCGTGACGAAAGAAGGATTTAAATTTTGTAATTAAATTCAAACTACCAAAAAAAGCACTTGAAAGCAAATTTATAAAACCAGTCCTGGATGCGAGATTAATTTTTTGACTCCCTGAATCAAATATACAACTGAAGCAACGACCTCTAACTTTTCTATCAAAGGGCTCTTTTATCCCAAAAGTACACATAGGGATCTCGTTATTATTATTTGTTCCTATATGCAACTTTTCCAAAAAATAAAATACAGTATTTATCAACATGCTATCATTTTTTATGATATTGCAATATGAAAACGATATTAGAAAATATTTGTATTCGCGCTTATTACTCGATTAATGGCGTTGGATGTACGCTTATGATGCACATCTTCATATGTATATTTTTAAGAACACGAGTGCAGACAATCATAATCACGATCACTGATGTGAATGAAGTTTTCGGAAGGACCTTTGCTTTTACTTGTACTTTTCGAATCCTGTCAGCCTTCAGGCGAAGCTCATTTTCTGTATGCAATAAATGGAACTGATCGACACATTGGACTTTCTAGATTCCGTTCATAATACATGTCTAAGATACTATCTTACTCTAGACGGAAGCTTTTAAGCCCCTCATAAGATATGTCTTTACAGAAACACAATCATATGTTATCGCATGAGGCTGACATCCAAATTGCTTGCAAAACTAATGATTGCTCTTTTGGTTGTACCGATGAAAATAAAAGCGGCCGTTCGAAAGTGATCTGTGCGTCGATAAGTACATGTAAAAGTAAAATTATCCTAGACATAGGATCACGTATGCGAGCGTGTCGGTCGTTTAGTATTCATAACCGACGATAAAATGTCGAATTTAGAAACCATTATCGTATTAGGCTCCTGCTTCCTTTTGTTCCCTAAAACCTCATGATCGATTAGAAAGATATCTGAAGTGAAATTGGGTCCCCTGTGCGTTCATTCATTCCATGCCAGCAATTTGGATTGCTTTATTTCCGAGCAAATGCTATAATAACACCTGTTACAAGTAATTTTCTAGTCTGTATTTCCGACGGTGTATTTTTTCTATTTGCCTGTAAGCAAATTTATTATTGCCGTTTATATAACATGCAATGGAACCCAAATGATCTTATCTCGAAACGTACGAACGAATTTATTTATGTAAATACATAAAAGAAGGACGGTAAAACTCGCCTATAGCGACCTTGTTTTTATGGCCATCTATAGGGACTATGAACATCCGAATATTTTGGAAAACAAACCATAAAACATCCGGTTAATCGACTGGTCAGTGAAAGTGCAAATAAAATTCAATCCAATTATATTCAAATTATCAAAAAACCAAATATACGATGCAATTAAAACAACCGGTAATTGAAATAGTTAATAAATATCAAATTTACCAATCGACCTTTACACGCTGAGCGTTTTTAAAACGGCCTTTCATTACGTCTTGCTTAACAACAAAATTATATACCAATTACGTACTTTTGCATATGCATGTCCTTAAATTATTCTAAATAAGACAAACAATGCAATCGATTTGCAATCCTTTATTTATTTATTTTACTAATTTGAAACAGTATATTAACCATCTGTATTGTAATACCATTAAATCCCCATAATCGTTCATATAACCCACTTAGCATCTTTTTCACACTTCTGACGTGGAAATCTTTGATAAATGTTCTCCTTTTTTACTTCAGCTAATTCATTAGCTAAACAAAATATGAACTCCTTTCTAGATATTTTTGCTCTGGTGCACTCTTTATATAGTATCTATGCGTTTATCGCTGTCAAATCTAAAATATTGATTAAAAAAAACTTGAAAAGGCCATGGGAAACTCTCTGCTTTCACACCAAACATTGTTTTATTATAAAAAGTAATGTTTTCTGGAGCACGGTAACAATTATCTTCTACTTGTACATCTGTATGTTTGGTGCCTAGTAGGAGGACATGCATATAGAATTCCTAGAAAACTACGTAACTCAGCAACTATGATTGTCCAGTATTTTTTCAAAACTCGATATGCTTTGATTATTTTATATGTTCCTTTATGTGTCTATCAATTATCAATTCGAAAGCACTAGTTACACAACCCTACATTATATTTCTCTTAGCGTAGTCAATAGACCCTGCGATATCCTTGAATATCATACGAACCTTCCTTTAGATCCACCTGCTTTCAGTTTTATCATTGTATATTCAGAATTTTCACTGTAAACTACCCTTTGATCTAATACATACTAATCTTCTTCATGGGTATTCTCAGAACAATCTTCATTGATGTTGATAATTTTGTTGAATATCTTATTATATCTCCTGGATTTACTCATGATTGCTAATTTACATTATCGAGGCGCAATTGAGATAACGAATTGGAAACATCCTAGTAAAGACTTTTCTTTCACTTATATATTTATTATTCGAGGAATGATTTTACGAACGAAGCAAACATATAAGGATTGTTTATGAAATCATTTGATGGTTAAATAGTTAAAATTAAAAATAATACTATAAGTCCGTCAAATTGGCGGGTCCCGTTAACCTAGTGTTAATTTGATCGTTTCTCTATAGTATATAGTATAGAGTTGATCTTTACCCATTGACATTTTAACTTTGAGAATTAAATGAAGGATTAATTGTGTCCAAATCTTTGTGGGTTTCAAAATTTAACGCCAATCTTACTCAATCGAAATAGAACATGCAAGATTGTCCTTCGTTTTAATGATGTGTTTCGCCCACTTGTATTTGGCGCTTTTCGTCCGGACGATGATATCACAGACCTTAGTTTGTGGAAGCACCCACACATCCATCTTTTTGATTTTTCCTAGATTCATTTAAATAATTTTATTAATTATGGACGTATTATGTTTCTAGATTAATAAGCTTCCCGATCGAATTCCAGATTGTGGAAAAAACTCACCGTACCAACAAATTTGGAAGATAGGAAATATTAATATTAATATTACTCTTTAAATTCCAAATAATCCAAATAATAATATTGTTTTTTTCTTTTTCTTCATTTATTGGAAAGAACCGATGTTTAAGAATACATTCAGTAAATTTCAAGTCGATTTAAATGGAATTCGCAAAGTTATAGCCCGACGAGTGGAAGCTGCCCTTCGCGAAACTGAGAAGAGGAGAAACTTTTCTCGAAACTACTTTTTTCAAACTCATGGAAGTTCTCTCACACGCCCTAGATGAGCATTCTTTATGAAATTTGGCAGATACGTGTATAATAAACGTCTTCATCGTATAGACTACAATTATCCAAAAATATTCATAAGTGTTTATTTAATGAACCAAAAACTATAAAAAAATGTTGGTAAAAATACAAACTTTTCTTCGATCGCTCACCATTTTTTTATTTTCAAATATTTCGTTTTAATTATAGTCTAAGCTATACACAATATTATACAAAGTAAAAATGTGTTTAATTTTTTTGCTACAAATTACCTATTCAGGATTTAGGACTTCCATAGTGAAGAATGTCATCGCTCGCGCATCGACATACGTGGCTTTCCCCATTCCCACTTCCATACGTTGTCAAACTTTAAAAAATATTTTTATATTCAATAAAGATCGCCTAGTAAACACAATAAATATCAATATTCTATATTAAATACTTTTTGCATAAAAAAATGTTAAAAAAGATAGAAATGTCCCTTAAATCATTTCCCTAGTAAGATCTCATATGGATATTTTTATCCAAAACAAAATTAAGTCATCCACCTTCTAGTGTGTTTTTCGTACATTTGCGTACATTCGTATCCCATAATTACGAGAGTAAAAGTGATTTCTTTATTTAAAATCAGATATTACTATGCCGTCATCACTCTCGCCATGATGTCATGGGGTTGTTAAATTCTAATCGGTTAGTAATCATGTCTATTGTCGTCAATCCGTAACAGTCCGTTGCCACTCTAAACTGGCTTAAATTTTAAGAACCAAAAAATGAAGAGCACAGTAAAGAAAATGTTTTTATATCTTTTGAGCACAGTAATAGAATCAAAAATGACATTGAAAGGTTAATATTGTATTAAGATTATGTCGGCGCATAGTTGTCTCTTTTGAATTGATTATCACACAGTGAACACATCATCAATCGTTTGCAAAAATATACACCAAAAATATTCTTCTCGATGAGAATCATAGTACCAGTAAGAGAATAGTTCTCGAATTATTTATAAAAATATATCTGTATTTGATCATGAAACAGCCTTATTTAGACCACCATAGAGAATTTAATATGATTTTCTCAATTATCGGAAACATCATCAAAACTGTTTGGGTAAACGAAATTTTAATAAGCCCTATGAATGAGAGCATAAATTGGCTTTATTAAACATGTTTGTAATCCTATGTTTAGGCTAAACATTTTCGATTCAATCGTTCAGGTCTCCCGATTGTTTGTGAAAACGTACATAATTGCAAATTGGATACACATGTTTCGCATACAGTCGGTATCATTATTTCTGTTACGATTCGAATTATTGTACGAAATCGCAGATTGATTTTTTCACCCCAATATAAATCGAGACCTTACATAAAAGAAAGCTAATATAGCAAAATAATATTGCAATATAAATGTGAGAAAGCAACCGCCTTAACTACCGCAACGGGTCATTTGACCCGAGACAAAAATTCATGTGATTTTATGAAGATTTGTATGTGTGATTGTTATACAAAGCTATTGCATTAGAATTTTTTGCTATCGCATCATAATCAAATGAAAATTTTGATAAATGATATATTTTTCGCTATACATAGTAATATATATACCATTTTAAAGACAGCTCACTTGACCCGCTGCGGTAGGAATAGGTATACATGAAGTATACCTATGGTATCTATGATACCTATGATAGTTGCAAAATAATAATGGTCTGGCCAGACCATCTTATTGACAGAAGGGTTAAAAATAAATTTTTGATATGCTTAGATCAGCTGGGTGTCGAAGTCTTCGATGAAATATAATACGAATTTCAAAAAACATATTTGATGATACCATATTAACATAATGCAAAGAGCGCTCATTGCCTAAAAATATTTCGCACTTGTGAAATATCCGTTTGCATGAAGATTACTCTTGCGCCATATTACGGACATACGTTTTTTTTCCACATTAACGTATTGTGACATTTGTCATATTGTATATTTTAATCATTAGCATGAATAAAATGAAATGTATACATACGTACTATTTTATTTGATATATGATGCTGTTGTTGGTTTGCGACATACCTGGAAATGAAACACAAAAATAATTAAAAACTGACATGTTTTCAGATTGGACGAAGGAATGCTTGGGGATTTGGGACTAGAAAGTTAAGCCATTGAATTGATTGATTAAATCTACATTTGCTATATTAAAAAGATATTTTTGACTTCATTGATAATCTATGGTACATCACTGATTGTGTCGTCGCGGAGGCAATCCCGACATTTTTGGCAAGAATATGAAATAAACTTTGGTCGCTGGGCATTCAGAATTGAACCTCAAATAATCGATTGGATGTACAACAATATCACAATCGTTTCCGATTTCCACAGGCCAAAATTAGACCTCGTTTCGGGTGAAAGTGTTTATGGAGTCAAATTGATACGGCGGTAGTCCAGCGTTGTTGCGAATATGAACGACACAAAAAAGGCACACTCGAAACACCTGGAATTATTCTTCTTACGCAATTGAGACTTGTTGATGTCAATGCACTGTACATGGAGACGACAGTGCCTTTGTGCTCCAATCTCAAAAATCGACGCAATTATAAAAATAGGACTAATATAGGATAAACTTGTTTCACTTTTTCTTAAATATGTATCATTTTTAATTGATTTATGCCATTAAACACTAAACCTACGGACAATTTTTCAGACCCGGTTGTTGTTTTAAAAAATACCTGCGCGCTACTGTGATATGTATTTGGTACACCATATGAAATTCTGAAAAATGTAATTTAAAACTAAAAAACTAGCTAAGATAGCAGCATAAATTAGTAAGATAGAAAAATATATAGTTTTATGCCCCGGGTACGCATTTATCCCCGAATATGCAACAAAAAACCCTAAAAGAAGACGGAGTAGGTTTGTGTTCAATCGGGCCGCTTTTCGGACCGCTGACATGACGAATGGACGTCTTGCGATCGGACGCCATACCTGAACATGTCTACAGAAAGATTAGGAACTTTCATTACAAAACGTAGTTGTCCGAAGAAGACTGATTGGGTGGGTTGTTTAAATTTTTACAATCAGTCGAAAATATCAACTCAATGTCAACTCAATTTCAATCAATGTTGATTAATGTAAAATAGAATGATCAAATAAAATAAAACCATGTGTAACTTTCCACTAGGTTAGTATTCTGTGTTTTGCGCCCCAAGCCCAGTTGCGCCCGTGGCAGGCGCAACTGGGCCACCACCCCTCTTATTACGGCCCAGATTTTGTTTGTCCTTATTTTTGTAATTAATCGTAAATGATGGTAAAATTGTTGACAAATTAACGAGTAACACAACAAAGTCCATAAAATGACGACACAAAATTATTATTATATCATTTTAATTATAAATTGGATTAGAGGGTTAAAAACGAACGATACTCAGATGGTTTCTTTCATTAATATATATGTAAATAATATACAGTGTTTTAACGTCAATTCAAACCTTTTTCATTTCAAATGAAACCTTTTTCATTTCAAATGAAACCTTTTTCATTTCAAATGAAACCTTTTTCATTTCAAATGAAACCTTTTTCATTTCAAATGAAACCTTTTTCATTTCAAATGAAACCTTTTTCATTTCAAATGAAACCTTTTTCATTTCAAATGAAACCTTTTTCATTTCAAATGAAACCTTTTTCATTTCAAATTAAACCTTTTTCATCTCAAATTAAACCTTTTTCATTTCAAATGAAACCTTTTTCGTTTCAAATGAAACCTTTTTCGTTTAAAATTAAACCTTTTTCATTTCAAATGCATGCACTTGGTTTGTAAAAAATTTGGCTATTTTCAATAAATCGACCCCATATTTCAGTAAATATGTTACATTCCTGCTAAAAATATTATGGATTGGTGTCCTTACAAATTTAGAATCACCGTCTATTCCATTCAAAATAGTTTCAATAAGTTGCTAATGTTTCCACTTTCGAAACTCTGTAATAATTTTCATCTCCTTTGTCTAATGATTCTAATTCTGTTCATGAAAACCTGAACATTCTTCCATATATGTAACAGCAGGCTTCGCATTAATTTGTTGAAAAAATAAACCATTTAAAATATAAGATATTACATGATGCATGAAAAGGGCTGATTTAATAGTTTTTCCAATAAAACTCGATATTTAAATTTTGTCAAATTCTTAAAAAGACAATTTCAATGCTTGATTTATTAAATCTAAGAACTCATTTGAACTCTTAAGTTGGATATTGATATCCAGTTCAAAGGCTATATTAGAGCAGTTTGCATCATAATAGACCTACTTTTTCTAAAAAAATGTCACATCGTCATTAGGTTTTTTTCGTTCTGAGAAATCGCCAGTTTCTCAGAGATCATGGTTGCTAATAAACACATTAGATATAGTTTTGACGTTGCGAATTGAGATTGTCGTGGTTAGGCGGTGACGCAAGTCGAGCATGACGTATGTGCAGGCATTTGAATTTACTTTAAAAATAGTTAAAATTCTTTCAAATTATTTGGAGTCTTCTCATTATTTCGAAATGGACATTTTTCGAGATGTCGAAAGACGAAGTAATTATAACGGAAGGCGTCAAGTAGATCAAGGCCCACGTCTGACTTTGCGAACATAACTTTAAATTATGGAGTATTTTTCTGCCAAAAACTGGATTAGGTTTTTATGAAAAACGGAATTATAAATCAATCTATTTAAAATCAAGGCTAACGCTTTCATTTTGTACTAAGCTAAACTGATGCAAAATCATTAAAATAAATTCAAAGAGTCAAATAACTTACAATCTGCGTTTTAATGTCGCTAAAATATATTTGAATTGGCCTAGTTTATTTTTTATTAATTCAATGCACTGGTTTAAAGACCTTATATATTAACCCTATCGGACCGGAAATCGTGGAACAGAGACGGGTATCTTGCGTCTCATCATACACTCTATCGATGACAAGTCGTGCCATAAAGATACCTCTACACGTTTAAACATTCTCAAAAAAATTTTTTTATAGAACTTCTGAACAACAGAATGAATGTCTTGAAGTCGAAGCTCAATTGTTCGTGTTGTCTTGCGAACAGGAGTTTGTTTTTATAATTTAGATACTCACTTCATTCTTATTGTTGACTGTATTTATTATTCCCCCTTGACTGCTCTGGAGTGGCGTCATTAACTGAGTATCACCATTCCTTTGCAATATCTACTCCTATATAAGTAAATTGGCTGGCTTGCACGATAACCCTGTCCTTTTATTTTTGCAACACATTAATAGACAAAAATAGCTGAACAACAGAAAGCATATGCCACGCACGTTGAATTATTGTGGACTATCAACAGTGTTAAGGTTCATTTATCGAGCTCGTAATACGGTGCGGCGGAGCTGACAGAAACGCGGATTTACATTAGAGCATAGCGTGTCTGCTCTCCGGTCCGAAGGGGTTAATTCAGAAAAATGTTCGATGTACTGAACATCAAATTTCGTTAAAAAATGTTGAATAAAATCACCAATTTGAATATATCGTTTATATCAATATCATCGTTTGAAGTTGAAAATATTTTTATGTCTTAATATCGTGCTAGAATTTTTCTCAAAACTTACATCGGAATTGCGATTTCGATAAGTATGAAGGTCGATTGAACCGATTAGCAATAAAATATAAAAAAATGCGTTCAAAGCGGAGCAAATTGATAAATGCCAATTCTTAAAATAACTATGATAAATGTGAAACATTTTCGAAAGATAAGAAACTCCCCCCCTGATAGCCCCTTCGGGCAATAATAGATCGTTCGTGGATTTAAATATATAATTCGAAACCAGTATAAACAGCCCCCGGCCAGTTAACTTCAGCCCGGCAGTTTGCGTCAAATGTACTTTAATATCCGATCGAGGGTGACAGCATCCCAAAAATCAAATATTTTCATGTTTTATCGCATCTCAAATACTCAATCAATGGACAGTCATATAAAAAGATATTACAAGGCAGTCTTGGAACTTCAAATTTATATGTTTACATCCTGTTGTTTAGTGGCAATCAATTTTATTGCGAAATTCAACTGATTGATCTCATGGTAGTCTAATTAGTAAGCCGCTAACCTTTCGGTCGGTATATGTGCGACATTCTACTTTATTATCGACCATAACTCGTACCACCAATGCTGTAAATCTGGCTGAGATTTGGAACGAAACGAAGAAGAATTATGGGCAGCCTGTGAATTCGATAACAAAAATTGACACCAAGGAAAGTCAAATCAAAATACAAACCGTTTACAAACATAGTCATATTCGCAATCTCAAACCTGCTCATTTCCATAGCGCTAAATTGTCATTCGATTTTTGGTGATACGTATTGGTTTTTATTCGTAATCTACTAACAAAAGAAGTAAAAGCGTGTTCGAATGCCTTTCATTCGTAACTAAATTAGATAAAACGTTTGAATATTTCACTTTTCGTTCCTTTGAATTGTACTTTTGTAAAGTGTTATTTTTTAAAAATACCGAATAAAACCTGCAACTGCAGCGTAATTTTGCAATGATATTATTGCAATATAACATGATTGAATTGAATATGCCATTTTCGATACTTCAGACGGATTGAAAAATGATTCCCAATTTGCCTTCTACACATGGATAGGATTATTTGGATAGGAATTATAATTCATGTAGGAAATATGCGAGAATATACGATTGAGTAGCGAAATTATCAATATTCTTAAATGATAATTTAATTATTGCTGAAAATTCGATCATTCACTCATGGGCATTTCTGTGCGAATTTAATAATAGTAGTATTTACTTTTGCAAATCCAGAAAATCAGAATAAACCTGAATCGAGACGACGCCGATTTTTTTCCCTTAATCTGAATTTGAACCCGAATCTTTACAGATCTAAATCAATAAACGAACACTTTGGAATTGCATATTAATTCCATTTATAACGATCTAGATTACATTGTTACATAAACATACTTAAAATAAGAGGATCTTGTATGAAATGATGACACAAAGACCAGAACATAAAATCCGCATAAATTGAGCCATGTAATAAAAAACGAAAATAAATTTTTAAAAACACGAAAAAAACTTTCAAAATTTACACCATCCCAATGTGAATTTTTTTGCAATGTTTTTTACGAGTCCTCGTATGATGTATATTTGGATTATCTGGAGCATTATATATTACAAAATATTTACATAGAAATAAGCTATAAATTGGTACTAGACCAGAAAAGACTTATGGAACGGTTTTATTTGGTTGGCAAAAATTGTTGATATACCAGTTTCTGTGTATGTTTTAAAAAAGGATTGATAAAATTAGATAATTTTCACCTGTTCTTATTTATAGTATAATTTATGAACATATCTGGAGTATGTCGTTCTTGTAAGACGCCTCTGATTTTTGCTGAATAAATTATGTCAGGCTGTTTTCAAAGGTAAACCACTCTGCATTGTTTCGTTGTTTTGTCATTAATTCTGAACGAATGATCGAGACGATCTATCTATCTTTTTTTTTTTGATGATCTTTTAAAGGTTCATTTGTATGATTTCGCGTGCATTATTTCACATGAGTCTTCTGCGAATGTTTTTAGTTGTTACGATGATTTCATCTTGAGTGTTCCAATCCGATTATGGCTGCTGCATTGTCGGCACGGATAATGTTTTCTAAGATGTTTCCAGAAATCGGAAGGTCGATTCTCAGTACATTTTCCCATGGCCTCCATAGTTTACGATCCTATTTTTCTATGGTGGAAATGGTGTCATTTTTACACACGCATTTCGAAAATAAGCGAAGGGAAATCAGTCAAAAACTTTCTTTGTGACTATCTTTTTTGAAAAATCTACATTCGCCCGATAGATTTCTCTGTTATTGAATACAATTGTAATATTAATAACAATGCCGCAAATCACCATGAATGAGCTATTCAAGCCACTTTTACTTTGGATCGAAAATTTCTTTCCTTAAATTTCCCATTATTCAAATCGTAAAAAAATTGTGACCTTACTCTTAAATAATACGGGCACGCTTATAACGAGCTCTAAATATTTCCTGGTTCGCACGCTCAACTTATTATTGAGTTTTTTAATAGAGTGCACCTGTAGTTAAGGTGTTTCGAATAAATCAATTAATAGACTGTAGTTGATCATGTTAAGCTCGTAAAACACTCAAATAAATTCAAACATTTTTTAAGTGTACGATTACTTCTTAATATTTACACTTTCCAATCCATGACCATTTTTGATAGTTGACCGGATATTATCTTGTATATTATAAGGTGTGTGGATGTCTAATTTAATTTCTTTTCTACTTTATTTGTTTATCTCTAATATATAGTATAGTTTTTGTTCTTTTACCGAGGACGTGAATTTATGAGATTACAACTCATCTTGTTCCCTGTAATTTTCCTTGGCCACTTTACAGCGTCTATAGTGTAAAATTAGGGAGGTCAAGGGGAGCAATCCCTGTACAGCGTTCAAAAAAATCGTTTTTTTTTATTACGCATTTCGAAAGTATAACACATTAAGAGTATACTATGAAAAAGAAAAATCGGAATATGAATTATTTACGTAGTTATAGAGCGTAATCAGGAGTACGCCGGAACCGCTGTGAACTAGGGAGTCAGGTCAGGTAGGAACACATGGAATTGAGGAACCTTTCTTTCCTAATACATTTGTTTAAATCTTTTGTATCTTTATTTTTATTATAGGAGATGTTCTTAAAAATATTTAAAGCAAAATTATCGTCATATTTCACTTATATATCTCTAACTGTAGGTATACGAAATTAAAGTTGCTCGAAGTCAGCTCGAAGTTGCTCGAAGTCAAATTTAGTTCGATAGTTTGTGGTGTGTGGTTGAATTTTCGAAGCAAAAATGTCAAAATATCTCAATAAAGGAACGAAAGGTAGAGAAGTTCGAGGAATTTTAAAAAAGAGACATTATCATGGGAACCCGACTGCAGTCAAAAGCTGGTACAAATGGCAGAAAACCATTGCTTAAAAAAATACCCAAAGCTTAAAGATCTGACTCCATTACTTGGCCAAGAGATAAAACAGCATCTCTTACCGATTATTTTAGCACCATTAACACGTTTTTGAATCCGTTCCACTTTTCGTGACGTTCAAGCCTAGTTGCCCTATCGCGCATATAAAAGTTTCACTTCGACAATATAAATATGATAAATAAATTATTGCTTTCGGTAACAACAAGGTTTTTCGATATAAAAACGTACATTTAACTGTTTATTTTCAATAACATTCATATTATATGATTTCAGGGACTAATTTTAAACTATCCCAATTTTTTGCTTGTTTTCTTTTGGCAGATAAACAACGACTTCTATGGCAAAACCTTAAAAGACCCAGAGGCATGATAAATCTGCATAAAAATAATAGGTAAAAAAAAAAACAACCCAAAAAAGGGCTATTTTCGATGGACTGAAATTTGTATGTGAAAACATTGTTTGTGTAGAAACATATTTGTGTACAATCTTCAAACTTCCAACTTGTCATCTGTATAAAATTTGCTTTGATATCGATACCGAATCTATTATTTTTAGCTCTTGTAAAATTAAAATAAGGTGGAACAGGGTCTTTCAATATCAATGAAAACGCTCGAAATATATATTTTTTAAACATATTCAAGATTGAGCATAGCAATATTATAAAAGTTTCGCAAATAAAATATTCGGAGTGCTAGATGTATTTAAGAAAATATAGCTTAAGGCACTCTGATTTAAAAACTTTTAAAAGAAACTGATTATACTGCTGACATGAAACCGCAAATTGGCTTAAAATACACCGAAATGAGATTTTTTATTGGGTGTGTGAATAAGTTCCTGCCGTTTCGTCATCAGATGGCGGTATAACGATTGTGCATGTATAGCTTAAATGGTGATACATCTATATTGAAGGTCGTACTATAAACATTTTTTGTAGCGTGAAACATGTTGAACTTTGTGCAAAAATAAAACGTATTTGCAGGGAATTTTACTGCATTACTTTATTCAAAATAAAATCTGCAGCTGAAAACATAGAATCCTTGTGGAAACATGTGATGATCATGCTCTGACAAAAAGAACAGAAATTGGTTTAATGGCTTCAAAGATAATGATGAGAACGCATTGGTGCACCAAAAGAGTTTGAAGACGAAGAATTGCCATCTGCAATCTGAATTTGCAAAATCATTAGAAGTTGGTCAAATAACAGTTTTGAAAGGTCTGACAGCATTGGGAATAATACAATAGGATCTTGGATGCCTTACGACTTGAAACTGAGACATCTGAAAATGCATTTTTTCGCATGTGAATAGCTACTTCAACGGCAAAAAAGAAAATGATTTTTTAAGACATACTCTTCCGACATTGCTCCTTCTGGAATTCTAATCGATGACTCCATGACTTGCTGTGAATCGATGACTAATGACGCTTAATACGAAAAAATAGATTAATTCTTGGATAGCCTCAAAAGATGTGTATTGTTTTCAAGATGGAATTTAAATGCTGCCAGAAAGATCAAAGGCAAAAGTGGTAGCTAGTGATGGAGAGTTCTTCGAGGAGGGCATAAAGAAACTTGTGCCATGTTCCACCACATGCATTGAACAGGACGGCGGTTATGTGGAAAAATAGTCAACAAGTGTATCAACAATATCCTCTTTTTGTTTTCAAATATACTTTTAAAAAAATCTAGTACAATTGAAAAAATATTGTAAAATTGCTGTATCAAATCTATTATTCAAGGAATTCAAGGAATAACTTTGGTGTGTCGTAGGTAAGAAAAAGTTGCGGAGCACTGCTTTAATTGCTTTAACTGCTTCTTTATTGCATTTTTAAAATAAATGATTTATTTGGAAGAAAAACGGCAGGAACTTATTCACACACCCAATATTAAAACCATCATATTTATTATTTTTGAAATATGTCCCGCAATGATCAAGAATTAATATGATTATGTATAAACTTATTTGTTTGTATTATTTAGAATGTTTAGATAAATATTCAATCTGTTCAAGTTTCAATTCTTCAGTTTTGAGACAAATCGAATACATCTAACGAGGCGATTCAAAATCAATGTCGTATATTAATCGCAATTTATGGTATTATGCAAGTGGCCCATTTCGTTTTTATATCATACATTAATATATTTCCGGAAGAGCGTTAGTCGATCTGAATTAGAGACTAATGTTCCATTCGGAGGAATGAAAAAAATGTAGCAGAAACTAAGCCAAGTACTTCCTTGTATGCGTAATTGTGATTAAAAAAATACAATTTACATAACACAAAAGAAGAATACACACATTTCGACATCTCACATTTTATACAGCATCCGAAGATAAGGGGTTTTTCGTTTCGTAAATAGGTATTTAAATGTAATTAACAGCGATACGTTTCGATGTACATCATTATACTATGGATCCATTGATTTTGTTCAGAGTGCCTTTTAATTGCCGGTGAATTTGGATATATTTAGTGGTAGATTTATCTATGGATACATAAGGCGCGCGCCTTGGTCCTCAGAAAGTTTTTGATCCACCGTGTAATTCAAGAAGGTGAAATCGTAATAGGAAACCGCGTATATCGAGGGGTGAATGTTAGAATTTGTCCCAGGCTAAAAAATAAAATGGACCTAAGGGGGCCTCAAGCTTAAATTGCATCAAGGTCTTCTCAAGTGCTAAATCCGCCACTGTAGATATTAGAAATGGCGTAAAAAGTTGTTTAACTTATATATTTTATTGTCCAAATGCGACTTATGTCTCGCATATGAATGTATACCACATGCTGTCTTGTGGGATCATTTACTGGTTTTGAGCATTTCTTGTTCAGGGTCGTCTCAATTTACTAATAGTACTAATAAGAACAGTTATACAAGGCATTTTGAACAATACATCCCAAAATAGATGCAGTTACGTAGCAAGATCATTCAATGGCTAGCCCTGATGAGCTCTGTTGAATTTATTAAAAAATAAAATTAAAACACCAAAATCCATTAAAATCTACAGACATTTTTGGATTCACCGATAATCATTTTTAAGTATTATTTTTTATTTCTACGAAAAAACATGGAGGTTCATACCGGGGATTTAAAAGTGGCTAAAGGCATCGAATACAATGGAATAAAAAATACAAATTAAGAACAATAAAATTTTAACAAGATGACCACATTCACGGATCGCTGGAGCATAGTGGCCTCATATAAAGTTATTAAAACATTGCTATGAAAATTACTGCTGCTGACAGTGAATCGTAAATCACAGAAATTTACGCTTTTTGGACATGACATCCATTTTTATTATCATTATAAACGCAACCTCCGCAAAATAAATATTGTGCCTCTCAAAAATTTATCAAACGCAAGTAAATCATTTATCTTTATATGTACACTCGGATCTCGTACAACACGGTTTGGAGGATTGGATTATAAACTACATCTATAATGCCTGAAAAACAATCCAAATTCCTGCTGGAAAAATCTGTGGCTAGACGTAGTCTCTGAGAAAATGTTTTACCATCAATAGAAGATGAATACCAAAAGACAAAAAAATTTTTTAGTGATATTGGTGGAGAAGGTTTTGATGACATTCATGACATCCAAAAAATACTGGAGGATCGTACATTAAACGAAGTCAAAATATTAAACGAATTTATCACAATTTATTACTCAGAAAGCAGTTGCAGCCAAATAGCTACATATTTCACATTAAAAACAGTTCATGAAAACATAAAATTTACTATTAAATTAGATTTATTTTTTATATAAAATTATCTTCTGATATTTTTTAGAACGCAAACCCTAATTTTGTATGAACTTCAAACCTTGTATAACACGACTTATTTGCGGAATCATACAACCGTGTTAAATGAGGCCCGAGTGTATATTGAATATACAGAAGCAATGACTTACAAACAAACATTAAATACTACGTGTCTATTGTTCAATAATGCATAGAGTATTTAAATGAAGGCCATAAAGATTTCTCACACAGTTGAGATAAACGATAAAAAAATCTTTATAATTAATTTAATTAATAATATGAATATAATGCTATTTTCCTCAAGAGGTGAAGCTATTGTTTTACATTTTTATCTTTACTTTTTAATTAGTTCTATGAGCAATATAATATTAACGCATAATTAAGTAATGTCAGATCTAAATAACATTTTGATAGAGTTATAAATAATGAAATGAACGTTCACAACTACTAAAGTGGGTTATTCGACATCGATATGTTAGGTCTTCCTGAATGAAAACAGCTTACAAATTACGATTTGGACCGAAGGTGTCAATTTTGGTTTGGACGCTTTTAATCGAGCCACAGAACATTACAGGATTTCCCTAAATCAGGACGATTCAAATTTTGATGAAGATATACTGTGATCTTTAATTAAATAAGATCATCGTCAATCAACTGAGAAATTAAGTCATCTCCCGCATCAACTCATATATGTTCATTTAACTCGTTCGTCGCTACGTTCACCAGATATGCGCGACGGGCGTTCCCCTTGTGGAGGCCCCGTAAAAATATATAAAACATAAAAAGATATAAAACTATGTTTAAAATAAAATATAGCATGATATTCATTAAAACTATTCAAACACATATGAGATGATTTTGTACAATTAGGACAATATGTTGAGACCCTTTTTACATTTTTTTTCACTTTCTGGCGATCAAGAATTAGTCTCATCTTTTTATAACAAAGAGTACAATTCATTCTAACAGATTTGCCCTGCGGACTTGTATAAATTTCTAATCCATAAAACGCTTTTTTTTGTTTTCTTCTTTTCATTATCGGGCCTAGAGTTTTCCGACCATAACTATTATTTTACTAGAAGTTCCCGGAATTTTCTGATTAGATTATAAACAAATACTGATATATTTGCAGAAAAAGTATGCTTTTCAACCGAATGAAAGTTCTGGGGTCTCACTATTACATATTTCTATAACGACTTACAAATGTTTACGAACGTGTTTCTATAATATCTTCCAGACGACAACTGTCTAATTATCTTTCGAAATCGACACGAAACTTGCATTCCTACCCTTTTCAGTTCGCACTTGCTTATCTTCACTTTGTATTAGTTATTTTGGCTAATGATAGAGTAATTAGTGAAGCTTATCGATCTAAGGTAAATAATACATATCGCTATTTCTTCTGTTTATGCTCCGACTATCGAATTTGGGTTCCGTGAAAAACAACACTGATTCAGGCTGGGCGACAAAAGTGTTAACGCATTGTTAAAGTTACCTATAAAGGTATTTGAATGCCGCACGAACTGTCCAAGTAGAGCAACAGAATATATGCGAATCATTTATTGTTGACAATCAAACATTTAAAAAAAAATTATAAGAAAAATGACCAGATTTTTTCAATCAAAGAAGAATTATATTTAATTATGATACGTCTAAAAAATAAAACAACTTGGCTGAGAAGTTCTATCACATCCTCCGTATTTTCCAGATTTAGCACTTTTGGATTATTACCTATTTCAATCTATTTAGAATTCATTAAAAGATAAAAAAAAAACATAAATGAAGTAGAAAATAATTTGATGTTGGATTTTCAGTGGAAACTATCGAGTTTCTATAAGTTGTTGTAGTGGTAGAAGTTGTTTAATATTATTGACTTTTAAAAAAAGATTTCTTTCAGGAATGTCAAACTTTGCAAAAGCGCATATGCATCGAATGCAATTCAACCTACGTTGTTATCTGTTTATTATATATATTTGTCTATTACATACACGTATTTCATCACTACATATTTGTTATCTGTTTAATATATCTGTTCAATCAAAATACACAAGGGTCAAAAATAGAGATGAGGTTCATCAGCCCTAACTCGGATTTGGAGAGAGGCCCACTCGCCAATTCGCACTCGACTTGCACAACCATGAGATATCAAAGTATATCAAGGCTGCTCGTTGTTAGCTTTGGGCCTTGCCGTTCTTAAACCGTTTCTAACATAATATGTTTTTGCGCCAAAAATTACACACATACCTAATCTCCAAAAACAATGATAGACGTTCGCGCACTTTCACATTATTTCAGGCGGTTTCAGATTTCGCCACGGCCCGGGGTCAAAACGATATGACCCTATAATTACGCTCCAAAATAATGCCAAAAGAATATTTTTGGAATTGCAATTATGACATTTAACAACACGCGATAATTAATTCTTCCAAGTCTGTTCTAAATGCTGCTAACTATCTCGCGATCACAATAACGAACGATGCTTATTAATCAGAATCATGGACGATAAAACGACGTTAAATAAGTGATATCGCCCTCTCTGTTCACCAGAATTAAGAAATTCATCATCATTATATGTATATAACAAAACCGTAAGTATTTTACTACAACTTGAAAATGAGTTCATATAAAATATAGAAACCAAAATATTATAATCAGTATTTATTGTAATCACAACTACATACAAGTAATCATGAAGGATACATTCTGGAGAATGTAATTACATAGTTCTGTATTATATGTATTATATATATTCGATATAAATTAAATTCACAAAGTTATAAACCAATGAGGAAAAGCTGCGCTTCGCGAAGCTGGGGAGAGGTGATGCTTTAAACAAGTTTTTCTCAAAACTACTTTTTCCAAGCTCATGGAAGTGCTCCCACGCGCCCTATATGAGCATTCTTTATAAAATTTGACAGAAACGTGTATAATAAACGTTTTCATCGTATAGACTACAATTATCCAAAATTATTGAAAAATGTTTATTTAATTAACAAAAAAACTACAAAAAAAGTTGATAAAAATACACATTTTTCTTCAATCGCTCACTTTATTTTTATTTTATAATATTTCTTTTTAATTATAGTCTAAGCTATAGACAATATTATACAAATTAAAAATGTGTTTAAATTTTTTGCTGTAAATCGCTTATTCAGGACTTAGGACTTCCATCGTGAATAATGTCATCGTTCGCGCACCGACATTTTCAAGAAAAGAGGGAATTAGAATATTTTTGCTGTGAAAGAAAAGATAAATTAATTTGCTTGATATGTAATAATGTTATTAATAATTAAAACTGCAAAGATTCTTTATCCGGAAAATTTGAAGCATTTTCAAGCAATCGCTTTGTCTCGAAATACAGTTGTAGACTGAACTACTGATTTAGCCGCCAATTTAAGTGATCAGATAAAAATCATCTAGTTTCCACTTATGAAATGATATGTCTCCTGTCAGATCCAGAATTAACGAAGCTCACCTTGGGTCAGTTTTGAAAGTAATCACTGCTAGCAGTATTGCCCCGGAATAGAAAGGATAGTAGCTGATAAAATATGCCAAGTGTTAGGAAGAAAACATTAAATTCCATTAAGTACCTCGTAATTCAAGGCCCAAAGAATATGTTCATCCTTTAAAGAACACAATATCCTTATATGCGACATGTAGAAATCGTAATTGAAATACCATCAGTTGAAAAATTAGGTCTATTCTATGTCCTGAATAGTGAAATCGTAATAGGTAAGCGTGCTTATCGAGAGCTGAATGGGTCTTTTCCTAGCACCCTTCATATACGACTGGGTAGCTTTAGAGAGCTTTCATAATATTAAAATGTTTCCACGAAATCCGCATGGCAGTTTATGTTTAATTCATAATATTTTTTACAAATATAACTTTTAATGTGTCACTGATAGATCCAAAATACTGGCAAAATATGTATATGTAATTCTTTACTTCCAAAATAGAAAACCATTATCCAAAAGTTGTTTTTCACACCCGATTTAACATTATTGGTCGACTATTGCAAATGTATCCATGGTCAATGTTAATCACTCGTCTCAATATTAATTTTTGAGGAGCAAGAACTCAAGCTAAACTTGGTTCAAGATGTGTACAGTGTATTTACGAAACGAAATGAGATGAATGGCGAAGGTTCTTATTTAAAATTGTGTTCCAGGTCCAATTTATGAATTGACAGTTGTTCGCTAATTACAAGACACTACAAAAACGTCTAATCGAAGGCATTTGTAAATAGCTTATTTTTAAAATATTGATGACACCAGATGAACATGAAGAAACACCATCTAAACGATTTTTTTATGGCGCTAAATTCCTGGCTTGTTTTTCGCACATTACTCTTGAATGTTTTGTATTTAGCGTTTTTTAATTAGAATGTCCACGTTACATAATATTACAAATTTTTTTGGATATAAAATTTATGATATTTCAAAGTCAAATAATATTTTTATTCGAATATAGTTGTTTGACACGTTTAGTTTATGTTAATGAAAAAAATAATCTAACGCACTTATTAAACCCGTGTTGCCGATTGGCAATATAACGATTTTTTGACCCTTTCAAACTGGAGAACATACATGCTACGCTCTAATGTAAATCCAATTTTCTGACAGCACCGCCGCAGCGTGTAATAAGCTTGATAATGAACCAGACTCATAAATGAACCTTTACAATGTTGATAGCATACATTATTTATTTGGAATATTTTATCTGCTTTCTATTATTCAGCTATTTTTCCCTATTAATGTGTTGCGAAAATAAAAGGTTCCGTGCAAGCCAACCAGTTTACTTCTGAAGGAGTAGATTTTGCAAAGGAGTGGTCATACTCGGCTAATGATGCCACTCCAGGATAATCAAAGGGGGAATAACAAAATTGATCAACGATTAGAATGATCTTAATTATCAAAACAAACGTCTGCTCTCAAGACAACACGAACGAAAGTCATTCGTCATTCGAAAGTCAAGTAAATTTTATGATAGTTAAAGTATTATTTAGAATACGATTTTTTTTTAGATATTGAGAATGTTTAGACGTGTAGGGGTCCACCTTTATTGTATGTTCATTTTTTCATTTTTTTATGAAATAAGCAGAAAACCCTAAAGTTAATGTAGGTAGTAACGGTTGGGGGTTGGACTCATGGCTCAAATATTTTTTATTTAAATCTACAGAAAGTGTGCTGAACCATGTCAAATTCAACATACGAATTCAAATGAAACACACCTTACGTATATATTTTAAAAACGTCAAATCGTTAATGTTCGAATTTGACATAACGCTAATAAAGACTAAGGTTATTCATGAATAGATAGACAGGTGCGATTTTGGCTGATTTATATCCTCAGTTGGATATCTTTATAAAGCTCACACGTGCTGTTGCCAGAGCATTGTAATTTGGAGCAATTTCATGAGCTTTATCTATTTGGAGTAGAATTCGAAAGGGATTGATCGAATACTACCCGCGGGTCAATCGTTTTATTGCCAAAATTCTAAATGTCAAAGTTGAGGCTGTGCCTTTCGACATGGACCCACAAATCGGTAGAATAATTAGAAGGTGGTCTTAATTAAAGCAACGATAGCGCGTTTGGTGATGTTATTGAATATCGCTTTATGTGGTATTTAATTGGGTTAACTCTTTACGGTCTATAAACGCGTTTTCGCGCGTTAAAAGTGTCAATAATGCTACCATGTGAACACTGAGTTCGGACCATAAAGTGTTCTGATACTTTAGTTGTGCAATAAAAATGGATGATTGTTATTATTTTCATGTTTTTTCAGCATTAATTATGTGTTTGGCGACGACCGGAACTTTTTTATACTGAGATTAAGAAAAAGAAAGAAAAAATAAATGATAACGAGCCAATGATTATACGCCGTATAAATCCACTTATCTCTCAGAACCGCGCAGCATGTATAAAGCTTGTATTTAAATACGTAAGCCCTGTCGATAGCACACAATTTTCGTTCATTTCTTCGCGCAAACACAAACAATAAACTTAAAATCGATTAACCAAAAGCAGCTGAGCCATCAATTGAAAAGCATTGGGAAATTATAATATTCAATGTGGTTTTGGGGAGTGGAGCATTTGAATTGTATTTGAAAGCTTGTCGATTCTATTTTGTTGGGCCTAAAAGTGATCGATTTTATAACATTTTTTTATGCAAAAAGTATTAAATATAGAATGTTGATATTTAGTGTGTTGATCTTTATTAAACATAACAATATTTTTTAAAGTTTGACAAAGTATGATAGTGAGAGTGGAGGAAGCCACGTATGTCGGTGCGCGAGCATGACATTCTTCACCATGGAAGTTCTAAGTCCTAAACAGGTAATTTGCAGCAAAAAAATTAAACATATTTTTACTTTGTATAATATTACGTATAGCTTAAACTATAATTAAAAATAAATATTGGAAAATAAAAAAATAGTGAGCGGTCGAAGAAAAGTTTGTGTTTTTACCAACATTTTTTATAGTTTTTTGTTCATTAAATAAACAGTTTTTAATATTTTTGGATAATTGTAGTCTATACGATGAAAACGTTTATTATACACGTGTCTGCCAAATTTCATAAAGAATGCTCATATAAGGCGTGTGGGAGTAGTTCCATAAGCTTGGAAAAAGTAAGTTCAAGAAAAACGCGTTAAAAGTTCTTCCTCCCCTTAGCTTCGCGAAGATGATGATTTAATTATTGTTGCAAATTCAATCACTCAAACATGGGCGTCACCTCAGCATTTACTTTTTCAAATCCAGGAAATCAGGATATATCTGAATCAAGATGATCGATCAGATATATTAATATGTCCGATCTCTCAAATTTGTTGATACGGTGAAATAGTTTTCCACAATCTGAATTTGAATCCAAGCCTTTATAATAAGAGTCTAGGATCTAAGTCACTATACCAACACTTGGTTTTGGGTATTATAATAAAACCTAAAAGGATGATCACCAATTTCTGCATGGAAAATAAAACATGCCAGATACAAGGTTCGGGAGCAGGCAAACATATCAAATGTTTTCCGAGTCTGTAGTCTGTGTGACTAATGATTAGTGATCTAGGGTTAAAAACGTATACGTACAAACTATTACAATGCTATAAGAACTAGAAATGAGAATTTATACCAACTCGAGTTTTTATCAAACCGTATAAAACCAATAACTAAAGTATATCCGTATATAGTGTATTAACTTCAATATGAACCTACCAAGGCTGTTGAGAGTATTGAAAGTGCATACCAACCTTTTTTATGCAATCCACATTTCATTGAGTTGTATTCATGTTAAAAGCAGCTAAATCTCGATGTGACACGCTGATATAGCAAATACGATATAATCAGGCATGCCAACCATATTTTTTAAGAGATCAAAAAATGGACAATACGACAGCATTTAACACGTAATATCCAAGGTCTTTCACCTACGATCCATATTCGTCAACGGTGTAAGCTTCATCAATCATTTTTTTGCCCCTCCCCTCATAGCAAATCCTATTGAGACGAGTGAAATCCTTGAAATTTACAACCATTATAGAACCGGCGTATCGAAAAGTCGCATTTGTAGGAGAATGTACGGACTCATCTTCGTAATGGTGTCCGAAGGATTGTTGCTTAATGCTCTTTAATAGGCGCGTTGCTGCGATTAGATTGTGCAAAAATTGAAACGAATTTCAAAACATCACGCACATTCCGACTGCAATGAATGATTTTTTTAAAAATAATTATCAATTAAGCATCAATAAGTTTGCATGTTTATTCCTCATCGTCATGGCATTTTTAATATCAATTAACATGCGCGAATACTAAATGCCTGTGTAATCAACTTTGTACGCGCAATAATTGAAGAATATTGTCAATACTTGAACGCTTGAAAACATTTTAAATGGTGATTAATCTAGTGGAATAAATTCTCGTTTAAGTAAGTGTGTAATTTGGCGAATAAATATATAAATATAATCAGCTGTGTGAAACTTCTGCACAATGACTCAAGCTTATTAAAGTCATTTTTCTCAAAATTGATTAAAAAGAATATTACAATGTCTCAAAGAACACGCTCCTAACGCAGGCCATTGTTCGCCAAACTAATTTGTAACGCCGAGTTTACATATCTGGGCTTATTGTTTGGGCTGCTATCTCGATGATTGAATTAAATCAGCAACAAAGACTTATCTTTTTAATTAAAAATAATTTTAGCATTTAAATGAGAGGCTGCGGCCCGCAATGGGTTTGATTGTTTCTTTTGATTCGGCAGCCAAGGCCAAAAAAAATAACGATTACTTTTATAATGGCAGAAATTCTGGGCGCGACTCGTAATCCGAAAACCTAAGCCTTATATGGAGATCTGGTGCACATTAAACACGATTCGGATCTATTATAATGCAATAAATGAAAAATTGTCCATCGTTTATTATGAAACACACTTCAGGCGCTGTCCAAAAGTAACGAATAATATCCGTTATTAATAATCTTTTTGCCGATCGAATGCATATCATGAAGTCGCAGACCTCATTCTTATCGCTTAATTTCAACAGTAACATTTTAACACGATACGGTTTCGACTATGCATTTTCGTGCGATACCAACAGTGTTGTCAATGCTTGTAATATTTCAAGCATATATAATTGCAGTTAACCCATTCGGACCGGAGAGCAGACATGCTATGCTCTAATGTAATTCCACTTTTCTATCAGCTCGGCCACAGCATGTAACAAGCTTGATAATGAACCAAGCTCAATAAATGAACCATAAACACTGTCGATATCATACAAAATTCCTTAATTTCTTCTGCTTTTTATTGTTCAGATATGATTGCCTATTAATGTGTTGCGAAAATAAAAGAACAGAGTTATCGTGCAAGCCAGCCAATTTACTTCTGAATGAGTAGATTTTGCGAAGGAATGGTGATACTCAGCTAATGACGCCACTCCAGAACAGTCAAGAGGGAATAACAAAATTGTTCAACGATAAGAATGAAGCTTATATCTTAATTATCAAAACAAACGCCTGTTCACAAGACAACACGAACAATCGAGCTTCGACTTATAGACACGTATTCTGTTCTTAAACCTTGTCCGTAGCAAAGTGACATAGTGAATTTTGAGCAGAATTTTTTTTAGCACAACCTTGCTACCGATATATGAGTGTATGATGAGCCGCAAGTAGGGAATCCAATCCCGAGCCAAAATTTCGATCCCGGGATTTCGGGATTTCGTTAGACAATCCCGGGACCAGTGCCGGGATCCCGGGATTGGGATTTTCAATATTTTAAGAAATTACCTTGATGAGTTTGATCAAAAATTACTAACCAGTCCATTCGTTCAATATAAAAAATCACTTGAAGGCCAAAGAATTTTATTTATTTAAGAAAAGATAAAAATACAATTCAAAAATAGATAAATATAACACTAAAAAATTTAAATATTATTTTGAAAATATGCTCGAAGTAACACTAACATTAAACATTAGTGTTTCGTCATTTAGTCTGGATCTGATTTTGGAAGTCAGACAACTTGCTGCTGAAAATGCACGCTCAGCTTCCACACTCGTTGGAGGTATCGTCATCAGATATTTAAATGCTAGTTCGAGTTGATGATCGCGTGAGCCCTCATTTTCGTATAACACCATCAATGTGACTGATAAAATTCTTTTCTGCTGAGACACGGACTAAAAATCGCAAAATTCCCGATTTCCCGACAAATTATTTATTTCCGTCGCTGCAGATGAATACTTATATACTATAATACTTTGATGTGATTCGTAATTATATTACGGAGGAATACAAAAAATCTGAACCCCGTATCTATTATATTTCATATCGATATTCCTACTATTAGAGTCGAGGTGTAGTAAATACATCACCGGTAGGGAAAGGTTACTATAAAAATTTGAAAAACATACATGTACGCTATATATGTATACATAGATTAGACAGTCACTGCTCCTATGCGTCGCCTAAGTTCGCCAATTAGTAATTACGCCACTGTTTCCAAGCGTCCAGATTTCGTCGGGAATGTCTCGATTTAGTAGCCTTTATCGTGCTGGTGAGGTGTACGATTTCTGTTAGATAAAAATTTCAATCCCGGGATTTTCGGGATTACGTTTTCTAATCCCGGGATTCTTAAGTACCTAAAAGTGTCCGGTACCCCGGGATTGGATTCCCTACTCCCGACGCAAATGTGTTAATATGGAGGGTTGAAATGTATCGCATGCCAATTGATCAATACTGCAATAAAATATTACAAAATCTCACATAACCATGTGCTCCATTTGTTGGAAAAAAATCGATTTGCAAAATCGCATCCGAATTAAATCAATCGGTGCTGAAGCCCCGGGCGACTTCTTATTGAACGTCAATTTTATATTATTACAGCTTACTAGAAAAATAAGTCAGTCTGTCGTATTTTAATGACGCTAATGTAAAGTGGAGCGCACTTAATCGTCGACTCTGCCCCGGGCGCAAAATTAGCTAATTTAGTATTTGGAATTTACATACGAATCCACTATTATTTAATGTTTGTGGATTTATAAATTTATGTGATATTTAATTTTGGTCGAATTTAAAAATCTTTAATTAATATAGAATATTTTTCAAATGGTTTTATAATAAAATTTGGTATCTTAATATTCCATGCATTTCAGGAACTACAACAAAAAATATTGCCGTAATATTGATTACTATTTTATAATCCTTCTATAATGTTTAATATCAGAAGATGGAAACTCAGAGCGGAAAGTTATGAAAAAAATAAAGAAATACAGAAGAGTGTATTTTTATGTGGTTCATACAAAGACGATCAATTGGACAGCCAATATCTGGTCCATTATTGTGTAAAAAAGCAATATTTTTAATACAAATTTAAATGGATATTTCGCCTTCAAAGCAAGTTCGGGCTGGCTTGACAAATTCAAAGGATGACATGGGATCAAGGAATTCGAAATTCATTCAAAAGACCTTTAGTAAGTTCCAGTGGCGCGGTAGAACCTGATATAATCTAATGTAAGTAATTAAATTGCAATGCAAACGATCCTGGATTCTAAATTTCGAATAATGAGGAAATAGTTAAAGAAATATCTGCCTCAGAAGAACAAGATCGAGAAGACGAAAAAGAGTTTTGCGATGGGGGAGATATTGATCCTATACATTTTTAATAGGGGTCCCAAATATTCGTAAAATCAATTATTCGAATATCGAATGTGAAATTGGTAAAATATTCGAATATTCGAGTATTCGAATATTTTACATATGTAGACGAGGGTGATTCAAATATAACCCGGAATTTTTCATTAGTGTTATTATATAAAAATATAAATGGAGCATCTTATTTTTCTACAAAGTTCGCTTCATTAGAAATCAATTTATTCCCTCAGGAAGGAAGGTTCTTGATCCCATCACACAAAGAAGGCAAGAAGTATCATCTTCTGTTGCGCAACGTGTTTTCTCGTAGACAAAGGCTAGAAATCAAGTGAAATGCTGAGGTTTTTGGTTTCAGCGAAATCAAAAGGATCAGAATTTTATTTACTTTTCAGCAATACGTATTTTTAAAAAAAGTGCATTGAACGTTTCTACTTTTAAGCTTGACCGTAATTTCATTTTTATTGAGCTTGCTGTTGAAAAAACCCTCTCAGTTGTCGTTGAGTTTGGTTTTATCGACAGTATCTAAAATATCACCCTTTTTTTGGCATGATCGATATTTTTGAATAGTTTTTTAATAAATTTCACACAAATTCAATAAAATAATTTCAATGAACTTGGTACTTTTTTGCATTTCTTTGTTGCTATTCCGATTGGCAGAAGAACGTCGAGCAATTTTCTTAAAAAATATATTTCTTCATCAGTAATAATTTCCGTTTTTATGTCCTTTAATGATTTTTTAATCTTCTTTAATATATTTGCCATCGTAAAAGGGGCAAATATATTCGAATATCAAATATTCGATTGGGACCCCTAATTTTGAAGCGTTTCGGTGTTTAGATGTCGCCATGAAATGGCTTGAGAACTAAAAAGAGTGTAATTCAGGACATCTTATATATCTTAAGAGTATTCGCGATTTGGCAGCTTCTAAGAGAAGAAAAATCAATAATTGTTTTTTTTTTTAATAAAAAAAAGTATTTATTATATGTGTATACATAAATCTAGACAAATAAAAATTATTCATACATTCCGTGGCAATTATGATTTTTTTTTAGATTATCCGGATTTTCGTTATGCGGACTATTTTCTTCCTCAATTAGTCCGGATAATCGAGGTTCTAATGTAGTGGCTTTCTATACCTCTGCCACCGCGCTTCGAATATTTACACATGTTAATACATTTTTGAAGATTAATTTATAAAAAAAACACAGTTTTTTGGTACATTTTACGAATATTACATTGATGTATTTTTAAATATCGATAAACAGCCTAATTAATGGGTCTAATTCTGTAATAATATGCAGACAATTCGATTTGATCATCAGTTATCGTAGTTTTGTCCTTGTTACTTCAAATTACCGCCAATTTCGGATCGACGTGACGGATTAATAAATAACATTGACTGCTAATGGTATCATTTGAAATGGCGAATCGACACTATTTTGCTGTTCACAGTTGCTGTTCCGCAAATAAAATTGCGAATGATGGATACATTTCCGAATCGATGGAATTAGCCGTGTCCATTGTTTTGCCTTTCGCCTCAATGTGAGAATGGCAAATCATTTTACAATAGGAATCCTTTCAAGGATAGACCACTACTCCTTCTTAAACGGATTATACCATTATAATTGAGACTAGTTATGTATTGTATTTTTTTCCCTGCTGCGAAACTCGACTGCCGCGCTTGAGTGGGTTTTCATAACCGAGCCATATATCATTTTATAGCGAAAATGAAAAATTACCCGCGATATCGTTCCATCACGCTAATAATTTTCTTACAGACCAATAATTATGACAAATGATCATTTTTAAGAAAAAATATAATATTGTTTTACAATTTTTCATTAAATTTGCATACAAAATCAACAATTACATTGGAATTACCAAATCGGAAAAGATTATAAGCTTTTATACAAAGTTAATTAATAAAAAAGCATTTTTAAATGGAAATTTCATTATGATAATCTAGTTCTCAATCATGTCTCAAAATGAACTGCACTTTTTTAAGATAAAATAATTTCAATAAATATTGAATAATCTCTGCACAACAAACAAATTTATAGCTAAATTAGCAAACATAAAACGTAAGCACATACATTTTTTACAGTAGATTGCGGTAGAATATCAGAAGGTAATTTATTTTTTGGTGATAAACTTTGCATTTTATTGCTATGTATGTATTTATTTTTAGCCTTGCACTATTTATGCTATGACAATGATAGCATAAATTGTGCAGTATAAGAAAACTTGACGGTTTCACAACCTAAATCGATTTCCATCTGTAAATTATACAGAATTTGTAATTTTTATTGCTGCGTGTATTTTCAACGAAGGTGTCATCTTCCTACTGCGTATGATGGAAATTATGGGCATCAAAATTGGACAAGGAATGTGGTGAAAAAAAGCTGACGCTGCATATTCCACAGCATCAGAAGAAGCAAGATTGACCCGAAAACTTGAACGGTCAGCAGAAGAAGACTTTTTTGAATAAATATAAGGTATCTTCTATGCTCTTGGAAAAGTAGATTATGTGTAAATATAACACTTTTTATTATATTTGCACATAAACTTCAGTTCAACTTTTAACGCGTTTTTCTTGAACCTACTTTTTCCAAGCTTATGGAAGTGCTCCCACACGCCCTAGAAAAGCATTCTTTATGAAATTTGGGAAACGCATGTATAATAAACGTATTCATCGTATAGACTATAATGATCTAAAAATATTTAAAAGTGTTAATTTAATGAACAAAAAACTACCAAAAATGTTGGTAAAAACACAATTTTTTCTTCGATTGCTCACTATTTTTTTATTTTCCAATATTTCATTTTAATTATAGTCTAAGCTATGGACAATATTATACAAAGTAAAAATATGTTTAATTTTTTTGCTACAAATCATCTGTTCAGGACTTAGGACTTCCATGATGAAGAATGTCATCGCTCGTTCATCGACATACGAGGCTCCCCCCATTCCCACTACTATACTTTGTCAAACTTTAAAAAATATTTTTATTTTCAATCAAGATCGCTTAGTCAACATACTAGACATCAACATTCTATATTTAATACTTTTCGCATTAATAAAATGTTATAAAATTGATTACTTTTAGGCCCAACAAAAATGGCATTTTTGACAAAGTATAGTAGTGGGAGTGGGGGGACCCACATATGTTGATGGACGAGCGTTTGACATTCTTCACCATGGAAGTCCTAAGTCCTAAACAGGTAATTTGCAGCAAAAAAATTAAACATATTTTTACTTTGTATGATTTTACGTATAGCTTAAACTATAATTAAAAAATAAATATTGGAAAATAAAAAAATAGTGAGCGGTCGAAGAAAAGTTTGTGTTTTTACCAACATTTTTTATAGTTTTTTGTTCATTAAATAAACAGTTTTTAATATTTTTGAATAATCGTAGTCCATACGATAAAGACGTTTATTATACACGTGTCTACCAAATTTCATAAAGAATGATTTTATAGGGCGTGTGGGAGTACTTCCATAAGCTTGGAAAAAGTAGGTTCAAGAAAAACGCGTTTAAAGTTCTTCCTCACCTCAGCTTCGCGAAGCGCAGCTTTATTTATTATTTATTTATAATTATTTATTAAATATTTTAATGAATTGTCTAATTATTGTATTTGAGCGTCTACAAGAATTGCAGACTGACTCCAGTTCAAAATAATGAGGTTAAAGCTCCCAGCTTAAAAGACCAAAGCGTAGGCGCTAATCCGGGATTCATAACAAAAAAATGTATATACATAAAGTTGTTGATGCGGAAGTGTTATGGTAGATAGAACAATGACCCTTAATTTTACGAAGTAAAATCGTGAGAATTATTAGGCCCTCAACATCCGCAACGGATCGATTCATTAACACAACAATTGTTCAGGAGTTGATTAATTTCGGAAAAGTCAAAATCGAAGGTCGAATCGTTTGACTTGGTATATAAATGGGCTTATAATTTAACAAGAAATGGCGTATTTACACCACAATTATGAATATTTTTTTGCCTTAATTATAATAAATAAAGAATTCAGAAGTTGATACGGTATGGTAATTTTATAGTGTACAAAGGGTCCCAACATTTCATGTTTACGAATGTTGTGATTATGCATATCAACAGTTGGAAAACACAATCAGAAGACACCGTTTTGAAAAACGTCACTGAATAATGTATAAGCCCGATTCAATTGACCGGTTATCGAAGCTCGCTCGAAAAGGTTTATACAATTTGCGTACGGGGCAATACGCAATATGGATCAATAAATCGGTTTCCACGTTTGATTGATTAATCTTGAGAAGGTTTCTAAGCGCTCATGAAAGGTCACACATGCATTAAAATCGGAACGCCTATGATTTATATACATAAATATGCAGAAACGAGCATAAGGAGTCCAACATTCTAATGTTAAACTTGGGCGATATTGTTTGTGGTGCATTGAGAGATTGTTAAAATCATGCGAAGGTCAGTTGGTTTGAATTCCACTATTTTGCCGGACAGGTAATTGAAGTAACTGTTGGCGATTTTGAGTAAATAATCAGTATTAGACTGGCATTCTTTGGGAAAGTTAAGAAAATTTTGTTAAACAATGACTATATTGATCTGTCATTCATTAGATCAAATTTCATTCGAATAATTGGTATCCCTTAATAAAATTCAAATAATTTTGAAAATCTCAAAATATTTTCATTAACGTTGAAATTGATAATGTCATATCTTCTTAAATCCCAAATGCAATAATTAATAGCACATGTGATGATATCAAAATTTTAAATAAAGCAAATTTAATTATTATAGTTTATAACAATACCCATTCGACTAATTTATTGTCTTCATATAAAATATATTCATTTTGATGACATCGATGAGGTGTTCTTATTTTAAAGTCAATTTGGATCTTTTGGAAAACGTGAAAATCGCTTATTTGCTCAGCAAAATATTATACAATAAAATGATTTCAATATCCAACTGTTTGAAGAAAGCTACAGTTGTATGAATAAGAAATTAATTGATCATATTCTATTGTTAAAATGAATGCTGGAAAGTTACAATTACATTATTCCTGAAAATGCTATGTATCAGCCATATATAAATATTACAATTCCTAATTTATTTTTACATAAAGCTACTTTTGCTAGCTTGTTTTGCTAGCCTCTATATATCTTTGCAAAAATAAATTTCAATGCTTTTGTATATTAGGTCCATCCAAAAGAAATCCATTATTTTTGCATGCTCTCGATTGAGTTCAGTTGTATGGTTCATCAACATTATTTTTTGGTAAAAATGGCAAAATCTGAAACCAACAAACATGTTCGAGCATAAGCATTTTTTTTAACCCCTCAAAGAGGTAAGACACAATGTTGTGTCCGAATTCCAGTGACTCAGATAAATAAAAAGCATACGCATTGAACTCGGAGACAGACAGAGACGGATAGCGTCTTGTACGATGAGTTAAGAGATAAATAGAGATGGAGAGAATATCTTGCGTACATCGTACGTTTTTATAGATCATTAACCCAAATTTATCGACTAATAATGATGCAATGAATCGAGTTCAAGTGTATTTCGAGTGTATATGTTTACTTGGAGAAATGACCGAATATTGTGTCTTATTTATTTATGTACAAGTTTCATACACGCTACGACGGTCCAGACAGATAAGTGGATTTGTATGATGATAAATGGCGGACAAGCAAATATAGCATCTATGTGTACGATGATTTTAAATTAACTCTGGGCGAAGCAAAATGATAACTGCGGATATTGTTAGTCGAAAATTAGACACGCTTACATGAAAACTACAAGAAAAATTATCTATTTTTTCAATTGAAGAGTAATTATTTTACAGCATGATAATGCAAGCTTATGTAAAGCCAAACCCATTTGTGAAAAAATAAAACAAACTAAGAAGTTGTATTGCATCCTCTATATTTGTTAGATTTAGCACCTTTTGATAGCTATTTCTATAAGAGGGTGATACAAAACTTTCAGGAGAGCTTGAAGCTAGTTGATAATAATGAAGGTGTAAAAATATTGAAAAAATAATGTTTTATGGTGAAAAAAATAATGGATTTCTTTCGAAAAGAAATAAACCGAATGTCAATAATGGCATTGGTTTGGTTTTATTATGAGAATGGAATTTTGAAGTTGATTTCCTAGATACAAACAACCATCGTATTAAACATTAAGCTATAATTATACTTTGTAAAATGTGGCAGTGGACAAACAATCATGTCAGGCTTCCTGGCCTTTAAAATAAACTATTGAAATTATCGTGCAGGAAAAACATTTTGTCTGTAAGAAAGCATCAATGCTAGTCATCAAACCGGAGCTTAAAATTACGTTGAGTGTATTCGAGGACATTCCGAACTTGACTTGGAGCACCATACAAAAACGCAAATCCAAAATAAAAGTGCTAAATTAAGAAACTTGTCATCTCTTAAATATTAAAGCGTTCGCTCCGAATCAGACGAATTCACCTTCGAGTAAATAATGAGATGTGTGGACTCAAATGCAGAAGTCCTTGTTCGAACCATTCCTCTCAATATGGCTATACTTTTAAATTCTCATGTCTTGAAAGGTATTACATACCAGCAAGCCGATTCAGCGCAACTCGAAAGAACTATTAGATTGACCAAATAGAATGATCGCAAAAATCATTGACCACGTGAAGAAAAAAATTGGAAATCGCATTTGAAAGGTGATCAAATAATATATCCACGACCGATGCCCTTTACTTTCTTGCAGCGCGTGAAGAACTTTGACCTGATGGTGAGAAGTGGAAAATAGCGTAAACTCTATAAAGAAATCAGTAGCTGAGATTAATATTAAGTCCGATCTAAATTTTAGCATAATTTACAGCGAGTTGTCAACCTTCGCTTGCGTTGATCTGGATGCGCTATCATACATAACTTTGGAAAACCAGTTTAGATTGGCAAATTAGCTAATGAATTTGAATAATGTTAATATCAAGAATATAAATTCTAAGTATATATGTGATAAAGTTGGTATGGAATTTTGTGTGAATAACTGCATGCTAAAAGTCAATAGTGTTTAGATTTAATAACTTCACTTTACAATCTAAAAGAATGAGCCGATTTCATTTCAAATACAAACCGTAATTTATAACTTTATATATGTACTTTAAATGTATTGTTTTTTCTTTGGATAACAACATTTTTAGCTAACATCCCGTGGGTCTGTTTCAAAATATGTACAAAGTCAATAAATTTTACGGTTTAGTCATTCATCGACACGCAAACTGGATGAAATAAACGAAGGAAGAAATTTAGGCAATTTTTTACCATAAATATTTTACAGGCGCAAATCCTCAACATCAAAATTGTCCAACAGGCGAAAACAACTGGTGCAAAATGGCGCAAGGTTGAAACTAGAGGAGAACTCAATGATTTCCACGACCATAAGTCACATTTGACAGCAGAAGTTCAAAAAATCATTATGAAGATTTATCACGAGATGAACTGTTGGTCAGATGTTAAGGAGCACAAACACAAAATAACAATGAATCATTAAATTCATTAATATGGATTTTCGCTCCTATACACCTGCATTCTGGCACAAATATCGTTGAAATAGCAAATTTTCTTATCGCGATTATCTTCATTGAAGGATTTAATGGCACTTTAAAAGTTTTAGTTACAATAGTCGTAATGAAGCGCGTATCTACCATTTCGAATAACTTCGCTAAACGAGCTAAAATTTATGCCAGATTTATACAATCGGTTTTGCAAGATTTTTATGAAGACACTGAAGGCTTAATTTATAGAACAGATTAAAAATAATTCAAACATTTCTTGATGAATTAGAATCTTTAAACGCGTTTTTCTCAAAACTGCATTATTCAAATCGGTTGCAAATCCACAAATAAATGTTCAACGAGGTGCTAAAACTTTGTCTTTCAATATTTTTAAATAATTCTAGCATAAAAACTAGTTCATATTTTATAGCTTAAAATGCCATTCAAATTATTTATTTCCGATAAGCAAAATCTCCGCAATCGTGGAAACCGAAAAAGACCTTTTTCGATGATGGTAAGTTGCCGTGTATTTCAGCAATGAGACATGTTTTCAATCTGAAAAAATTGCAAAGTGTGCTTAAAATATGAATAAACATGCGGTAAAAAATTCGCACCTAAAATATTAATAGTTCAATCTGAAATTAAAATACAACAAACTTTTCAACAGAATAATGATGAATGAACTAAGTGTTAGTATGGTAAGCAAATTCCTCAACTCTTATTTATAAAAATGTTTGAATTCATTCCGTGCTATAAGTTTTACCGCAAGTATGCAATAGTTCCAATCATCCATATCGGAGAAAGTTTACTCTGAATTTTTGTTTTTAAAAAGGTAAATACTTGAACAATTTATGAGACTGATTTGCAACAAATAGTAAAATATAATTCTAACATATCTTATGCGGAACCGGTTTAATCAAAACTTAAACTTTTAACGGGAATCTCCGGATCTTTTCCGTTTGACATTTTTTCTAATTTATATTCGCGAAATTATTTTGATAGTCATGAGTAGGGAATCCAATCCCGGGATCCCGGGCAGTTTTAGGTACTTAAGAATCCCGGGACTAGAAAACGTAATCCCGAAAATCCCGGGATTGAAATTTTTATCTAACAGAAATCGTACACCTCACCAACACGATGAAGGCTACTAAATCGAGACATTTCCGACGAAATCTGGACGCTTAGAAACAGTGGCGTAACTACTAATTGACGAACTTAGGCGATGCATAGGAGCAGTGACTGTCTAATCTATGTATACATATACAGTGTACATGTATGTTTTTAAAATTGTTATAGTAACATTTCCCTACCGGTGATGTATTTACTACACCTCGACTCTAATAGTGGGAATATCGATATGAAATATAATAGATACGGGGTTCAGAATTTTTGTATTCCTCCGTAATATAATTACAAATCACATCAAAGTATTATAGTATATAAGTATTCATCTGCAGCGACGGAAATAAATAATTTGTCGGGAAATCGGGAATTTTGCGATTTTTAGTACGTGTCTCAGCAGAAAGGAATTTTATCAGTCACATTGATGGTGTTATACGAAAATGAGGGCTCACGCGATCATCAACTCGAACTAGCATTTAAATATCTGATGACGATACCTCCAACGAGTGTGGAAGCTGAGCGTGCATTTTCAGCAGCAAGTTGTCTGACTTCCAAAATCAGATCCAGACTAAATGACGAAACACTAATGTTTAATGTTACTTCGGGCATATTTTCAAAATAATATTTGATTTTTTTAGTGTTTTTTTTTAATTGTATTTTTATCTTTTCTTAAATAAATAAAATTCTTTGTCCTTCAAGTGATTTTTTATATTGAACAAATGGACTTATTAGTAATTTTTGATCAAATTTATCAATGTAATTTCTTAAAATATTGAAAATCCCAAATAAGGCCAAAAAATGACTTGAGAGAATTTTTTTTAACAGTCGCCATTTTGTGATTTTTTTTTAATTAGGGACTATAGTGATATCTTTACTAATTGTGAATTATATTGTTGGAAAGAGAAAATCTGCACAAAACAATGATGAAATTGACACTGGGTATACTATTTCTTCCAAAGAAGAGAACGATTTATAAGAGTCATAACGAAAATGATCATACAGCGATGATAGTTTGTAATTAAAATAATTAGTATTTTTCTAGTGGATGTCTGGCATTTGAGATGCCAGATATCATACATCTTTAAAATTTTACCAATAATGCAAGACGTCCTTTAAATGTTACCAAAAATGTTATTTTTTAATTGTCTTATCGTTATTATGGTATGTATTAACTTTTTTTATGCGATTTTGGATATATTTTATATTGCTGTTTCAAAGTTATGCGGTTTTTGAAATCCATGGAACACATCTTCATATTTTCTATATAAATCATAGCTTTTTTTGTGCGATTGATTTTTGTACGATTTTCCGCGGAACGCATCTATCGTACAAAAAAAAGTTTAAGTGTATTTCCATTTCAGAAATGTTAAATGTATTTATATATTAATAGATATCAGCCAAATTAACGAGTAAATTGAAATAAACAGAATTGTGAACACAGTTATCCACGATCATGATTAGTTTATCATAAAGTAAGATTGCAAATACAATTTTCCCACAAAAGATGTGTTATAATTCGAATAACTTTATTTTGATAATATTGCAAAACCACCGCATAGTTACTCTCCACATCTGGTAAAATCTAACGGTGAGTTAAAAAGAAAAATCGGAAATGAACAAAAAGAGGTGGAAAAATTGAGTATTTAAATGATGGTAGAGCTGCCGTTCGAATTCGGCTCTATCGTCGAAACAATGAGCAATAAACATTCTAGATTTAGACAATTTGAAAAGCAATCACTAAAGTATAATATTTATTAGCGTCCATTGTTGGCCCTCGATCTATTGTTCCAGCGAGATGAGATCAGCACTTTAACACTCGAAGGAACCGTAGATAATTTTTGGGCCATTGCACAACGCTCATTATTTATTTTATAATGCTGCTGGTTTACTCGCATTCCAAGAATTTAATGGTAATTAGAGGGGCCAACAATCACACGCTTAACCATTCACATTGACCGTTATCTTTTGTTAGCACAAAGGGAATTTTATTTCCCAACCCGAAGAACATATCAATGCTTTGTTGCACAACGTCTTCGTTGTTGCATTCAAATCATCCAGACAAAAAGAAAACGAGTGAGCACAAATAATGTGCTAATTGGGAGTGAGATGAGTTTATTACATTGATTTTTATAAATAACTAACGAGTACCCGGCAAGCGTTGCAATGCCACACGCAAAGAAGTAAAATGTCCGTATTTTAATTCTGTTTATTAGTAATTATTTGAAAGGTACATTAAGATTTTAAATGTAAATCATTCCGATACTTCGATTCTCCTGACGGACTCATGGACGCGAAATAACTGCTGGCGCCTTGGTGATGCTCCTTATGAGCATCCTCCGTCCAGTGATGCCCATGTGCGATGTTGGACCATGCATTGTCGTCGCTTCATCGGAGATTGTTTGTATACATCGTGTACCATATACAGCTATCCATGTGAGAAGCATGCACGCATACCCTGTGTGTTCGCACCGGAAACTGCACACACTGGAATCATTGGGACACAACATATCCTTGTAATTTTTCATTTCAAACTGTAGCTTCGATGATATTATTCATCTTTTTTTTCCCTAAAAGCCTGGTACAGTTGCTACATATAGTGGCGGATTTGTGTTACGGAAAAGAATTATAGGCACGCCAATTTTCAGTATTAAAATACACAATTCAAATATAATTTTTTTAGGTATCACTAAAATTTGGTTTCAATATATTAGCTGGTTTAAGAATTATATATATATATATATATATATATATTGTATATATTATATATTACAAAAGAAGTAGATTTAGAGATGAATTTCTTACGAAATCACCGAACTTTTGACAAATCTTATCGTGTAACACACGAACTTTAAATTCCAAATTATTTGAACTTTTGGACTCTTGCAATATTGGATATTACAAATCATGCCGGGTACTCGTTCTTAAAAAACTAAGTATATTTTTAAAATTACATTAATTATTTATGTGTTTGTTTTCAACATAAACACACAATTATAAACGATGGGATGGAGGCCAAACGAATTGATCCAGATATGAATTGAAATGATGACGTTTGTGCTTTACCCCCTCACGGCATAGTTCACCGATGACCAAACGTTTTGCATATGTACATAGCAAATCAACTTGAACAAGATATTTTCATGGAATTATTTACAGAAAACATGAGATCTATTTTGATCAAGAAATGTTTTTTTATTTAAAAAAAATAAATCTCAAGAACGATGTAAAATGTCGGGATGGGATCCGCGAAAAAAAATTTGCTCAAGAGGGGGTTTGCAGACAGTTGATGATCTTCCTCTTTTTACGTTTCTTCAAGAAGGATAATTACAAGGAGCTGGCTATTTCTTCCTTTTATACGAACACAATAATTTCTCTTTAAAATATTAATGTTAATTTTTTAACAAATTTCCTATTAACCCATAGCGAGTGAGTTCAAATTAAAATTTAAAAAAACAATCATCAGAAGCAGCCAAAATGAGGATGGACTTGCTTTCGATGCTTCGCCATAATATCTATTGCTCATTGAACGAAAGTTTTCTTATCAAAACATGCAAAAAACGAAAATATATTTAAAAAACCGTTTTACTTAACTGGTTTGCAGTCCACAGATGCAAAATCACCAAATAATATATTCAATGTAATAGGAAAAGCTATGGAGAAGATTCGCTATAAGGATCCTCGACAGAGTATGTCTTCTAATTTTGTACATCTCAAATAAAACAATAAATGATTAAGAGCCCGAAGAGATTAATGTGTCCCGAATATTTGGTTGACATCTCAATTCGTGCTAGACCCAGATACCTCATGAAATAATGGGGGGCCTAAAACTCCTTCTTCCGATAATGTCGTGATCAATCCGAATACACTGCTACATTTTAAACGTCGTGCTGTTGCTTTAAATTTCACAATATGACGAATTATAAAATGCAAATAAGCAAACAATGGATGAAAGTGTTACTAGTTCAACGGTCATGGTTACTTATATGCGAACAACCATAAATCGACAAAGAACGGCAACAATTGCAATTTTTTTCCTAGCGCAATTGTAGACATTGATGAACTTAATATCAACGGTTCGTATAGAAAATTCGACCACGTTACGAAAAAAATAATTTATTGAGCAACTGATCGACTTGTCGGTATTTTATACAATTACCACATCGCAACTGGCCTATCATTTGGTCAAAACATTGACAAGTTGCTCATCGAGTGTGAACCGTAATTAATAAGTCAAAATTATTACCAATGACACAATAATCATTTAAATATCTTGTAAGAAGTTTGCTTTTGAAAAAATGTAACAGATACTAAACCAACTACTTCCTTATATGCGTAATTATTATTTAAAAAAATATAATTTACATAATCCAAACGAAGAATACACACATTTTGACATTTCATATTTTATACAGCATCCGAAGATAATGGGTTTTTCGTTTCGTAAATAGGTATTTAAATGTAATTAACAGCGATACGTTTCGATGTACATCATTATGTTATAGGATTCATTGATTTTGTTTAGAACTGCCGGTGAATTTAAATATATTTAGTGACAGATTTACTTATGGGTACAGAAGGCGCGCACCTTGGTCCTCAAAAAGTTTTTGACCCACTGTGTAATCAATCAAAAATCAATCATCCCTTAAAATACACAATTTCACTTTAACGTGGTATGTAGAAATCGTTGTTGAAATACTAAGCTTCAATTGAAAAAATATGCCTTATGCCGCGTAATAATGAAATTGTTAATAGGAAACCGCGCATATTGAGCCGAAAGGGAGTTGAATGTGAGAATTTGTTCTAAGCCGAAAAACCAAATGGACCCAATGGTCTCTCAATAGCGAAATGCGCCACTGCCAATACTAAATACGATAATGAGCCAAGATCAAACGAACGATAAGCCAAACGCTTAAAATGGTGATTGACAGAACATATGGCAAGACGAACGGTGGTCGATAAATTGAAGATTGATTTAATCAATTTGCGAATAGATTTATAAATGAAATGTAAATATAATCGTTATATTTTAATTATACATACAAAAGATATGTGATGTTGAAGTTTGAAGCACTAGGCCATACCTGAAATTATAAAAATAAATTAATATTGTGTAACATGGGAATAATTTGGGATTATTTTTAAATAATTATAATAATATAAAAGTAGATAAATTAATTAAAATTATAAGTCGTTGATTATTAATTTTTTTGGTCGTCGAAGCGGGCTGTTTTTATGCTGTTCGGGCCTTGCAACCGATCCCAAGGATTGCTAAGTATCTTAGGGATCCTAGGGGTTGCGGCCCCTGGAGACGGACGCAACAAGTATATTAATTATAGAATTCAAATACATATAATACACCCGCGGTAATCCGGCGTCAGTCTAATCCGGCGCCCCCTGTAATCCGACATGCCAATAAAAATATAGTATATATGTACGGCAAAGCTTTGTCAATGTAAAAAATGAAAAATTCGATTAAAAATCGAATATTTTATATATAGAATGTTTGGTGTATAGACAGATACAATTTTTAAGAGGTTAAGGGTGTCTTTTGCTAAGTTTCACACATAAGCCCTATGTCCTAATTGACAGTCTTGTCGAAATAGATTTTTTGTATTTTGAAAAAATACCCAAAATTTCACCTTTAAATTGTTATAATTTTTTAATATGTGGTCGTAATAACACGAAATGACTTGTATGTTGTGAATGTTTTGTATTTTGCAATGTATGTTTGATCTAAATAAATCTAATTTGCAATTGATTTAAGACAAAATCATTTTTGAGCTTCTAAAGCTTAATAAAATGTGCAAACGTCAAGTAATGATGAGTAATGTCAACTTCAATATTCTTCAAACAAACAACTAACTATTATTTTGAACATTTTTAAAATTTCTTCTAGTTCATATCCGTTCCAATGATATCTACATGTCATACAAATCATTTAATAATTTGTTAAACTTGAAATAGCGTAGTTGTCTGAAGTAGCATTACCCTTTTCATTCTTACAAAGACGTCGCTTATGCCTTCAATTGAGATTTTTTTGTGGGCACCACTGTCGCGTAAATTAACTCTTTTAGCGGCCCTATTCCGTGTTTCGCACGGTCTCCAGATCTGACACCATTTGATTTCTTTGCCTTAGGACGTCCCCTATAACTGAGCTCACACGGTTTCTAGATCTGACACCACTGGATTTCTTTTTCTTGGGACGTAATGATTTTTTCGTAAAGGAGAAGTGTGGCGTGTTTTCTAATTGGCCAAAGATCGACCGTGATTCTGACAAAAAAAGATCCACTGGCTTATTGAATAAGTTCAAATTGGGGCACAATGCAAGTAGAAATATTAATTGATCATTCAGAAAAGGATCGATTTATGAAAAAATAATTGGAAAAAGGCAAAAATAACGTCGAAATAGGAGAGATAAAAATACTGCTAAAATTGAGCCGCTTGGAAGTGTTTTCTTCGTTGATAAACTCAAATAAATAACAATAATAGTAATTGACAAAAATTCTGGACTACAAGGGGTCGGGAGCGGTACTCTATAATCCGACAGATTGGACAATCTGACACCACCTTGCCGTTTTTCGGACTATTGCAGATGTACTGTACATGTAAATTTTCAATAAAAAAATATGAAAGAAATATAATACACGCTTGTTATTCTAAATACAATTCAAATACAACTTATTTTAAACTCTAAATAAATGCCTCTTTTGCTAATGTGAATACGGCGATATTAAATAACGAGTGAAAGTTATTTCACGATATTGCTCCTCCGAAGGGCTACGAATATTATTTTGCAGAGATAAAATAAACGCTTAATATCGATCATTTACTGTTGAAAAATATAATATAATTAATATAAATAAATTTAATTGCTGTTCGGTTATTGCGTCGCTAGCCGTACACAGATTGGTTAGGGCCAAATATGCATCAATGGTCGACGTCTGTTTAATGACATAACCTACATTCAATTTGTCTGTCTAAATGTGATTCATAGTATTTAAGAAGTGTAGGCATGTAATGTGATTTACGTTACTTTAAAAAGTGAATACATGTGATTTAATTTAGTGTATTTTTAGTGATTTGAGAAGAATATACAGGCGATGTAAATGACAGTAGTATCCGATTTTGTTGAAAGTTGATCAAGCAAAGTTGCAAAATACATTTTTGGTAAGGATTCGAGATGCTGTCAAAATATTAACATGCTATTTTATTACATCGTCATTCTTCAAAATTCATTATGATGCGTTATTTTTAACGAGTGACAGATAATCGTTCGCCGCTATTTGAAAATTCGACGCGAGCGCCCCTTGTGTCGAGTGGTCGCACTAATGCCATTCAAATGTCGATAAACGTCACTCGATAGTCAATTTGTATAAAAAATGGATTCCCTGGTGAGGAATTGTTCGTTTATATGGTTGAAATGACGCCAGATCACATGCTCTAATACAAATTGCCAGTTTGTTGTATATTTTCCGAGCGTAGCGTGAACATTGCGCACAAGTGGCGCAGGTGCTCGACTAGTACGAGAGGCTCGTGATATAATAACCCATTATGCAATCCCTTTACAACTTAACTCCGAATATATTTGTTATGTAATTCTAACGTTTACAGGCCATGAATTTTCGAATCATACCTATACCGGTAATTTTAACTGACAATGCGCACAAACAATCAATTAGGTATACACAACAATATGTCCCGTTGAACTACCATTTTAATTTCATCAGTATGCAAATCACAGTGATGCTTTGAAATGATTAGCGAAAAAAATCTGATTAATGATATCAAAGATCGATTTAAAACAAGGACAGGCGACCCTTGACCCGCAGGTATGATCTGATCTTGATCCTTTTCAACGCCGAAATAAAATGATAATTTGGCCAAAAAACTAGCAAAGACCGCCCTTGTTATAAAAAATGCAAAGATGTGCGCGCATGACAATTTTAACACATTGGCGGACACAGCAGCATTTAGCAACAAACTTAAGTGGCTCAAAGACTCTCAAACTTTTCTAAATGAGGTAAATTAATTTTGGTGAATAATTCGATTTTGGCGATAGTAAAAGTGTTATTTACTTAAGGCGTCTTCTCACTCAAAAAAACGATTTTTATTTTTTTTTTAAATTTTGAAAGTACATATCTTTAAAAATGTTATATCGAAATTTCATAAAGATCGGACGAGTCTAACTACATTTTTGGGCGACCGTTAGGTGACTACCTGAGAGCACCCGGCTGCATACGTATTGTTCAGACTCATGGTGCAAGAAAGTGGTGAAAAACAATCAGATAGAAACTTTTAAATATCTTTCTGCTCTAGCTGAGGATGTTCACGAGGTTTTGAAACCGATTTATGAAGATCTTTGGAGGAAATACCCAAAATAACAACGAGTCTTTCAACAGCCGTGTCTGGGCAATTTTTCTGCAACCAAAACTTTAAACGCGTTTATCTCAAAACAAGGTTTTTCGGTGGCTTGTTGATGAAATTTCGGAAACAATCCGGCCGATTGTCATGAAATTTGAATGACATATTCTTCATAGTTATGGCTATAGTGCATATCATCAGATTTTTGAAATTTTGATTTTAAGTAATTTTTTTTTTTTTACAAAAAACTGCAAAAAAACGCGTTTTTTTTACTTTTTCGTAAAACGTGCGCCATTTTGTTATTTTCGCAAATATCAAAAATCTGATGATATGCGCTATAGCCACTGATATACTGAATCTAAAACTGTTTTATTTTTTTGTTTCAAATGACCCATCTCGGAGATACCATCAACAAGCCACGAACATAACATTTCTACACGGGTTTTTCGATGCTACTGTTTTATTATAATAATTGTTCAAAAAAATATTTTTTTTTTTTATTTACTTGAAAGATGTGTTTATTACATAAGATCCATTTTATCTCATAATTTTAGCGAAAATCCTCGAAAAAAAATCGCGAAAATAACCTTTTTTTGAGGCGCCTAAAGTGAGAGGACGCCTTAAAGGACGGCAAGATTGACCTGAAGACTAAAGAGATCAGCTAAAGAAGACTATTTTGAAGAAACGGAAGGTATCCTCTATGCTTCTAGTATAGTAGATTAGGTGTAACTATTGAACTTTTCATTTAATTCGCACATAAACTTCGGTTCAACTTTAAATGCGTTTTTCTTGAAACTACATTTTTTAAGCTCAGAAGTGCTCCCACATGCCCTAGATAAGAACTCTTTATGAAATTTGGCAGAAACGTGTGTAATAAACGCCTTTATCGTATAGACAACAATTATCCAAAAATATACAGATGTGTTCATTTAATGAACAAAAAACTACAAAAAATGTTGATAAAAAACCAAACTTTTCTTCGATTGCTCACTATTTTTTTTATTTTCCAATATTTCTTCCTAATTATATTCTATACTATACACTATATTATACATATTATACAGGGTATGAAACTATTTTGCAATCTTGTGATCTGTAAACCTCGGAATCACCTCACATACACCCACATATGGAAGTTGAATATAATACAATGAAAATTGAATAGGACAATCTGTAACAATAAAAAGTTCAGGATTGTTAAAAACCCACAGACAATTAAGGTCATCGATTCAAAACAATATGAAGGAATAATAATCATGTATTTTAGTGATGATTTAACTCCATAAATTGGTTGACAATTGCACACAAATTTGAAGTGTCCGTTAAAGCGTTAAAGGGCACACGGGCGCTTGATGATTTTTAATCTGCGTATTGAATTTTGACGGGTCAACGCGCTCATAAATTCTATTCTTCCCTTCTTGAAAGTGGGCGAACTTGTGCGCTATTTTTATTTTAATGGGACCTCCTAAAAAAGATTTCAATTCCAAAAACATATTGACTTCGTCGACGGTCACATATTTATTCTTCCTACATATAATCTATTGTAGTATAATCTAGAACAGCTTGTGCAAATCTTCAAAATCAGTGCTCCATCCGAGAAACGTTTCACAAAACAATCATATTTAGCGATGAGACCCATTTTTGGACGAATGGATGTGTGAACAAGAAAAATTGGTGGTAAGTTCAACCAGATTTATTTGAAAAAAGTTATCGAAAATTGGACCTCCCGAATACGCGCCACCAAGCGAAGCCGCAATGGACATTTGAACGACCGTTATATTCCGTACATAACCCCTTAAAGAGGTAAGACACAATGTTGTATCCGAATTTGAGTGAATCAGAAAGAGCATTCTTGCACGTTGAGCTCGTTGAGTTTGGAGAGTATCTTGCAGGTCGGAAATTGTGAATGGGAGACAGAGACGGAGAGAATATCTTACGTACATCGTACGATTGTATAGATCGTTAACCCAAATTTATCGACTAATAATGATATGTGAATGATATAATGAATCGATTTCAAGTGTATTTTTTATGCTACATAAAAATATGTACATAAAGATATCTCGCACACGACTTGTTTTATTTACATTTTGAAATCGAGCGTTCCAATTTTGAGACCCTATAAATATTGCGGTTGTAACGTGAAGTTAAATTGCTCTGACGTGAAAACGCTAATCTCGTGAGTCACCTGATTTAATCATGAGATTAATGGCAACTTCTTGCGCGCGCAGCCATGAATGGGGTTGGGATCGCGTTTGTTTTATCCTCTTTTTACGGCCAACGCCTTCGTTAGTCGAAGGCCTTGACCGAAAAAAACTGAAGGCGAAAATATATAGCCAGCTCAAATCAGCTATCTTGATCTCTTTTCCTGACCATCTTCCATATTTATGGCGCCTCTTCTCCTAATCGATAGTGAACGGATAACGTGCGCTGGTTGATCATAAATCGACCGTCGCGTGTTTAAAAACACCACAGTGTGAAACCGCGGTTAAAGGTCGCCGATGTAATCTGCGAGGTCAATAGTGATCCCTATCCTCTATTATGTACGTGCTTGTAGTCGCCTTGACCGCGGGAAGACGCATTCTTCCCAACGGCTTGCAGTCTCGCAGCTGGAGTATCCGACATCCGAAGAAAACAAAGATTTTTTTTTGTTATTTCCTGGCCATTTTTTTCCTCTTTCTCGAATCTTCAATAATCCGATTGCGAAAATCGGTCAGTGTCCGCTTGAGATAGGGCGCAGCCCCGAAAGTTGAGAGGGCAGTTGGAGGCTACATTACTGAGAGCTGTGAACGACAAAAAAACCCATCTTACAAAACACTGGTCTGAAGACATCCCAGACATAACTATAAATGAAATTAAATTGGCCCTTTAACAATTAAAAAATAACAAAGCCCCTGACAAAGCATATAAAGTATTCTCTAGAATTATAACTAATAGGCTGACGGTTTGACAAATTTCATCCTCGAGAACAGGCTGTATTTGGAAAAGGCACTGAGACAAATCATCCAGAAAACCGAAAAATATAATCAGCCACTCAGTCTTGCCTTTGTAAATTATGAAAGGGCATTTGACTCAATTGAAACCTGGGCAGCTTTAGAGACACTACAATGCTGCAATATATATATATACATAGTTGATCAAATCTCTATATAACGCTGTAACGATGATGGTTCAACTCCATGACAACATTAATTTTTAGAAAATATGTCAAGCAGGCCGATGTTATACCTCCTAAGCTTTTCACAGACGCTTTGGAAGATGTGTTTAAACTTCTATCTTAGAAAAGTGTGGAATAAATATAAACGGACATTTAGCAGATGACATAGTATTAATAGCCGAATCACCTGCAAAAGCTTTAAGAGATGCTAAACGATCTAAATGAAGCGTCAAACAAAATTGGTCTGAAAATGAGCATGGATAAAACCAAAGCTATGATAAACGGTCACGTTCTCAGATCGATTAGAATCTGGGATGATAGAATTTTACAAAAAAAAAACGACAGATGAACATCACCAATATAAGGCATTTAAGCAATGCGTCCTTTCTATGTTAATTTACGGAGCATAGACGTAAAATCCAACAGCAGGCCTTCCACACAGAATAAAGGTCGCCCAATGTGCCATGGAGAAATCTATGATCAGAGTGTCATCAAAAGATAGAATCAGAAATGAGTACATCCGAAGAAGAACTCGAGAATTGGTACACTTAACCGCTAAAGGAGTACTATCACAGGGCCTGGGACCCCCCCTCCACTATTCAGAAAGAGCACTCTTGCACATTGAGCTCAGAGACAGACAGAGAGAACTTAGTTGATACTTGAACTTGGACTGATAACATCAGAAGAAGAACCGCGTTATTTTTAAGCAACTGGACTGGAAGAACTGAACTATAATACTTTGAAGACCCTTGTGTTCATAAATAATCCTTTGTTAGCGACACATTTTTAAAAACATACAACGCTGTGAAAATCATAGAAGATCCTGCAAAAAGCCAATAAAAAATTGAACATTCCAAAATATAATGAAGATTGATTGGATTTTGCATGCAAAAGGATCGCAGATCTTGCCATGGCGCATTACAAAGATTGAATCGTCATTCTTTGATCGAGCATCCGATCTTCCATGACTTTTTTGCAATCGCCCATAATTAATCTGGCATCAACGCCATACACAAAATAAACTCGAGAACGCATTATCTATTTAAGAAATCCGACCAACAATTATGGATGACGATTAAGCCTTTTTTCTCACGCCCACAGCTACACCCACCGGAGGCGACTACGTGTCTTGGACCACAAATTTTGGTACTTCGTTGTTATTCTCAGCTCGAACGTTCATTTTATCGATACATTTTCGTAATTGAGTGTTTCTATGTTATTATTTCATATTTAGAAAAAAAAAGCCGCCGACTGGTTTTTCAATACGGGCAAAACCGCCTTCTGCTACAAATATATACGGAAGTGAGATAATAGAACTCCAAGTTGCCTTTAAAATAAATATGGTTTGATTTCCAAATCATTGGTATCGAGAGTCAACGTGTATTGAACATTTGACCAGCATTTGATGATTGAGGAATGTAAGATTATTATAATTTAAGGGAGTCCACAATGAAGCATAAATTGATAGTCAATCTAGTTCCAAATTTATATAAGTATTTTTTGCATAAAGCGAATAGCGACAAATTAAATCACGTTGCAACTACCCTTTGAAGTAGGCCATCCTACGAATGTCGAGGATAACTTCATTATATCATCTTCCATAAGAAATTGTCTTACATCTTCTCAGTTGGTTGCAAAATAAAATGAAACCAGATGATCTGTCGGTGTCTACTGTGAAAAGGCGCTTGAATTCATATGGACTGAAGAAAACCTAATTAAGCAAGTTGAATAGACTGCTCTGGGAACAAAAAACATTAAAATCGGGAAATTGCTATCTTGCAAATATATGGCAAATGAATCCAAATTTGAATTTTTTGGCTCAACGAGAAGAATTTCCGTTCGCCGAATAAAATCGGAACGTATTTCAGAAGTGTGAAATGTATGTGGGGTTGTTTTGGAGGTAAAAATGCTAGGGATATTAAATAAACGACGAAATAACAAGGCTTCGAACAGCCACATTGCACTGTACTCATACAGTGAATAGTCGATGCTTAACCCTTTTGGTAGTGAGCTAATTTTAAAATCGTTCGTATAGATCCACTTATCTGTCAGGACCGCGCAGCATGTATGAAGCTTGTATATAAATAAAAACTGTCGATAGCGCACAATATTCGTTCATTTATTCGCGCAAATATAATTAATACAATCGCAAACGCAAATATAATTAATACAAGCATCGAGTGTTTCGTCATTTAGTCTGGATCTGATTTTGGAAGCCAGGCAACTTGCTGCTGAAAATGCACGCTCGGCGTCCACACCCGATTTCCCGACAAATTATTTATTTCCGTCGCTGGAGATGAATACTTATATACTATAATACTTTGATGTGATTCATAATTATATTACGGAGGAATACAAAAATTCTGAACCCCGTATCTAATATATTTCATAGCGATATTCCCATTATTAGGGTCGAGGTGTAGTAAATACATCACCGGTAGGGAAAGGTTATGTGTGTGAACCCACGTGCCGACACCGGGCTCGTAGAAAAAAAGGATGCTTTTTTTATGAATCACTGTAATTCGATCGCAAATACGCGACTGGACTCCTCAAAGGGATACAAGGATATTAACACCGCCCACAATTTGCGAACCTCGTAAATGACATAGTTTCATTATCATTTGCAATTGACCCTCGACAAAAAATCATGCTGTTTTAGCTGGGTGGGTCCGTGCCATAAAAAATATAATATAGGAGGTAGGTATGTTTGACCTTATTTTGAAAAAATACTTTTGTATTTATAAAACTGTATGAAAGGGTATCTTAAAAGCGTTCTTGAAGGTGCTATGTAAATCCATCAAGATCGTTTCAAACCATTTTATCTGCGGATTAACTTATTTTAGTCTTGCACAGAAGCCCCGATATGCTTCAAGCATTGATGGCGCACCAAAATTACTGACGCTGTGATATTGATTCTAAGAAGAATAATTTCTTCTACTTATTTTGGTGTCAATAACCATTATTGTTATGTATTTGAATTTATCAACGAAAAAACCACTTCCAAGCGGCTCAATATTAGCCTTCTGACAGTTCGTGTGGCACCCACTTGTCCAGCATTTTTATCTTCCCTATTTCGACATTATTTTTGCCCTTTTCGAATTACTCTTTCACAAATCGATCCTTCTCCGAATGCTCAGTTAATATTTCCACATGTTTTTACTGCATTGTGCCCCAATTTGAACGCATACAAAAAGCTAGAGGTTTTATTTTTGTTGACGCCATTCCTTTGAAAATCATTGAAAACAATAAAAATGTCTCAATATTTAAAGGTAATTAAAGAATATATTACCTTTTTCAATTTCAAATAGTCGAACAAATAGGCGAACACGAACCCGATAGGAGGTTCGAAATGTCGGATACAGGTTAGCTCCAATTTTGCCTTTTTAAAAAACATGTATAAGTATATAAAATATTTGAATACTTTGCCAATTTCATATTACGGCACAGTGGTGAAAGAGCACTGCTTTAGCAATCGTATAAGGACTGTTTGTCTGTAAAATGATTGTATAAAACGCTGAACGACGAGTTTGTAGTTTGGGAAACACTGGTTTAGTGTATGCCTAATGCGTTGGGGGCCTCTCGTATTTGATCGAATGATAAAATTATCCACGTGAAAGTTTTGAAACCGAGCTGGAAAGTTTGACGTTTCCGTAAGCTCAGCATGATCACGTCGCACGAATAATACAGTTTGCTTGTCACAAAGTGATGAAACGTCGAGACACATCTTTTGAGACTTCACATCATTCAGAAGGCTTCTTGTGTGAGAAAATTCGCACATAAAAGTTTTCTGATATGAAGCTTACATATTAATATGGCGACATTTCGCAACGCAGCGAAATTTGCCTACCTTATCTCCGATGCAAATCTGTAATAGTATTTTTTTTATTATTTTAAGATTGAGAGATTGGAGTAGTCGTTGAGTTTTATGTGCATGCTCCCAAACTAACGAATTGTCATGATGAAGTTATTGTTGTGCCCATTAAGAACAAGGGACGTGATGGACCGTAATTGCCAAAGCACGAAGTCTACATTTCTTGATTTTGACATATCGACGCTCAAACTTTAGATCGATCTTTTTTAACCTTTAGATTATTGAATAATCCATACCGAAATTCCACATATTTACTTATCAACAGAAAATATCAACGATGTCAACGAATATCTGTATTTATACAATTGAGCTTTTGAAGTTTTGATTGCTCATGAAGTATATCTTTTCGAAATAAAAATAGGCCTAAAAGAAAGCTAATAGTACTAATTTGTTAAACATCTAATCAATAGCTCTAAAAAAACAATAAATTTATTGTTAATACTAGTGAAATCGTATTAGGGAATCGGGCATATCGAGGGGCCAAAGATCAGAATTTGAAGACGAAGAAAATATTGTTCAAGAAGGGGATCCGCGGACTACATAAGTTTAAGTATCGCTGCTTTGGTTTATTACCAAGTTCAGTGTTAAAAAAATGCTGTTAATTGCGTTAAAATTTGTTCACAAAACGTCTGTCTACTCGACCTTCAAGAAAACAAGAAAGTAATGGTCCAGAAACACTAGGCCCAATTGATTCATCATTCAATGCCAATGCGTATATTTAAGCCTTCTAATTTAAAAACTTTTAATTTTGAACAATTAGAATGAGTTTTCTGGAGTACATGAATCTGCAACAATTGCCGTGTACCAATGACCCTGATTTTCATTTTTCACTTTGTTATTTTTGTTGTGCAGGAGATTTTCTGTATTTTTTCCAGTTCCAAAGATCGTGCTTATGTCGTGCTAATGAAGTACTTTTGGATATACAATATTTCCCGTGTGGTGCGTACCGTCTGATTATAAATGAGAAGGGCTTGAACAACCCACATAGAGCTATCCATGTGAGAAGCATGCACGCATACCCTGTGTGCACCGGAAACTGCACACGTTCAAATAGTTAAAACCAATGCGTTTGTAAAACCATAACTTTTTTAATACGTCTAGGACTATGACGATTGTTATACTATACACGAATGCTCTTGAATGACAAATATTCAAAACAGTTGATCCGCATAAAAGCTAGTTTGTTTGAAACCGAAACGATAGATCATTAATGGCGTGTGGTAATCGCGAAAGTGCAAACTTTGCGTCCGCTTTGAAAGCCCTCATAAGCACACACGTTGGAAATTAATATGCATAATGAATATTTATAGTCGCCTTCAACTTTAAAAGCTCGTTATGGCGCCGTTTTACGCAATCGATCACAAAGGCAAATGTCACAATTCGCTTTACGTCCAGGTCGTGTCTTAGTCGTTCTTCTTTTGCCAGGCACAAGAAAACGCTCTTATGTATGCACATAATTTAATTTTTTTTTCTTCTTCCTTTTGTGATTTTTCGACGGCTTTGTTCAAATTCTATTGTCGATACGCGTGTTGGAAAAAAAAAACGATGTGCCGCAAATATGTCTTTGGACACCGTGGCGAATGATGAATTACATGGAATTGGGGCTTCGCGTGAAATGTATTTGATCATCATTGTTTATTAATTTGCTTCTTTGAAACCTAATGCAATCAAGAGGTCGTTCTAATGACACAACACTTAAAATTCCATCCAACAACCACCGAAGCTTCTAAACCCATGTTAACCATGACAAAGTAGCATCTATACAATTAAGGGACGTTTCTACCTTGTTGGGCCTAAAAGTGATCGGTTTTTTAACATTTTTTTATGCGAAAAGTATTTAATATAGAATATTGATATCTAGTATGTCGATTATGCGATCTTTATTGAACATAAAAATATTTTTTAAGTTTGACAAAGTATAGTAGTGGGAGTGGGGGGAGCCACATATGTCGATGGACGAGCGATGACATTCTTCACCATGGAAGTCCCAAGTCCTGAACAGATGATTTGTAGCAAAAAAATTAAATATATTTTTACTTTGTATAATATTGTGTATAGCTTAGACTACAATTAAAAATAAATATTGAAAAATAAAAAACTAATGAGCGATCAAAAAAAAGTTTGCGTTTTTACCAACGTTTTTTGTAGTTTTTTGTTCATTGAATAAACACTTTTATACATGTACAGATAATTGTAGTCTATACGATGAAGACGTTTATTATACACGTGCTTGCCAAATTTCATAAAGAATTCTCATCTAAGGAATGTGGGAGCACTTCCATGAGCTTTGAAAAAGTAGTTTCGAGAAAAATGCGTTTAAACGCGTAGAAACGACCCTTAAATCATCTCAAAAGTTAGATGTGATGCCATATATATATATATATAATATGTTCTATGCATATCAAATCAAATATTGAATAAATGATCTGCACAAAATTCCTGTGTGAGAAGAATGTGAACTTTTTTAGATCATATGAGAATCGTTTACCAAATCAAGATATGGTGTTTATCTACATAGCAATGATTTTCTTCAAATGCAATTGAAAGGGCTGATATAGCAGCCGTAGTTTTATTACCAAATTTATCTGAGCTGAAGATAGTCTGATAGCTCTGTTTTTTCATGATTTATGTTTCTTAGAATCAGATCTTCTACACTTACGAGCTATAATGCTTCATTACACGATAAGAATTTTTTTTATTGAGGAAATTCAGAAAACTTGTCGATAACCGGTTCATAATAAATCATCTTCTCTCATCATTTGCGATGTCGTAATGAAACACGAGCACGCGTGAAAATCATTTTTTGCCATACATAAATCGCATAAGAATGGTGCGTTTTCGTCATCGTGCATAATTTCTGTTGTTCCTTGTTTTTTTTTCCCCCCCCCAATGCAGTTTCGAATCGATAGAGGCTAAATTGTTCGTTGAACTGGGCGTAACTCTAATTCAATAATGATTCTTGGATTTTGAACAGTGAATTGGTTACTCTTACTGTGCGTAAGAAATTAAATAGACACTTTCAACGATTGCGTAAATTATGGTTTAGGTATTTTATTCTCTCATTCAATTGGCTAATGGTACTTAGATTTCTTCTTGTGCAATGTTTTAAAGGCACATTATTACAAAATTTAAAATTCCTACAAAAAAGTACGCCTTTTGAATTAACAACTCTATTGAAACAACTTTCGACTGTAAATTTGGTAGGGTTTAATTATGGCGGATTTAACACTGAGTTTAAGTTTGAGACCTTCTGGACCCTCGATATACACGTTCTCCTATTAAGATTTCAGATTCAGATATTCTGTAGGCAGATATATATATATATCGAAAGATCCATAGTTTGAATCATCAAACTAGAGGATGAATCTATTCCCAAATTTACTAGGTTAAATAAACGAAGATGGAGATATAACACTGCCAGTGTAGGGACATAGATCAAGAAAAACTAGATTTCGTGTACTTCAGATTGCGCTTTCCAGTAAAATCAACAGTCGTCTCTTCTGTCTTCTGAAGAGAACTCTTCTATCTTTAATCATTTAAGCAGTGAGCTAATTTAAAATAATCATAAACTTAGATGCTATATTTGAATGTCCGCCACTTATTATCTGTACAAATCCACTTATCTGTCAGGACCGCTGCAGCGTGTATGAAGCTTGTACATTATTAAATACATACTATCGATAATTCATCATTTCTTTAAAAAAATCGGAAGTTATGCTGCCTTTAACCTGTTGAGGAGCGAGCAAATTTAAAATCGATGAAGTCGTTGATGTCAATCGCTTTACGCCGATTACTTTCTGTCAGCTCCTAATCAGCGTAAAACAATCTTCAATTGTAAATGAATACTTGATAATGAATACAAGACCACGTCATTTCTTTACATAAACAATGCACAAAAAATCGATTCATTTGCTCCTTCTTTAGAAGGAAATGATAATTGAACAAAGACTCATTCAACACGCAGAGAAGAACGGCAAGCAGTTAAATAAACAAACACTCTCGATAACACACAATATTCGGTCGTTTATTTGCGTAAACAAATAACACACTTGAAATCGAAATCATTATAAGTCGATAAATTTGGGCTTAACGATCTATACAATCATGCGATGCATATGAAAAAGCTATCCGTCTCAGTCTCCCGAACTGCGCTAAGTTCTCTCTTTCTCTGTCTGTCTCCGAGCTTCAATGTGCAAGAGTGCTCTTTTTAGGACATGAGAATTCGGACATACATGTATGTCGATGCTCCCCAACAGCTTAATATCGAGCACACAAGGAGATAAATGTACGATACAAACGATATGGATTTAATCCTTTCCTCGTGAATGGATATTGAATAGATACTAGTTCTGTTTCAGACTGCGTGCGATTGCACTGCAATAATGATCTAATTTAAGCACATGTGAAAGGCAATGGGAACCACTATATGAAATCTCTCGTCTCACTCATGTGTGCTAAAAACGACGCTAAAACGTCTATTCTATTATCACGCAAAAATGTGGGTCCGGACCGTAAAGTATTGAGGAGATGCAATAGCTGATTTAAAATCGAAAATCGCTTGCAATATATGCTTCAATCAATATATTTACGCTTTTCTTATTTTCGCATGATCTTACGAGATGTTGGCGTTATGTTCAGTATCGATTACGTCGATAACTTTGATTACGGAACAAACGGGAGTCTTCCGTGAGCGTGAGACTTACACTCAAACAATTGACAATATAATTCTATTGAACCGAGAGAAAGCAAAGATGAAATATGTACTACTGGCAGATAAACAGAAAAAAATACATTCTCTCCAGCAAATGATAAATTCCATCGATTCACATTCGTGCGACCTTCATTTGTGGTAAATTTATAACATATTGGACATAAAAGTCGCAGCTAGATTTTTACTGCCGACGGCCGATATTTTTACGAGATTCTTCATCAAGTGCCAATAAAATGGGTGACGACGTGTTGATTATTCATATTTCGGCTCGAATAACGTCTAGCATCGATCTTGAAGATCAGACACATCGTCTTTTTATTGGTTCTTCGATAGAATGATGGCCACAACAACAAATTATATCGTAATTTTGAATGCTTCCAATCCATAACTAGGCGGATGTGTCCTCGCGGAATATTCATATTTTTTGGCAATTTATAAATTCGATAGTAATGAATCAATGAAAAACGCTTGAATATCGCCAAAAGCCGCCACAATCAGCCACAAACAGTCCACTGCAGAATTTTGTAACTCTTCAATATCCATTCACAGGAAGGGGTTTACATCCATCTCGTCTATATCATACATGCACCTCCTCATTTACTCGATATTGAAGGTAGCATTACCATCGAGTTTCATTTCGAACGCTCACCCAGTGGGTATCATAAACGATATAGAAGTTAACCGAAGACAAATAACCTTATTATTATTTAATTAATTTAAAATTACAAGTAGCCAAGACCATATCACACTTTAAGTCATATAAAAAAATATATAACATAATGTAATATGCTCCATGATATGCACATTGCCATTGTAGACTGTTATTATACGTTTATTACATTGTGTACAAGCCACTGAAAGCATCATATTTTAGCTTAAAATATAAGCATTAATATTCATAATGAAATTCCTACGCAATATGTAGTAGTACTGTCTTATATCTGTGTTACCTATTTCTCTGAAAGTTCTATTTCCCGCATAGCGAAGAATAAACTTCACCTGAAACCCTACAATATATAAAATTGCATGAGCTTACTAATAAGCACCACATTCAATTTCAGAATAAAAAGATGTGTGTCGTTTTTGAAAAAAGAAATTTCGCCGTGACGAAATCGAAACACATGTCTCAAGATTCAATACTTCTTTGAGGAAGAAAACATGTGAGACGATCTTCATTATATGACAATATATATCGAGAATGATTTTAGCAAATAAGTAAAATTTGTGAATGAGTTTTTTTGTGTCACACGATTTATATAAATATAGAATCAATACTCAATCATATGCAAATGGACGTGATTGAAATTCGATGCCATTCAAATTCGATGGCAAAATTCATTGAAGTTGGTGTGCCTGAATTTTACATACAAATATTTTATAGTGAGACTTGAAAATACACGAAGATTCGTCTGTGAAATCCTTCCCTTATTTGAAAGTATTTATTATTTTCACTTATGAAAGGAAATAAATCTCCTGTCAGATCCAGAATTAACGAAACTCATCTTGGGTAGTAATCACTAACTAGGGCTTGTCGGTTTCCGAAAACCGGTTTTGAAAACCGGGTTTTTAGGCAAAAATTGTGACCTTCGAAAACCAGTTTTTTGATCCTGAAAATTCGATTTTGAATATAATTTTTTTTCATTATCTAAGAATTTTAGAGGAAAAATATCGAATCTTTACAATAAGCTGCAAAATATATCGAAAAAAATAGTATGTTTGCATTTGCTTGAGTAAATGAAATTCTTAAAATAAATTAAATCATATTTACCCCTTAAAGAGGTAAGACACAGAGTTGTGTCCAAATTCCAATGATTCAGAAAGAGCATTCTTACACGTTGAGCTAGGAGACAGGCAGAGATGGAGAGAGAGTATCTTGCAGGTCGGAGATTGTGAATGAGAAACAAAAACAATTTTTTGTAACTTATAGCAAATCTTCTACATAGTTTTTTCTACAAAATTGCATTTATTATTTAGTGATTATGCATCTGTGTATTAAAGACCAGCGAAGTTAAATTGTCTTTTTTAAATATATTTTGGTGATGATCTATAAAGTTAAATCACAAATTTAGTCCACGAACTGTTTATTATATTCACAATATTACGAAAATAGCCTTAACCTTTTTGTGAGTACTTACGGAAATATCCGTTTTGACCTTCACTATTCAGAAAGAGCACTCTTGTGCATTGAACACAGCACAAAATCCAAACAAATCCAGAAACTGAGATAAATGTTTTGACGAAAAAGTTTTCTCGTCATAAATCTGTTAAAATGTGATCTACATGTGTCCATTATCGACATCAAAAAAACAATCCTTTTACATGTCCCAAGCAAATTAGAAAATCGTATTTTTTTATTTTTACCCTAGTTGCAACCATCCCTTGCTAGCTACAGAGTCTTCTTTTTTGTTATCTCCTTGTAAAAAAATGTTGCTTTCATGGCCAATATGGACCCAAAAATATGTGTATGCCTGTTTCTTTCCTGAAGAAATCACATATACAAAGCTTCCTCCATCTCTGGATGCTTAGCCTCTTGCCTGGCCCACAATCAATGGTGGATAGGGAATCCAATCCCGGGGTCCCGGACAATTTTAGGTACTTATGAATCCCGGGATTGAATCGACGAATCTGGACGCTTGGAAACAGTGACGTAATTACTAATGGCGAACTTAGGCGATGCCAAGGGGCAGTAACTGTCTAATCTATGTATACATATATAGCAAGGTTGTCCAACCTTTTTCGTCTTGGGAGCTACTTTTTAATTTAAAATTGGCTTGGGATCGACTTCTAATATGATTCTTATAGGAAATGTATTTATGGTGTTTCTTTTTCCTTTCTTCAAACTTAATAACTCAAATTAGCAGATAAACACGAATCAAGTCGAGCTAAAGAGTTCGATCTCCAGAATTTTATTTTTCATCGTCGGCTGTAAATATATTTATATAAAGTAATTTTTTTTTCTAAATTCACGGAAGTCGTCGGGATCGACCAAATTTTGCTTAAAGATCGACCGGTCGATCCGGATCAACCGGTTGGACATCCCTGATATATAGCATTCATGTATGTTTTTCAAATTGTTATATTTATCTTCCCCACCGGTGATGTATTTACTACACCTCGACTTTAATAATGGGAATATCGATATGAAATACAATAGATACGGGCTTCAGAATTTTTGTATTCCTCCGTAATATAATTACGAATCACATCGAAGTATTATAGTATATAAGTATTCTTCTGCAGCGACGGAAATAAATAATTTGTCGGGAAATCGGGAATTTTGCGAGTTTTAGTTCGCATCTCAGCAGATAGGAATTTTATCAGGGACTGATCCCGGGATTGTCTAATGAAATCCCGGGATCGAAATTTTGGCTCGGAATTGGATTCCCTAATGGTGGAGACGAACTTTTGAATGCTTTCGCAGTTTTTTTGTATCATAAATTGTGGATCGTCCTACGCCGTATTCACTTGCCAACTTACAAAAATATTATTTACGATTTAGACGGTCCAGAATCACACTTTGCATTTTTTATATTGAAGAAGCTTTATCGTACAGTGTCTTTGTATTGGGATGTCGGACTACAGGGGGTGCCGGATTAGACTGGGACCTCAAAATCTAAATATTATTTTGTATAAATATTTTGTTTAAATAGACAAAAAATGGATGAATGAATATCTAAAATGTATTATGTTGGTATGTATAAAACTTCTATTCAAGCCTTTTACAAGATGTCATCGGCTCATTAATTATCCGCAATAATGAATCTACAATATCAAATCTTCTAACAGTATCCTAACTTTAGATCCTATCGCAACAACCTGGAACAGTTATGTTGCCATCGTGGGCGTTCGTTACGTGTCGGTCTTTTGGAGATCGATCGTTTTGCAAAAAAATATTGTAATTCCGATCGAAATAATTGGGCAATCTCTGCTTCGATAATTGACCTTACATATTATATAATCGGCGTTGAGAAACCGCTCAAACCTTTCTCCGTATGTTAATTTGGACCGATGATTAACAATCTTCGAGACACGAATCTGCATTTCTTCCAGCTACGACTTCTGACATCGAAATTTTAAAATCGATATAAATCTCAGATATCTTCTATACTGCCAGTGCCGATTATTCATTCAGAATTATTAAAAGAACACGGTTTTTGTGCGCCCGTCCAAGACACGCTTATTGCGTCGTTGACCTTTATTGAACTGAAATATTTTTTATTCAGAAATCCGATACATAATTTGTTTGAATAACGAAATTTATAAGCGTATCCATTTTTTTGACATTCGAAATGCATTAAGTGATATTTTATGGTCTTGCAATACCGCGTCCGCGTTGAAAGAGTCCGCGCAAACAAAGATACAGCGTTAAATCATTTCAATAACTGCAAGGTCATCAGTCAATATTGCGCTAAGCATAAATTACATTTCTATTATTCTGACATCTATTGATATAGTTCGATCGTTCGAAAAACTAACAAGCTCATTTTTTACTAAATTAATGTTCGAAAATTTAATTTGACAGTTGTAAGAAATGCTACGATAAAAATGATTTATTACCAGAACTTTGACTGTATGACTTCCTGTACTATTACAGATTTTAAAAACTAAGTCTAAGTTTGATACATTAGAATGCCAGAATTTTACAAACATATAGACATTTAAATCTAATGATAATTTTGCTACCCACGCATAGATTATCTCACCTGTGTTGTGTAAATTAATTCTTTTGGCGGCCCTATTCCGTGACTCACACGGTCCCCAGACCTGACACCGCTGGATTTCTTTGTCTAGGGACGTGCCCTATTCCGTGGCTCGCACGCAACTAGTTTGAAAATAAAAATTCATCCAAGATTTCAAATAAGTAACATTTGCTTGCATTTATTAAATCTTAAAACCCACCGCCGGTTAAAGTTATTCACGGCAGTATATAGGAATGTGATCGGATCTCCCATCAACTTGCTAATTAATGTGAGGAAAATCAGTGAGCTTATCAGTCGTGTCTTATATTTTTGTGATTACTGATTATTAGTCTACTAATGCCATGATTGAAACGCCATATTTCTCAAAAACTTCTGGGGAAAAAATCTGGGATTCGCTGGGATGTGTAGTGCGATAACAGATACAAAGGTTTCGACAAAATTGTGTGAATTACACAAAAATATCTATTTATATGGATTTTTCGTCGAAAATATAAATAAATCATATTTTCACAGCTCGAACGTTTTATTTCTAAACTAAATATTCAAACCCTTTCCAAAATTTCCAGTCTCCCGAGGATAACTGCTCAGTCTTTACAAAGCTCCCACACTCCCTATCGAGACGGTCGCGAAAGCGCCCATCATTACGTTAATTCAGGAGACTCGTTGGGTGAGCGTTCTACATGAACTCCTTGCTAACACGAGGCGATCCGCTGTCTTCGTCGCTGCGATTTGATAATCGCGTTCTTCAGGCGCGAGATTCGCACCGGAGAGGCGCTCAAAACCGCGAATGATCGCTCCAAAACGACCACAGTACGGTGATGTATATAGCGGCTCAGAATGTCGGTCTGCCACTGATTAACGACAGAGGTTAGGATTTTTTATAACTTTCGGTGACAGGATTCAAGAACAGGAGCTCAGCGTGGAGATTAAATCAAGAGACAAAATGCTGGCGCAACGTATATATTGTAAGAATAAACGAAGGCGTTTATGAGTGGCCATGAAAGAAAGGCGGAAAATAAGACTAATCAGGCTTAATTGGAGGAGGCTCTTTACATGGCAAATCCCGATAATACCAGTGGAAGCTCAAGAGCTGATCCAAGAAAACCTTCGAGATGAAAGTCTTGAGGATCTAGTCCACGAAGAGATGTTGATTCCACGAGACCCGGTAACGAACTGCTGATGACTGCCAATCCTGGGGCAGACGTCCCTATGTCTCCGCATCACCCAGACGCTTTGGTGTCCAAAAATGCATCAATCAGACGTCTTGGCGAGTATTACTTATCTTTTCGTGGCAATCCTCGGGGCTAGACCCGTCAACCGTCCAGGATTTAAGTAGCCCCGGTTCCACTGTTGTCCTTAGATAAAATCGGTCCCAAATGTTTCTGGTCTGCGAAATACTGTAGTTCAAGCATGATGATTTTATATTATCAATTTAATTGCCAGTCTCCTAGTGTTAGCCCTCCGCGCTATTCAGAGAAGGGCAGGTGGACTCACACACTCCTGCCCGACGTAAGAAAGTAGAGCGAAAGGCGACATGGAAAGCTGAACTATCATCTGACTCAGCTCCTCACCGGCCACGGTTGCTTCGGAGTCTATCTGAAATGGATAGGCAAAGAGGCAACCACAGAGTGTCACCACTGTGGGGCTGAGGCGGATGACGCGGAACATACGATGCTAGAATACGAAGCTTGGGAAGAGGAACGGAGAGTCCTCCGTGACTCCACAGAGGAAGGAAGCGTAAATAAGAATGGAATAATGAATTCTATGCTTAGGAGCGAAGAAGAATGGACGGCATGGGGAAACTTCGCCGCCAAAGTGATCACCTCCAAGGAGGAAGACGAGATGGAGAGCTGCCACCGAGGATTCCTGATCAATGGGAAAACTCACCAACAAGGCGATCGACCAAAAGAAGGACGAGCGAGGGACGTAGCAGAGAACCGCTAACGAGAGGAGGGACCTCTACCCGACTAGAGGTAAGTAACGATGGGCCCGCCGAGCCTGAGAGTCACGTTTTACTATGTTTAACGACCTGTAAGACGCGACAAAAAGACGGTCAAGGGGGGGTTTTAGTGGGTACTGGATCTTGGTTTTTCACTTTGAAAGATCACATAGGGTAAAATATGTAAATAGTTAGTGTTGTTATATCCGGACTCCCACACTACTGCTGAGTACGGGCTCAGTATGTGTCTTTAAAAGATTTCCCCTCCTTGCGCAACAAAAAAAAGCCCTCCGCGCAACACTACCTTCAATGTCTAACGAATGAGGAGGTGAATGTATGATACAGACGACTTGGATGTAAACCCCTTCCTGTGAATGGATATTGAAGAGACCCATAGTTCTGCAGTGAACTGTTTGTGGCTGCACTATGATGATGATTTAATATACTATACTTATCATAATACTTTTTATTTTACCAAATTTAAAGAGGTAAGATACAGTATTGTGTCTGAAATTCAGGGTTTCAGAAAGACCATTCCGAGACAGACAGAGACGAAGAGTGACTTGTACGTTAAGTTTGAAGAGAAGCGGAGACGGAGAGAGTATCTTGCGTACATCGTACGATTATATAGATCATTAACGCAAATTTATCAACTAATAATGATAAAATAAAGTGACTTGTTTATGTTTACTTGATGAGATGACCGAATATTGTGTGCTATCGACAGTGTTTATTTATTTATGTACAAGCTTCATACACGCTGCGACGGTCCTGACAGATAAATGGATTTGTATGATGATAAATGGCGGACAAGCAAATATAGCATCTAAGAATATACTAATAAATAAATACATATAAATTATTTTGAAGTGTGATTTTGAATGAATTTGGAACGACAGTTAATTGGATCGACCCTAAGGATTTCGCTACGGTCTTTTGGACATCAATTCAATTCTATTATTATGCAATATTTTAATATATTTTTTAATATGATGTTAAAATATGCAATAAGTGCCATTTAGTGAATACAAAATAATTTAATCAATTTTCATGGACCAAAATATAAATGCAGGAGAGAAAAAAACAGTTTAACATTTGTAAATAAATGTGTATAAAATGATCACGTAATATGTGAAAATTAATATCTTGCGTAAAATTACAAGCTCGACGATTTGACCTATGGCCGTTAACCGACTTGCTACGGTCACTAATTTACAATTTAGATTTCCATATAACTGTCGATGCTGAATCATGTAGATCAACTGCTCATTTTTCAATATAAAATATTCAAGTCCATATATTCTCTTCGTTGACATTTCATAGCAAAAAATTGTTTACATTTTGTCTTGGGTCTTTGCAAATTGGACGCGAAGCGCGGAAGCCGATGCACACATGTAGGCACATTTTGTAGAAATACACTGCATGCGGAATTTATTACTAATATTCTATCAAATCGCGGCGTTAACAAACTATGTCCAGTCGAAGATGTTATCTTTTATGATCATCAAATCGAATACCGAGCTCCTACAACCGTTAGTCGATGTCATCACTCATGGGGTTAAATAATATACGTATTCCCAATGTGGAAATGATGAAACTGTTTTAATACACATATTTAATTAGAGAAGCACGTGCATAATTAATCATATTACCAAATCATCTAGCCTCAACAGTATTGTCTGCAATTTATCTTTCAGTGCAATCTCTTGCGGCGGCTCTTCTTCAACATATTCATATATGTATATAAATTATATTCGATTATATCGACTCCATACAATCGTCTATTTTACATATTGAAATAATAAATTCAGACATAATCGCAATTTTATGCGATTTCAGGCGAAATCGGTCCAATCAAAATGCCAGTTAATTTCAATTGATTTAAACGAGTTTAATCACGGACCATAACGGACATCCATCATTTAAGTCCATCGATTAGAAAGTAATTACAATTTTATTTATTTTAAATAAAAGTCATGACATTTGAGTGCCTTTCTCTTGCTCTCAGAGGAGAGCAGCTATACTTAATCGAGATCAAAATTCACCCCTTGCATTTATAAGGGTGCCCAGTTGTTTTTCTCGTTAATCAATAGTCAAAAAAAGTGAAATTACGACGTTGTGGATGGTCCACGATTGAAATTCTACTACCTTCTGCTGCTAAAAAATGGCTTACGTCATCTGAAAGAACGTCACGCGTAAACATTAAAGAGTGCTGATTAGGGGTGAATATGAAATTGGCAAAGTATTCGAATATTTTATATCTTTATGCGTATGTTTTTTAATTTTATAAATATTCGAATTTGCGAATATTGAAAAGAGGGCAAATATATTCGAATATTGGATTGGGATCCTTAGTGCTAACATCCAAGCGTCACATTTGGATGACCAAAGGGTCATCATTTATTATATATATATTTATCATTTATATACATACGAAATATCTAATAATCTTCCGAAATGTCCTTCGAACACATGTTATATCAAAAATATTATAGATCAGCATTTAGCTCGGTCCGATCTTGCAATTGACGCGTTGATTCGAAACGGATTAATTGCGCGAAAGCATTCGAGCTATTTACATGCAGTATGCATGATGTGAAAGCCATTGGATAATCCGCGTTTTTATTATCGTTCCGAATAAAACGTACGATTCATTATACCCAAGTAAACATGTTAAAATCGTGTTGGAGCAACAAATTATATTCTAAAAATCTCGGGTCAATTGGCAACAGCACTTTTTACATATGTATACTTAACACATTTCATGCGAGGCTTTGCAACGATCTTCTGATTATAAGTACAGAGTATTTTGTTCATATATTCTTATCCAATCCCGGGATCCCGGACAGTTTTAGGTACTTAAGGATCCTGGGATTAGAAAACGTAATCCCGAAAATTCCGGGATTGAATTTTTTATCTAACAAAAATCGTACACCTCACCAGCACGATGAAGGCTACTAAATAGAGACATTCCCGACGAAATCTGGACGCTTGGAAGCAGTGGCGTAATTACTAATTGGTGAACTTAGGCGACGCACAGGAGCAGTGACTGTCTAATCTATGTATACATATATAGCGTACATGTATGTTTTTCAAATTGTTATATTAACCATTCCCTACCGGTGATGTATTTACTACACCTCGATTCTAATAGTGGGAATATCGATATGAAATATAATAGATACGGGGTTCAGAATTTTTGTATTCCTCCGTAATATAATTACGAATCACATCAAAGTATTATAGTATATAAGTATTCATCTGCAGCGACGGAAATAAATAATTTGTCGGGAAATCGGGAATTTTGCGATATCTCCAACGAGTGTGGAAGCTGAGCGTGCATTTTCAGCAGCAAGTTGTCTGACTTTCAAAATCAGATCCTGACTAAATGACGAAACACTAATGTTTGATGTTAATGTTACTTCGGGCATATTTTCAAAATAATATTTGAATTTTTTAGTGTTTTATTTATCTATTTTTGAATTGTATTTTTATCTTTTCTTAAATAAATAAAATTATTTGGCCTTCAAGTGATTTTTTATATTGAACATATGGACTTATTAGTAATTTTTGATCAAATTCATCAAGGTAATTTCTTAAAATATTGAAAATCCCAATCCCGGGATCCCGGGACTGGTCCCGGGATTGTCTAATGAAATCCCGAAATCCCGGGATCGAAATTTTGGCTCGGGATTGGATTCCCTAGTTATCACTAACATATGTATATAACGGGAATATAAATCATTATGATTTTTGATTGCATTCATGTTTAGCATCCAGATGGTCCATTCAAGTATTAGACAGGAAGAAAACATAACAATCTTTAACCTGTATGGTAGTATGGTCGCCTATTTGCGAGCGAATTCCAGTGATTCAGAAATAGCATTCTTACGCGTTGAGCTCGGAGACAGACAAAGACGGAAAGTCTTACACGCTGAGTTAAGTGATAAACAGAGATGGAGAGAATATCTTGCGTACATCGTGCGATTGTATAGATCGTTAACCCAAATGTATCGACTAATAATGATATGCAAATGTTATAATGAATCGATTTCAAGTGTATTAATGACCGGATATTGTGTGCTATTGACAGTGTTTATTTATTTATGTACAAGCTTCATACACGCTACGACGGTCCCGACAGATAAGCGGATTTGTACGGATGATAAGTGGCGGACATGCAAATATAGCATCTATGTTTATGGTGATTTAAAATTAGCTCACTACTCAAAGGGTTAAATGTGCTTAGCTTAACTAGTACAACAGTAACTAATAATTCATCTAAATATAATTTTTCAAAAAATCTAAATATATTAACCTCACGCCCGGAACGTGTGCGCTACGAAAATCAGCTCAGTAATCAAAGTGTTAAAATACGTGTTGAACCAATAAAACATATGCTTTATTAGCATTTGAATATAGTTAAAAATGATGTACCATAATAACCATACAAACAAGCCGGGTAATTAATTTTTCAGCTATAAAGTTAACACCTTATAAACCGCAAAAATACATTAAAATTTTCTGGTAGAATCGCATTTTTTTACATACTTTAGTATAATGATCGTATTGTTTTTTTAACGGTTAGATTGATTTGTAACTTATAGCGTATCTTCTCCATAGTTTTTTCTACCAAATTCCATTTATTATTTAGTAATTTTGCATCTGTGGATTATAGGCTAGTTAAAGAAAAAGTTAAACACTTTTTTATAAATATATTTTGGTTTTTTTGCATGTTTGCCAAAAAAGAAGAAAACTTTCGTTTATTCGAGGAATAGCATTGTTAAACCAATCCATATCAATAGTACAAAAAGTAGAGCACAAAACTCAAACGTATCGCGCTGGCGCAAGATCGGTCCCTAAGGTGTTAAGTATATGAAAAAGGTAGAACTACTCATCCCGCTCAAGATGTGTTAATCGAAGATTTGGCTTTCAAATGATGAATTTAAGCTAAATGCTGTTTTATTCACGTCATGTTTTTTTTTCTTAATGGACGTTTCTACTTCGTTGGGCCTAAAAGTGAGCATTTAATATAGAATGTTGATATTTAGTATGTTGATTAGGCTATTTTTATTGAACATAAAAATAATTTTTAATATTTGACAAAGTATAGTAGTGAGAAGGGGGAGAGCCACGTAAGTCGATATACGGGCGATGACATTCTTCACCATGGAAGTCCTAAGTCCTGAACAGGTGATTTGCAGCAAAAAAATTAAACATATGCTTACTTTGTATAATATCGTGTATAGTATAGACTATAATTAGGAAGAAATATTAAAAAATAAAAATATAGTGAGCGATTGAAGAAAAATGTGTGTTTTTACCAACTTTTTTTGTAGTTTTTTGTGAATTAAATAAACATTTTTGAATATTTTTGGATAATTGTAGTCTATACGATGAAGACGTTTATTATACACGTGCCTGCCAAATTTCATAAATAATTCTCATCCAGGGTGTGTGGGAGCACTTCCATGAACATGGAAAAAGTAGTTTAGAGAAAAGCGCAGCTTCTCCTCGTCGGCCTATAACTTTGCGATTTTCATTTATATCGACTTGAAATTTCCTGAACGAATTCTTAAACATTGATTCTTTCTGATACACGAAGATAAAAAAAGATTTTTTTTAAGCCAACAAGGTAGAAATGTCCCGTAATGAGCAAAATTCATATAAAAAAATAATTATATCGTTAGTATTTTTCACTCAATTTATTTTTAAAATAATTGCTTCCAATTGAAAGTACAACTATCCACAATAGAAGCTCATTAAGGTTGTTTTTACTGGATTAAAAAAAATCTTGTATCATCAAAGGTCGACCATCTTACGCATCTAGATGTGATCTTCGATTACGACACTTCTGCAATACTATTCTTGAAAATCATCATAATTAATCGCCTCGCTATTAGCTAAGCGTAAAGGCCTATAAAATGCGATGAATCTCGAAATAAAAGTACCAGAATAGTTGCCACTAGTCATCACTTTAACATTTATGCGATATCGTCGTTGACGTCTCCATCATCGGTACATAGTAATCTGCTGCTGTAACGGCTTCCATAATTATTTTGACCAAAATGTTAACCCGATTATGTTTCGTCTCTTTAATTAATTCTCCATAACTACGGAATAATAATGCCTGTATTATCTAACATTATGACGATATTATATGTAAATACAGTGCGGTTTCAGCAACTGACGTTAACTCATAACATAATCTGTTGTCACAATAACACCGAAATATCCGACACGTGAGTAGGTCCATATGTCGGTTACGTGATACTACATAATTCAATGGGTTAACCGCGATTCCGCCGTTAATTCCCACTGTGGTTATAACCGGCTATCTTATAGAATCGTATATACATATAAAATCTATCTAATTTTCATGATCATGCTTTTGAAACTGCAGGAAACTTTGCAGATGCAAGGAAAATATCGATGATATCAACATTCTTACATTCCGTTTAATTTCATAATGTGTTATCAATTTATTCCATTTTTATTTACAGTGTTTTTGTTTGGCAGTGATTAATAGTGAACGTTCTCAGTGAATTTTGGAACATGGTAAAAATTGGTTATCATTAAGTGATACAATACTTTTATGATGATGATGATGGTGATGATGTTTCAATCGAGTGTTTAGCAAAGTCTCACAGTAATAAAATCGAATTTTGTACATCAATTCAGAATAAAACATGGATCCTCATGGAAATGTGGACTCTCAACGGACACGAGCTGTTTATTGGTCCCACTATTCGGGACCATATCAGCCCGCTCAACAAAAATGCACAGCAGAATGCAAAAACTGTTCGCAAGGACATGCTTATTCTCAGCTTCGAGTGTCTACTTGCGCTCTCAGACCTCATTTGGTGCTAACCACCTATGTAAGTCAGCCTCTGACATGAGCTTTCATGATCGTATGGATCATATAAAATGCCACAAAATGCTTAAAAAGAGGACGGAGTGGCCACAAGATGTATATGTCCAATCGGTCCACTTTTCGAACCGTTGATATGACGAATGAGCACCCCGCGATCAGACGCTATACCTGAACATATCTACAGAGCGATTACGAACTCTCATTGCAAAACGAAGTTGTCCGAAGAAGATTGATCGGGTGGGTTGTTTAAATTTTACAATCGATCGAAAATATTGTTGTCTTTATTTTGTTGCGGGCTGGGTCGACTCAATGTTTAATCTCAATAATAAACCCAACATTGAGAAAACATAATCTGATGCGGATCATACAATCATGTCATATGAGACATTTATATATTATTTTTGTGTGCAAAATGCACATTTTCGCATGAACGAACATATAAAATCCGCTTTGAAGTGAGGCGGCCAAAATGTGTTAAAATCATAACTGGACCATGTCCTTTACGTATGGATATCTTTTTCATAATGTGCCATATTCGGACGTAGATGATCCATAGAAGATTTTCCAAGAGATAGAGCATTTTAACCTGTATTTAACCGAAGGGGATGTTTTGCGCATATTTTAAATTCATACAATTCTATCAAATGTCATTCGGTTGTTGGAAAATTTAGTTGAGTTAATTGAAAATCGGCAAAAGCTAAAATTACAAATTGGATGGTGCAAGACAATCTGTCTTTCTCGCGTATAAAACAAATAGTCTGTGTGATATACATATTTAATAGGATATCATCTAGCGAAAATTGGAGTCGGAACAGGAAGCGAATGATAGACTTTTTCCGCATTCATATTTTTTGTTATAAAATATTTTCTCCTATTCATTTCTATTGTTTGTTTTGTATAATGCATCGATTTGGTTACATTTCTGCGGATTCAGGCATCGACAGTGAGGGGGCAACATTCTTCGTCGCTCAATATTCATCCGACGATGGATTAATTGGATGCGAATCATATTTGTATTTTTAAAATTCTCAAATACTTCAACAAATAACGCAATTTTTGCTCCAGACGTTTCGTGCTGAATGATAGTTAATTTACATAGGAAAGGCTCAGTTCGTGACTGAGAAAATAGATCGGATATTAAGAGATGATTGTATCGGGTATTGATTGAGAGTGGATATAAATGTGTATGCTATTTCCTGACATTTCTACATCGCGATTTCGTCAGTTTCTTCTAGAAAAAAATGTATAATGAAAACGCCACGTTCTGCGTGTGGAATCGAATCTGAATCGAAACTGGGTTTTTATCGAAGATTAAAAGAAATAGCGGTATTTTGCAGCAATTTGCGGAGAAATTGCAATAGATTTGAAAGTTGGCATTTGCGTCTAGCTGAAAATTGTCACAAGATGTTATTAACCTAATTTTTTTTAACGAAAAAGGCAGCTTTAATCCCACTGTCAAAAATAATCAAAATTGACAAGAAATTAATTCTTAATTTAATTATCAAGTCGATTTCTCTATTTTTTTATTTATTCGCCAGTAAATCCTGAAGCAATTGAATTTATTAACGTGTTATAATATCAAAAATATGTATATAAATTACATGACAAGCGCCACTTTCACAATGTATTTAAAACATTTTCAAATATGTCAATCATCAATCCATAGATTCCAATTCGCTTCAACATTCCTATTCGCGAAAATCAACATTCCTATTAGCCCTTATGGGGAAGGTGGTAAGTCGATGGTAATCTATGTATGCCTGATTTGGAAATCATTAAATTAAATTACATAGGATCGATTGAGTCTGCCTTTCCGTTCTTCTGTGTGCAGTTTGTCAAATTTGAGCAGGAAAATAGTCGTATGCTAAATTTGTTGATGTATACGTAGCACGTTTACACGGCGTCAGCTGGGAGATGCGTCTTACCTATTTCTGGCTCCATTTCTATTGGTGAGTGATGTGAGGTTCCTAGAAAGAGCTGGAGAGAGTGTGGGAGTTGTCCTGGGAGGGCGAGCTGATGCCCGCTGTGGTCCAGCGGCCGCGCTACTTCCGGCCAATCCCAACAGGAGCACTGTCCAAACCACGCTTCCTTTCATCGTCACTTGAAACTTGTACTAACTTTAAATTCAGACTTCCGAAAGTCTCAAAATTAAACGCCTGTGCAGTGGTAGCTAAAACTCATCCGCGATACTCAGAGACTACCGATCCACGTGTGAGCGATCATTCCCAACCCAAGTGCCGAAGCGAGAGATCTTTCACAGATCGAAAGCGAAGGTTGTCGGAAGATGTCGACATCCGACCGCGTCGCTGCTTTTAACACCGCGCTTACACTTTGTTTACGGTCTGGGCGAGCACTGGGACTTGGGACGCGACGGGATTCGAGAGAACGACCGTTTTGAGGACCGGCAAAAAATCCGCGAACTGGTGACAGGTGGTGTGCAGCGAGCACGAGGAGTCGCGCAGCCGCTTGGAAGCGAGTGAACTGCTGAGGCTGCTGCTGCCGCAGCTGGAAACTTTCACCGGCACCAGGCGGGGGGATCTCAATAACATTATCGTTCATTGTTACGTACACCCATCGTGACGGTCGAGATTGTCTTCTAGATTCCGTTGACTCCTGAGAGTCCTAAGATACTTTCGACCCTTGACCCTCACCATTATTTTCTTTGGCGATCTTCAAGCATAGCTTATAGCCACTTCAAAATTCAAGATCAAAACTACTCAAATAAGACAACTTTATGACATCAGATGAATCAATAACAGCTATCTAACTGAAGATTTGTTAGGAAATCCTAAAGATCCTTGATATATTTTCTTCATTTATCTTTCAAACTACGCTTTCTTCTATTTTTACACGAGATCTTATATTAGGTCTTTCCAAAGGAAATCCATCATTTTCACACGCTCTAGTTTATATCCAGACACGTTGAAAGAAACGTCTTAATGAAACGTGTAAATTTTCATTCTTGTTGCGATAAGGATATCGCAGAATATATTTTCCATTGTATGCTGGTTTTTCTGAACCCTTCGAGTAGTGACCTAATTTAAAATCATCATAATCTTAGATGCTATGTTTGCTTGTTTTGCCACTTATCGTCGTACAAATCCACTTATCTGTCAGGACCGTCGCAGCGTGTATAAAGCTTGTACATAAATAAATAAACACTGTCGATGGCACACAATATTCGGTCATTATATATAAACAATACACTTGAAATCGATTCGTTATATCTTTCACATATCATCATTAGTCGATAAATTTGGGTTAATGATCTATAAAATCGTACGATGTACGCAAGATTTTCTCTCCATCTCTGTTTATCTCATAGCTCAACGTGCAAGACACTCTCCGCTTCTGTCTGTCCCCAAGCTCAACGTGGCTCTCTAAAAAAGAACTATTTTAGGTAGACTTGATATTTGTATATTCAATGTAGTTTCTTCGTTTTTTAGCTCAGGAAAGTAACGCTGAAGTTAAAGCTCAAAGGATTCGAGATGCCCAGTAATCTTCTCCTTCAAATTTTCATTTATTTTATCTTCAGATTCATCTAGCACACTACAGCGTTTCTCAAACATTGCAATATTTCCAAGATTATTTTTCTTCGCCAGTTTTGCAGCTTGGATAGAAACGCCTCAAAGTTATCAGCTTTTACTTTTTTTTTCTGAAAGTCCGATTTTGACCCAAGCATAGATGGTGCACCATCCGTACAAACCCCACAAACGCTTTTCAACTTTAATCATCCAGTCTCAAAAAACGTATTTATCTTCTCCATATTATCTTCACTTTTTGTAGTAGTTTCAAGTCCACTACAAAAAAGGAACTCTTCTTTGATATGAATGAATATATTTCACGAAGACAAGCAACTGAGCACACGACTTTACGTCTATTGATTCATCAACTTGGTAATCAAGTTTGTAAGTTCAATTTTAACGAATTGTAGTTTCAAAAACGTATCGTATTATAATTCCATGAAAATGTCTTGTTGAAGATTTTTTTAGAACCGCTGTGGTAGAGTATAAATTTGAAATAATGCGAATGCTATATATTAAAATAGTTAGACTTAAAATTTGTTTGTGATTATATTCATATGATGAATAGTCTAAAACAATAGCGGACAGATCAGTAAATGAGAAAAGATAAAAATGCTTAGAAGAAGATCCCGTCGATTTGATGTACACATAAAAGCTCTCGAATCTTAAACAATAACATCATCGATGTATTTGATGATTCTCTCTTAATCCCGATTCATAGAGTTGACCCCCAAGCATGGATCGTCTTCAATTGTCCCAACATATTCGCATTGCGAAACCGGTCGATCCACTCGAATAAGAGCAATCGTGATGATGTTCCATCATCATACACTTGCCATAATGTGATTTATATTACATCGACACTTTAGCTCAAAAACAATGGTTTCGCCGTTCAAAGCATTTAAGCACAAAGAAAACTCGTGCTTGGGCACGTTTTTTTCGTACAATGGAACGCTTTATACAAAGCGAGAAAAAATAACGATCAATACTCCAAACAAGAACATATTTTAAATACTTACTACCCCTAATGACGATCCTGTTGTAAAATGCTTATGCCATTCGCACCAAGAATCTGCGCCTTCCGGATAGTGTGAATGCTGAAAAGCTTCAATAGTTGGAAGTTTGTGATCTTTCATTATTAAGGGACGCTTCTACCTCGTTGGACCTAAAAGAGATCGATTTTTCAAGATTTTTTAATGTAAGTATTAAATATAGGATATTGATATTAAGTATATTGACTAGACGATCATTATTGAACATAAAAATATTTTTTAAAGTTTGACAAAGTATAGTAGTGGGATTGGGGGGAATTATGTATGTCGATGGACGAGCAATGACATTCTTCACCATGAAAGTCCTGAACAGGTGATTTGCATTTAAAAAAAATTAAACATATTTGCTATTTATTACTTTTGAATATTTTGGATAATTGTAGTCTATACGATGAAGACGTTTATTGTACACGTGCCTGCCAAATTTCATAAAAAAATTTCATCTAGGGCGTTTGGGAGAACTTCCATGAGCTTGAAAAATGTAGTTTTGAGAAAAACGCGTTTATAGTTGAACCGAAGTTTATGTGCGAATAAAATGAAAAGTTTAATAGTCACATCTAATCTGCTATACCAGAGGCATATGGGATACTTACCGTTTCTTCAAAAAAGTCTTCGTCAGCTCACCTCTTCAGTCTTCAGGCCAATCTTGCCTCTTTCGATTCTGCGGATTATGCGGCGTCAGCGTTTTTCACGCGCACCATATTCCTTTTGTTGGCAATTATTTTTGCTTGCGGTCCAATTGTGATACCCATCATTTCCATCATATTCAGCAGGAATTTGCCATCTTCGTTGAAAATACACGCGGTAATAAAATTGCCAGCTCGATAGATTTATTCGAGAAAAAATATATTTTGGAGGCAAGCGCCAGAGGGAAACTTTCGTTATTATTTTGCGTATGTCCGTCTAAATAGCGTTGAAGTAGTTTCTGAAGCTCAGTTGAAAGTGGTTATTTGTGTTTGAAACCATATGATTTGAAGGTTTTTGTATCCCCGTCGCCTATGTAGTTTGCATATTTTACACCGTGAATCTGATCGTGTAAACATTTCGATAATACCATCGACTTTCATTTTTCCAGGGCTTCCATGTGTGCTTTCTTATGTGGCCAGGTCACAATTAAATTTTCTTGTTTTAAACATTTTGCACCACGGTTTTAACTTTGAAAATCGTCCGTTACTCTTCGAGCTTATAATCATACTGAGGACGCTTTTTGAGATAGTTACTTCCGTCATAGATCTTTAAGGACACAACCCTAGCCCGCATTTGTTGAGGCTTATAGCGTCGCGGCGACCCAAGCAAGTGCTTTGAATTTTATTCCAGCTCGAGTTTCTCTTCGTCGGCCTATAACTTTGCGCAATCTGGACGGACGAATCGCTTCGAGGGTATTATGCCCCTATTCGACAACCCTCACATAGGACCTGTGTGTGAAATATAACACAAGACCCCCCCCCAACCTCCAAAAAAAAATTGTCAATCAATATGTTAAACACTCTGTATATGTTTTCTAAATTGTTTTGTACAATTTCTTCAATAGTACAATTGCGGACCACTTTGATATTGCTTTTATAGTGTAATTGGAAGATGAGACGTGGGTGTGTCACTACACCCCAGAATCCAAAAGACGATACGAAAAAAGATAGCGGTGCAGATCTATGACACTGGCATATAAACAGAGCCGTAACGAGGGTATGAAGCGCCCGTGGCAAGAATCTAACTTGCGCCCCCCCCCCCCCCCTCCAATTTAAAAAAGATTGCCACTCAAGAATCATCCGTTATCGTATCGATCATAAAAAATGTCGCAAAAAGGCCTAAAAGAGGACGGAGTGGCCATAAGATTTGTGTGATCAACCGGTCCGCCTTTCGGACCACTGACATGACGAATGAGCACCTCGCGATCAGATGACATACTCATACAACATGCCTACAAAGTGATTACGAACTCTCATTACAAAACGAAGTTGTGCGAAGAAGACTGATCAGATGCGTTGTTTGAATTTTACAAACGGTCAAAAATATTTTTGTCTTTATTTTATTGCGAACTAATGCCGGTTGGGTCGTCTCAATATTTGAGCGATAACGAAGAAAATAGAGATTAGATAACTTAGTATATATTATAAAAACGGTCAGTCAATCAGCATTGGTTCTGTGTTTTGCGCCCCAAGTCCAGTTGCGCCCGTGGCGGGCGCCTGCTTTGCCACCCCCTTGTTACGGGCCTGCATACAAAAGATGGTAAATCGACTACAGAAATGTCTCGATCTCGACGGCGACTATGTTGATAAATAGCTTAATATGTTTGTGAACTTCAATAAAATGTTGTAACCTTACTTTCTGGATGATGTCGACTTCTAAACCATGATCCTATATCGATAAATATATGGCAGTTCAAAAAAATAAATGCATAATATTGATAACGATACATTTAAAGGACATTTTAGATATTTTTACTTATCAAAGTATCAGCTTCATAGCCCTTGACCTTGAAAAAATATTCAAACTAAAAAATTAAGAAATGAAGACCTGCATGAATCAATGTCATAAATAAATAAATCCCCCTAGAAGGGCAAATCTTAAAAAATATATATTTATAATATTGTGAAGGTCAACACACTCTGTAATTTGTTGAGGGAAGACACTGTATCGTATTTTCTTGTGGGGGGATGTATGGTCACCCTAATAAAGACCCACCCCTACTGCGCTACTTGCAGCGTGACGTCATGCGCATGCGTGTCAACCCCCCGCGACTGCGCGACTTTTAGTCTAGAGCCTTTCCGAGTAAGTCGTATTCTCCTGTTATGTCCAAAATCACCAGTCGTTTCTTGTCTTTGTCGTTAAGTAGTGTTTAATCCTTGCATGCTTTAGTAAAACCATCGTGCGGTTTCGTGAGGGATGCTCCATTCAGGAGCACCTCGATTTAACGCTTTTCCAGTACACCCCTAAGTCATATGACATGTCAATCGGTAACATCTTCCGCGCCAATCGATTCCCTAAAAACATCATGAACTAGCCCGAAATCTTATTCTAAATGCTTAAAAATAACGAAACGCATCATAGATCGAAAACCACCCTCCAACAACCCTCACCCTTTCACTATTATTTAATAACATTGGTGTGTAAACCGACCATGCGACCAGCGTTTGTGAAATGGATTAATATCATCCTCGTTATATAAAACAATATTACTTTAATAAAATTATTATATTTTTATTAATCGACAAAAAAATCAAAAATTCATTTTTTTATAATCAAGTAATGAGACTATTTTGCAAATGACAATTGAAATTACTGATGCTTTTAAAATGCATATGAAAAATATTCTCACAACAATATTATAATTTTATTTAAAAGTGCTTTTTTTAAATTTCAGTATATTTTAGCTAGTGGATCATCGATAAATGTAAACTCGAAATGACAACTATCATTATGGATAAAGGCTTATGTGGAGACAATTGGGATCCAGGTTACTATCCGCTTTAAATTAATTCTATACCATATATATATATATTGAAGTCGCCTGATGTTCAAATTTTTTTTTTTTAATTTACAGCATTGTCTCGTTTGTTGTCTTCCTTAAAAGAAGTAAAGGGTGGAGAAGATGTTTCGTTTTTAAGTGAACTTTTGCAATCGAAGCAATTGCACGCCCTCGTTCATGTACATAATAAAATTGTGGCCAAAGGAAAGGATGATAGGTTCTTTCCGCTGCTTTCTAATTCTATGGAAGTGGCCCTAGAAGTACTAGAATTAATATCCGAGACACCATTTCCAGAGTCGTCTATTCGTGAGGAGTTATTCAAGCTTCTTCAAACACCCCATATGCAGGTATAATAATATTAAATAATACAATATTTGAGTTTGAAGCAAAAATACACGTTTCAGAGTGTATTAAACTATAATCAACACTGACAATTTGTTTTGATTTTTTCAGGGCATCCTGTGCGCTCACGATGCCATTGCCCAAAAAGATTATTATCCCCATTTACCTGAAGTGCCTCCTGATAGTGACGACAATGAAGAAACGGTGAAGATTGTTCAACTAGTCAAAAGCGATGAGCCACTGGTAAATATCCTCTGATTGTTCATTTTTATTACACGAAAACACATTTATATACAATAAATGCTTATGTTTAAGTTTGAATTTTATTTCAAATGGTAAGTTTTAATTATTTTTCAGCATTTTTCTGATTCGGATAGCTTGTCTGTTAAAAATATTATCAGCTTCAAATTTCAAATCATGATTTTAATCTTGTGATTGTAATAAAGTATTTGTGAGATTCAACATTCGGAAATTTGGATCTGATATTTAAAAAAAGATTTTCACTCCATTATAATTTTTATACAGCAGGCTTCTATCTTTAGAAATCATTTTATATGAGCACTGTACAGTTTTTCTCTATCTCTTATAACAAATTGGTCAAAAGTAATACATACGAAGCAACACGCTTTTTATTGTCTTTTGTCTGAATGAAAGCAACCGTATCTCATTTTAAGGGTCTTGACACATTTTCTTTAAACATTGTTTCTCAGTATTTATTTACAATAATGTTTTAGAGCTACCCGTGAGTTTTGTTTCCTTAATGTTAACAATTACTTTTATGGTCAAAGGGTGGTGCTCAGAGCGCAGAACCCATAGTGGTAAGTGAAACGATGAATATGAATTAAAATAATAATTTATCGCTTTATTGCTCCTTTATCACTGCCTTTTAGTCTTGTTAATGCACATTTGCCATACGATGCTTATTTCTTTTTATTTATAGTTATATAACTGCGACATGTCATTGATAATGTTATAATATTAACGAAAATTCAATAATGTACCTCTCATGTGATACATTGCTTTTCATTCTTCAAAATATTCATAATAGAATTATATTTTATTCTTTAATCAATGTGAATAGAAAGGTTTTTAATCATTCATTAGTCCATAATCATTGTTTCATTTCCTTACGCCATGATTTTGTAAACAGAGTTTATCTCTTAAAATGATTGCATGAAAAATAGAGATGAATGATTGAGATGTATAGATTTATTAGACGATAACTTGTGTAGTATTTTAAAAACGTATAAAACGCAATATAGATAGTCAGAGACCAATAATTGGATTTCTTCTAAATCTATTGATTTGATTTGTGCATGATTAAATAAATAGCTAACTTTTTCAGTAGTATTCTATCTAATTAATTAATATTTTCAAGCAATATATTTATTCTAATTCAATATTCATTCATATAGATATTTAAATATTATTAGGTTTTTTTAGCAGTCATTTCGCGATCACGAGTGTACTTTGCTGCTTGAAATATCGTAAAGAGGTACATTATTATCTCTAAATATAAACTGACTATTATCCGACAAATTAATTATCGAGGATTAATCGAATCGGTAGCATAATATTGTCATACATTTGGAACAATCACTAATAATTTTTGCTCTTACAGTATCAATGGAAACTTACATCCTTTTTGTTAATTTAATATTAAATCTTCAATTCTTTACATTTTACCCTATACTTTTACAAACTAAGAGTGAATAATCTATCTTACCAAGAATATTTCTCGACTTTATCCCTGAAATTGGTGAGTTGAACCTAAATTCTAAGATGGTTTTGAAATTAACATTTGTATTGTAAAAATAATTATATATTTTATAATGATATACCATGATTAAAATATAAAGCGTTTTGATCTTTAGTACATAATATTATATTATGATTAACGACATCTGAATTGAACCAATATTATGAATAATATTTTTTGTATCAAATGTTCGAATGATTAATAATGTAACATTATTTAGAAACCAAAATATTTTATGATTTTCTTTAAGGAAGACCTCCCGCAATCTCAATAGTCAACACTCAGGGCCCCGTTGAATTTGGACAATTTTTTACCCCGGGTCTTTCACAAAAATTACCATAACTTGTTTTAATTTGTTAAAATATTATGCATAAATTAACCCTTTGCGGACGTATTAAATTTGGGTATGGGTGTTGGAACTTGACAAGCGAGAATGCCTAATTACAGTCAAACGTAATTTATAAAGCTTTATTTGAAATTCTGCGAAGTTTGTCGATTTCTTCACTCACAAGAGGCGACTGACTTGCCACTGTGTTTTGCATGGCGAGTGTGGAACGACTGCATTTTTTTATATTGAGTTTCGTTGTCTCTGATTTGTCGGATCAATGTTTTGGTTCATGATAAGGTCACTTAGATACTTAAGAGCGTTCAGAGACGTTATAAACTGATACTGATACGTCTAGCCTTTACATATTTATTCAAACTGCAATTTTGTAAGGTAGAGAAAAATAGGAAATTAAAAACATTAAACATCCGTACATACTTCACGCATACATATCACCTTAAACTCGATCGTAAATAAAACTATTTACTTTTTATTTTAAGCTTTATTTATCCATTACAAGAGTATTTTATTTGAAGGCCACCTATTGCGGTAAAAGCCTCTTCCAAATTTTTTTATAATCGTCTATCACACCTACGGTGATAAGTCATACTGGGGGAAGTTTTATTTGGATATAGGAAGATGGATTTAAGTAGGAGAAGAGAAATTCTATGAATGAGTAGTGAAATTATCATTGCATATAGATGATAATATAATTATTGCTGCAAATTCAATCACTCACTCATGGGCGTCCCTGCACGACTTTATTAATCGCATCAGTATTTACTTTCTTAAATCCAGGAAATCAGACTAAACCTGGATCGAGACGATTGAACGGAAACATGTGTTCCACAATCTGGATTTGGATTCCCAAACCTTTATAGTAAGAGTTCAGGATTTTAACCACTATACTAATACTTAGTCATATAATACTATATTAAGTCGTAAACGAACAATCTCGAATGGTGTACCAACCTGCATTACCATGGGTGCGGGTCCCTGAGTGTTTTGAAGTGAATGAAGTTTTTGTAGGATGCCATTTGTTAAAACAAGAATAGGGTGCGGCAAGGAAATTATATTATAGAAAGAATAATTGAACTGATATCTCCTATACTGTTTGTATTATTCATTTTTAAAATGATGTAATCTCCTCCCCACACTGTGTATAAACTATATGAATAAAGCTTTCCAGATGTGTCGTCATCCCCTGGCGTAAACGTGTCCACCCCTGCAGTAATCATCAACTCTTGACGTTTATTCGGTGCATTTTTAGCAGGCGCATTATATTTTATGAATACATTTTCTGTAAATGCTCCTCTTGCATTTAAAAAAAATATTATTACTTCTCTTTTTTTATTGCGATAATCTATTTATTTTTGAACTGGTGCATTCGAAATACAAAGCCAAATAAAAATATCCAAACATTTATGCTTCGAAAAGACCACTGGCAATGCTATTTGATTCCGGAAACCATCGGAACGCGGTTATACTAATGATTCTAAAGTATATTTTCTATATGTATGACATTTTAATGCTTTAAGTCGTCTGTTTTATAATAGTATGAAGGTGTTTAAAATATCAACAAACTATATAATGCAATGGAACAACTATTTTGATACAATATAAAATAATTTAATAAGGAAGATTCGCTAAAAATTCTGTAAAATTAATTTTATTGATTTATGAAATACTAGCTGTTAATTTGATTATTTAACTGAAAATTTTAACATCGAGTGTTCTTGTTTTTCCACATTCTAAAAAAGAACAAAATTTGTACTATGTTTTATATACACACTACGAATTGATACATGCCTAAATGTTATTTTAAAAGGGAAAAATATATAATTCAATTATTTGTGCATATAATATTTACTTGTAATTGTAAGTAGATGTTTATTTTTAATTTTAACTTTAATTTCGAATGGATATTTTAATTATTTTTTACTCGCTTTTAGCTTATTGACGGCTATTTATTAATTTATTTTATCATGATTGGTGTTTCATATAAGAAGTCATCAATGACAATGACAATGAAAAAAAATACTAATATCCTGTAGTTCATCACTAACTGTTCTATTCATATTTTTTGATTTTAAAAACAAAAAATATATTTGCTATACTTATTAACCCTTTCGGACCGGAGAGCAGACACTCCAATGTAAATCTACTTTTCTGTCAGCTTCACTGCAGTGTGTTACAAGCTCGATATGAACCAAATTCAATAAATGAACTTTAACACTGTTAACTGTGTTACAAAAATAAAAGGACAAGGTTACCATGCAAACCAGCCAGTTTTCTTCTGAAGGAATAGATTTTGCAAAGGAGTGTTAATACTAAGCTAATGACACTACTCCAGAACAGTCAAGGGGGAATAACAAAATTAGTCAATGATAAAAATAAAACAAATATCTTAATTATAAAAACAAACTCCTGTTTGCAAGATACCACGAACAATTGAGCTTTGACTTCAAGACTTTTTTTGTTGTTAATAGCATATTCGACGATAAATATGCACATTTGCGAGGTTTTATAAATAAAATATATATATATATATAGAGAGAGAAAATGTTTAGCTGTGTAGAGGTAACTTTATGGCACGACTTTGCCATTGATGCACAAGTGTATAATGAAACGCAAGATACACGTCTCTGCCTCACGATTTCCGGTCCGATAGGGTTAATCGATATTTTGATAGTGTATATATTCTGAATGTAACAAGGAAAAATATTGTTTTTTAATAGTTAGCCTTTTTTTAATGAATATTTTATAATAAAACGTTTAATGATGCTAAATATATATTAGAGTTTTTAAGTTATGTTTATGATTACGTTAGAGAATGGTTATCCAATTGTGCTTAATAATTTATTTTGAGAGACATAAGAAATTCAAATTATACCACTTCCAATATTTCGAGTCCCTTATCAGGCTCATAATCGCAGAATAACGTTATTCCTCGGCCATAAGCCTGATAAAAAGTTCGAAATAACGGTAAGAGATATGATATAAATTTCTACTTTACGTCTCAAATAATTATTAAACACAATCAGATACCTATTTTATAACATAATTGAAAATTGACTGATATCCATTACAATATTTATCACACTGGCCTCAACCTTGCTTCAGCTATTTAAATATGTTAATTACAAATATAAACCTCCTTACTGAATGACCTAATATTTAAAATTCAAATATTTAAAGTGATTTATTCTTGTATCTTTCAACTATTATGGTCATCTCAGGGCAATTTATATTAAATTACTATTGATAAATATTTATGGTGTATTTAGATCATGCTTTTTAATCTTAAGTGATTTATTTGAAACTTAAACCAATTTAAATAAGATTGTTTGTATTATTGCGTTTGGATGTTAGCTTATTCAAGAATAAAATAATTGTTAATGAGGCACATGTTAAATATAATCAAGTGCTAAATATTAATTGTAATAATTTCAAACTGTGCATGGCTGAACTTCAAATAATGTTGTTTTCAATCAAAATTCACAGAATCATCATCCTCCAATGTAAAAATTTGAATTTATAATCCTTTTATGGATAGTTTAAAAATATATATCTGGTTATATTTATAGTAATATTCCATGTCTTGTTAATGAAAGTTTTTTAAATCAAAATTTAATGTATACATAATATTAGATTAACTATAAAAATAGATATTATATTTTAATTAAAAGCACGTTCGATATTCATGAATAATATTTTTCTAATGATTATTTCTAACATTAATAAACATTGCTCATATTTAAATTTATTTTATTGTTCTCAAATGAGTTCTATGATATTTTTGTACAACAATGAAATAATTTATCATTTCATTTTATAATTTAAATTAGGGTGCTACAATTAAAACGGATGAAGAAACTGGCAAGATCGTGATAGCAAGGGTGATGCACGGCGGTGCTGCGGACAGATCTGGATTGATACATGCGGGTGATGAAGTGGTCGAAGTCAATGGAATCAATGTCGAGTTGAAGACTCCCGCTGACGTCCTTGCAATTCTTGTAAGAATGTTATTAATTTTTTGTGCATTCTAATATGTTCAATGGAAAATTAAATCACAACAAATAATTTTTACGTAATAGCAAAACTCAGAAGGAACAATAACATTCAAGCTTGTACCCTCATATGGTAAATTAGGGATGAGAGAAAGCAAAGTTCGCGTAAGAGCGCATTTTGATTATCTTTCATCGGCAGATCCGTATATTCCTTGTAAAGAGGCTGGATTGGACTTCAAAAAAGGTGATGTTCTACACATTGTCTCTCAAGATGATGCATATTGGTGAGTAATAAATAAATTATTTGAAACGTCCAATAGCATATTTGACAAAATATATTTAAAGGGGAAAATGTTATTTTTAGGTGGCAAGCTCGCCGTGAAGGAGATAAGGTAATGAGGGCTGGCCTAATTCCTTCACGCGCACTGCAAGAAGGACGTATTATATTCGAACGTCAATCTCAGCAAACTGCTCGCACATTAGATGGTATAAGTTTCATTTACTACTGAATCTTTAAAGTCAAATTCATAATCTATTTTATGCTACATTTAGTGAATGTAAAATATATTGCTATGAGCGGCCACTGATTTGAGTATATTTGCATATGTGCGCTATATTATATGGACAAATCTGATTTATTTATGAATGTTCTTAAGTTATTATATTTGCTATTAATCATGTATTTTCATATTTTTAAAAGATGGTTGCAAAGCGAATTATCATAAATTCATATTTAAATTGTTTGTGTCACTGGAACTGGAATTTAAGAAAATAATTTTTAATCATTTTTTAGGGGCACTTTGCTCTGCGCCAGCATCACCGGTTCTGTGCAATCCGGCTGCGGCCGTACAATGCGCTCGCGCAATGGGAACAATTGCTTTTGCCCTTGACAATGAAGAAAAAGAAACTGAAACTGATGCAACTTTAGAAGAGGCTACTGATGAATTAGGATCAATATTTCCTTGTAAACCATCAGTGAAAGTAAAAAAAATTATGTATGATCTAGGAGAAAATGACGACTTTGATAGAGAGACTATACCAACTTATGAGGAAGTAGGTCGACTCTACCCTCGGCCGGGATTAACTCGTCCTCTTGTTTTAATCGGAGCTCCTGGTGTTGGTCGAAATGAACTAAAAAGGCGTCTCGTAGCAACCGATCCTGACAAGTACAAGAGTCCGGTTCCCTGTGAGTAAATTAATTTATTAACTTATTTAATATATTGATTTTTTAACCATGATTTTTTAACATTCTATTTTCTATAATAGTTACATCAAGACCACAAAAACCGGGTGAACAAAATGGCAAAGAATATATTTTTGTTAGTCGTGAACGAATGGAACAAGACATTACAGGAGGAAAATTTATTGAGTTTGGGGAATATAAAGGAAATCTATACGGTACATCTTCAGAAAGTGTCGAAACAATTGTCAATGCTGGTAATTGCTTTTTTTATACCCTTGTACGTTGACTTATTGAGCTATTTTAAATGTGCATTATGTTTGCCAGGTTTCGTGTGCGTTCTTTGTCCTCATCAACAAGCTTTGAAAGTTCTTCGTACTCCTAGTTTAAGGCCTTTTGTTATATACATAAAACCCCCAACATTTGAAGAGTTGCGTGAAACCAGAGCTGCTATGAGAGCCCGTTCGACTTTCGATGAATCCAATTCAAGAGGTTTCACTGTATGTATTGAATGATGTATTTTGATTTTGATACCCGTGTAAGATATAATGATATGTATTTATTCGATTTATAGGATGAAGAAATGGTTGAGATCTTACGTGCTTCCCACAGAATAGAGTTTCTATACGGACACTTCTTTGATGAAGAAATTGTTAATGGTGATTTAGCAACATCGCTTGCTGCCCTATTAAAATCGGCCTGGAAGGTTCAAACAGAACCATTATGGGTACCTGCAACCTGGGTTCAATAAAATGGTTATAATGTTACCTATGTTAGACTATATAATTTTAAATCGAATTCGTTGAAGCCTTATGAAGAAGCTTAATTATAGTTTTGATCATCATTTATAGTTATTTACAATGTCTATTTTATACTTCTTTGATATTAATCTCATTAGCAATTAACATGAAAAACCATTAAGATTAGCTCGGCGATTTATTTAAATACCGTATATTTTTATAGTTTGAATACTATAAATGTAATGATTTAAAACAACTAGGAAATTTGTTAATATATTGCTCGCGAGTGTATAAAATATATGTACATGTCTAATATGTGCATGTTAATAGGTAAATTATTAATTCAGTCTAACATTTAATGTGCTTAAAAAAAATATATAAACTATATTAAAGTAAGTAAACAATGTAAAAAACATATTTTGAAAATTAATAAAATGTACTACAATTTTTTATGTTTTATTCTTACAATATGAACATTAAAATGAGGTAATTAAGAAAACATCAAATTAGAATTTTATAAATTATTAACACTTTGAGAACCGCGCTTTTTGGTGTGAAAATGCTGTGGGGGCCGCTCGTTTTAGGCAAATTTCGCAAGAAATCAAGACCTTTATAATAATTTACATATCTTTTTAACCTATGAGTGTATATACGTAAAATTTTCAGGTTATGTTCTACATAATCAAAGGTATAGATATGTGATCTTCATTTTACAACTTTCAAGCAGTGGTTCTCAAACCAACGAAATACATTTTTTTTCTTTCTATAAATACTACTTGTTATTTATATTTCATTTAAAATTTATTTACTACATGAGGGTGATAATACTTCGCAATTTTATGGAAGGACCGCCACTGGATATGTATATATCCTTTACTTCAGGATCGTCCAACCTTTTTTGTCTTGGGAGCTACTTTTCAATTTAAAATTGTCTTAGGATCGACTTCTAATATGATTCTTATAGGAAATTTATTTTCTTTCTTCAACCTTAAAACTCAAATTTATATACCCTTTATATCTGTAGAGACATCTGTCAACGAATAGTGAAATATTAGTGTCGGTAACATTTTTTTTTATGATGTTGTAGGCCTACGTTTTTACGCCAAATGGCGTCAGCGGTTCATAACGGTTGGGGAATTTTTACGCCAAAAGGCGTCAGCGGGTCTCAAAGTGTTAATAAAACTATTCAACAATATATTTTCAAAGTTTCATAACAAAATTCCGATTTTTTCCAATGTTATGAGTACTATAGTGAACGCAAATCGGTGTTGGAGCACGCAACACATAGTACTGAGTGGCCGCACAGTAGACCCTTGTTCACTACCTAGCTCTATACTCCTGTATTACGGGAAGAAAAAAGAAATGAAAGAAGATGGAGATGTCTACAGTCGTTCTTATTTATAAATTCTTAGAATATAGGTCTTAACTAGAAGCGTTGGTATCATTTCGACAGAGCATACGTGTTGAAAGTTAGAAGTCAAAATATAATCTTATTCGAAAGAAAAACAGGATACCACAGATCAATGTAGTAAACCACGTAACAGATCCTTCCATGGAAATCGACACATCAAGAGTCAATCAAGTTTTAGTGAAGAAGCAAGTCCCAGCAAAAAATGCTTGGAACGGAACCTGAAAAGCACTTTTCTCCATTGCACCCCCAAACTTCAGAAATAAATTCTTCCAATATTTATAAGATTTATCGGAGTTGTATGGCAATTGGTTCCAAATCAACTACATTCTGGCCCAAAAGTAATTAAAGTTGCAGCATTTTTGGTTTTTGCTTTATTCAATGAAGGGAATTCAGCACATGTAATAATTATGAACGAGCTGAAAGTAGTTGTTGGCTCGCAGAGCTTTAATTATGTATGGCAAATGGATCAACTGACGGAATAGACGCAGTGCAGCGGAGACTCGGAAAGCTCGAAAAGAGGAGATGCAAAGCTCAAAATTATGCGTGTGAACAAGTCGAAGAGTTGCTGGAATAGCTGATTAGCCACTGGGTAATTTATATAATTTATTACTGCCTTAAATTTCTCGTTTTCAGTCATTTTATTTTCAAACGCGTTTTTTTCAAAACAACTTATTTTCAACTGGCGGGAACTCTAACTCAATAAGTTGTAAAACAGTTATTTAAAATATTTATATAAAGATTTTATACTTAATTCTAATTGACAGGGAATGTGTTAATAATTCTTATTTGTCTAGATTTACCTAAACACAAAATAAATATTTTTTTATTAAAGAAATCAATATTGGCTTTAAGCAAGCTCATTTTTTAGAAGCTGCCGAATTGCGAATACTCTTAAGATATATAAGTTGTCCTGAATTACATTCTTCTTGGTTCTTGAGCTATTTCATGGCGACATCTAAACACTAAAAACCTTTAGAATGTGTAGGACCAATATCTCCCCCTCACAAATCTCTTATTCGTCTTCTCAACCTTGTTCTTCTGACGCAGATATTTCTTTAATTATTTCCTCATCATTCCAAATTTGGATTCCAGGATCGTTTGCATCACATTTTAACCACTAGCATTCAGCACATATAGAAATTTGTACTATTGCTTCTGCAATGTCTCCTATATTAGGTTATTAGGCATGTGCTAATACTTTGCGTACAAATTACAAAAAATAGCCATACATTTTGACTTATATTTTCATAGAATAGAAGAGGTAAAAATAAACCTCGAATATTAAAAGGGACTAAAAACATCTTGAAACAATGGTCAAGAACATTTTTCCAGGTAATTGCTTTTTTTTATAAATGGTGATTGATTACATTATCGGATGCATACATATTCGTTGGCTGTTTAAAATTAATCTACTGGACGTCCCAGTTCCTCACGGGACACGGGCGGTTTAGGGCCTCTCTCCGCAGGTTTAAGATTTCTCCTTCCTCGGAGTGCCCATACGGAAATCCGGTCATGGACGCAGACCATGTTCTGTGGACATGTCCGGGCATGGCGTCCGATCGCGAGGCGCTATTTCGATGTGTCAGCGGTCCAGAGTTTAGACCGGTTGGACACGGAAACCTTGTGGCCACTCCCTCCAATTTCAGGGCGTTTAGGGCTTTCTGCCATAAATTTGGGGAAAAATGCATTCCCGGGGCCTACGACCCTTTCTACGACCTCGATAGGGTCGTAGAGGCCCCCCCCCGGCGGCCAGTAAGCTCAGCGGGCTTGCAACCTCCCGGGGTCGCGAGCGGAGCTCAATCACCCTTATCCCAATATTTATATGTATACCTTTTATTTAATTATTTATTACTATAAGTGCATGTTTATTTATTTATTATATAGTTAGTCCTAGCTAATCTATCCCCCCGCGCTCAGAGCGCAAGTGGCCACAAGCAGTGAAGAAATAGCGAGTCCTCGCAGGACATGATTTTAAATTAACTGGTTTTACACCTTAGTGTGTACTTTTGTTGTGCGGGCTGGCATGGCCCCGAATAGCGGGGCCAATAAACAGCTCGGGTCAGTGAAGGGTCCCATGTCGTTGCTGTTGTTTAAAATTAATCAAATGACTACGAATATAAATTCAAATGCATAAAATTAAAACAAATTGTATTTTTTATTCAGTATATTTACTAATACAAAAAATATACATTACAAAAATTAGCATGATTCTTAAAATACTTTAAATATTAATAAAATCACTTAAATAGAGGAACCAAAAAATAGGGATGACTTATATACCCTTTTTTTAAACAAATTTCATTTCAAAATACAGTCTTCCCTTTGTTTTACATAATAGATTAATTCCAAAAGTTTTCATGTAAATCAAGTTTAAGAAATTCATGATTAAAAATAAATGCAAAAAAGTCATTGATTGTAATTAAGTATTTATGAAGGAAAAAATAGCAACATGCAGTGTTTGAATATATTGTTCATTTTATACGTTAATATTTTTGCTTGACTAAATTGATACAGCTATTCTGTTTTTATTTTATTTTATTGGAGGTGAATAAATAATCCAATCAAATTGTACAACTACCCACGAATAATACTAAACCTAACAACAATTATATTGTTGAATGCTTTGTGTGTTTACATAATAAAAGGTAACTTAATTTTAATTTCATTATTCTTTGATAAATATGAAACATATATTTTATGAGATTAATTAATCACAGCATCAGTGGTCTGATTTTTAAAAATGTATAAATAATTAGATAAAATCAGCAAAATTGGCTGGCATCTCGCATATCTCTGTGGAATAGTGCTGTTCAATATCTCGCAGGATTTCAATCTCATTAGATTTAACAAAATTAACTGCAACACCCTTCTTGCCAAACCGACTAGAACGACCAATTCTACGGATGTACAATTCCCTGTTTTTCGGCAAATCGTAATTTATAACAATCGATACCGAAGGAATGTCGATGCCGCGAGCCGATCCATCCGTTGATATGAGTACCCGACTCCCTCCGCTTCGAAATATCTTCAGGTTACTATCCTGTTCTTTTTGAGACATATCGCTGTGTATGCAACTTGCTGTGAAGCCAGCATCGCCTAACTTTTCTGTCAGCATATTAGCCATCTTCTTAGTGTTGCAAAATACAATCGTTTGTACGATTGACAGTATATCGTACATGTCGCACAGAGTTTCAAATTTCCCTTCTTCTTGTACAACAGCGACGAAGAATTGTTTGAATCCATCCAATGTCAGCCCGTCGTCTTTTATCAGTATTTGCATTGGGTTAGTCATGAATTTTGTTGTCATTTCATGGATTTCTTGTGGAATAGTAGTGGATATGAATACAAACTGCGTATTTGACGGAAGATAACTTTTTATATTATAAAGTTGTTCTCTGAAGCCTTTGTTGAACATTTCATCGGCTTCGTCGACTACTAACATTTTTATTGAACGTGTTTGTAGAAAGCCTCGACGAATCATATCGAATGTTCTTCCCGGAGTTCCAGATATGATGTGCTGTCCATAATCCAGCTTTCTTATGTCTTCGCCGAGGTGCGTTCCACCAATACAAGCGTGACAGTCAATGTCCAAAAAGTCTGCGAGGGGTGTGATTGTTTTCTGAATTTGAATAGCTAATCCGCGGGACGGTGAGAGACAAATGGCTTGAGTCTCGAGAACAGCAGTGTCTATTTTCTGTAATACAGCAATGCAGAATGCGACTGTTTTACCAGTCCCAGATTGAGCTTGTGCGACGACGTCCCTGCCTTCGATGATGGGTTTAATGCTCTGCTGTTGGATTTTAGTAGGTTCTTCATAGCCACACGCATTGATGCCTCGCAAGAGTTCTGCGCGTAGTCCCATAGAGTCCCACCCCTGAACAACTTTGACATCTTCACTAGAATCGAGTTTTACTTCTGCGAAGTCTTCGCAATCGCTGCGGCATACATTTGAAGCAAGCGTCATCGTGTTAGCAGCAGTTACAAAATCCACAGCTTACAAGCTGTGTGACAAGGGCGCATGTAATGTTGGTACAAGGTGTATTTTACCAACACAAAATAATAACAGCGTGCATGTTAGGTTGGTACAAAGTACATGCTACCAGTATAAAATAATGACATTTTAACTCGTTCCCCGCCCCGTCTTTTTCTGCCGTCATTTAAATACGATTCAACGAGTTATTTATTTTCTATTTAATGGAAATAGCACGTGCAAATATAAAATAAACAGAATATATGATTATATATAACATATAAAGACATAAAATTAAAATAACCAAAATATACATATACTATGCATAAAATTATGTTTCAAGTAAAATATAACTTTATATTATGTTACCGCCTATTCGTTAAAACAATTCAAATACATATGAACTGATTTTGAACAATCAGGACAATATCTTGCGAGCCTTTTTACATTTCAGTCAAACAGCCTCCAAAAAGCGAATCCAGCATCTCACTGTTACGTATTTCTACGATTAACAAATGTTAACTTTCTATAATATCTTCCTAATGACAACTGTCTAAATATCTTTCAAGATCGACTTCGAAACTTGCATTCCTACCCTTGTCTGTTCGCACTTGTTTATCTTCACTTTTTTTAATTAATTTGACTAATGGTAAAGTCAAGCTTATCGATCTAAGATAAAACAATACCTGAGAGAAGATACGCTATATGTCGTCCGTGTTTATCCCGTGCATTATAATATTGCATCGCTATTCCTCCCAAAGATTCGTAAAAAATATTCGAGTTTTCGAATATTTTATATATGTATACGAGGGTGATTCGAATATAACCCGGAATTTTGCTGAACAAATTTTATTAGTGTTATATGAAAATACAAATGGAGCATATTATTTTTCTACAAAGTTCCCTTCATTAGAAATAAATTAATTTCATTTTTATTGAGCCTGCTGTCGAAAAAACCCTCTCAGTTGTCGTCGAGTTTGATTTTATCCAGGGCCATAATAAGGGGGTGGTAAAGCAGGCGCCCGCCACGCAGAATATCGACCCGGTCGAGAGTTGCACATGGTTTTTATTTTACTTGACCATTCTACTTTACATGAATTAACACTGATTGATTCTCTCTGTTTTTATAATATGTATTAAGTTAAAATTTAAACAACCCACCCGATCAGCCTTCTTCGGACTACTTCGTTTTGTAATGAGAGTTCGTAATCATTCTATAGACATTTTCAGGTATGGCGTCCGATCACGAGGCGCTTATTCGTCATATCAACGGTACGAAAAGCGGACCGATTGGACATATAGATCTTGTGGCCACTCCGTCATCTTTTAGACCTTTTGTGGCATTTTCTATGATCCGTATGATCATGGAAGCTCCCTAGCGATCGAGCCTAGACTTCCTCCCACTCATAAAAAATATATATTTATCTATCTTATCAATGTATGCTGCTAGCTTAGCTAGTTTTTCAATTTTAAGTTACAAAATCTTGCTAATTTCAATCTTCGTTGCTACTATTCCACGTTCTAAAACAATTCCAAATTCACTCAACTGACTTTCAACAATTTTACGAATTTCAAAAGAATCACATTTTCCCGGGCTAAAGCGAGCATTCACTTCTTTTAAGCTTTTTATCACTCCAATTTCCCAGGCCCAAACGTGCGGCGTCATTTTTGAGTTAATAAGCCCTGCGTAGCCGAGGTCTTCCGACGGGTCTACTGCCATTCGGCCCCGAATTCAAAATAGTTCGAAGGACTCTATTCGACGGCATCCATGTCACATGTCCTCCAATTACTAATCAAATACAACTTATCGAACTTATCGAAAGCCAGTCAATCTCCAATTTGGTAGACTCTTATTTTAACGAAGTGTTGTCTAGGTGAACCATCAGTAAGTTAATCCGTAGTAAAAATTGTTTCATTACATTGCATGAATACCACCATTGGTCGTAATTATTTTAAACGTTTGATGGTTTGATCATCTTGATCATCACATTTTGAATTTCTATATCTTGTGATACCTCAACAAATTTTTGATCGGCTATCAATAGTCGAATGAATTTCACAAAAGTAATGTTAACAGAGCAGAAAGTTAAATAAAATAAGCAAGCTTTCCGTTCGTTTGGGATTCGTTCCAGTGGTTGGTGCTGTTCTGCTCGAACGACTAGTCGTGACAAAATACTTGTTACGAAATGAACGTAACACAAAACGACGGATTTAACTGAAAGAAAAAAAAGTACAAATATTAGCATTGAAATAACCGCATCGATTGTAAGTCTATACTTTCAAACGCAATCATCGAAGAACATGTTCATAGAGTAAAGAAGAAAGTTATGATGCAACACTTGAGCAAATCGATTCAAATTCCAATATAAATGTTTTTAAATAATCCAATACAATTGATTTCCATTCAACTTTATCCTTAATCAATACACTATGAGTCCAAGTCTAAGTACAAGAATTAACACACTATGTCAATGTTACGTTATTGATAGAAGATAATTCGAATCTAATTTAAAAGCTGACTGATCAAGATAAAACAGATTTTTTTGTTTCCAGCCCACCCCATTTGTACCCGCCACGGGCGCAACTGGACTTGGGGTGCAGAATGCAGAATACCAACCCAGTCGAGAGTTGCACGTGGTTTTTATTTTACTTGACCATTCCACTTTACAAGAATCAACCCTGATTGACTCTGTCCGTTTTTATATGTATTAAGTTTTCTAATATCTCATTTCTTCGTTATCGCTTAAACATTGGGCGGACATGACCGTCATAAACTCGCAATAAAATAAAGGCAACAATATTTTCGACCGATTGTAAAATTTAAACAACCCACCCGATCAGCCTTCTTCGGACTACTTTGTTTTGTAATGAGAGTTCGTAATCGTTCTGTGGACATATTCAGGTATGGCGTCCGATCGCGAGGCGCTCATTCGTCATATCGGCGGTCCGAAAAGCGGACCGGTTGGACATACAAAATTTGTGGCCACTCGGTCCTCTTTTGGGACTCTTTACGGCACTTTCTATGATCTGTACGTTCACAGAGGCTAACTTACAAAGGTGACTTGCACCAAATGAGGTCACGAATAAATCTAGACTTCCCCCTTACCTATAAAAACTATTTATTTATCTACCTTACTAATTTGTACTGCTTTCTTAGCTAGTTTAAAGTTACAAAATCTAGCTAATTTCTCCCCGCGCTCAGAGCGCAAGTGGCCTCTCGAAGTTTAGAGCAAGCGAGTCCTTGCGAACATGGATAATAAATTATTGTTTTGCACCTTGCTGTGCACTTTAGTTGAGCGGGCTGACATGGTTCCGAATAGCGAAACCAATATACAGCTCGGGTCCCCATGTTTCTTTGTCTCGGATGTGAAGTTATAAGAATTGATACAAAAACTCGGCCTTATTGCTGTGAAGCATCGCCAAACACTCGATTAAAACGTCATCACGACGCTGTTTTTGTTCCATTGTGAGCAAACGCGGCACCCTTCTTGCGCACAGCTTTCTCATGTTCAAATTTTCAGTCAATGTGCAATGTACAGCGTTTTTTGAAATGTCTACCTACCAGCTTGCGCATTTTTTTCCGAAGGGGGCAAATCTTCAAAAGATACCATTATTTAGTGGTAGTGTGGGATTTCTACCTACTAAACCATCCCCCCCTCCTCTTCTGCTGCCACCCGGCTACGAATTAAATATTATACTAGGGTAGCAGCAATGTGTTCCTCCTGGGCTCAGTTATTTAACTTGTGGATTATTCTGTCGGTTCAGTGGGGGGTGCTTCAGAAGCTCTTCTTCGCCTTTCACGTTCGACGTTTTCCTTCTGCTGCATAATGCATTTTGTGTACCTGCACCACGCATTCCATGCCCTAGCATCCTTGAGCATTAAAGGAATCATGTTGTTGGGCGAGAGCTAGTTTGCTCTCAGCGCCTGGCATAGGGTATCCCTTTCAACGCTCCACGCTGGGCAGACGAATGCTGTGTGTCATCATCATCATTGCCAGCTCCGCAGTGATGGCATTCCGGGCTTGTCTCTTTTCCTATTCTCTTGAACCTGGCCAGGATCTCTGCAATGTTGGCGGCCTTCTCCATATGTATGACAACGCAGAGCAAAATATGGAAAATTGTCAAAGCCATATTGTGTTCAGTTGGTAGCGGTTGATCTGGCATATTATATTTTTCATCGATATGCTTAAAAATTAGCACTTTTAAAATCATCGTAAGTTAGATTTTTATCATTTTTGCTAAACTACCCGTTAGCATCGTATCGCTTATCGTTGCATAAAACTTTTACCTTTCCATTGCAAAATTTAAATAGAAGAATAAGCTGTAACGGTCTCGGTACATTTAGATAGATTTTTTGCAGTTGTGAAATGATAAATAGTTCCGTAATCGTAATAATTTCTCCGCTATTTGACAAGCTCAGTTTTGGTTTGATTTTCAAACGAGCTGTACGTCTAGCAGAGCTCACGAAAATGCTATCGAAGCTGTTCATTTGCTTCTGGATAGTAAATTGCGCCGTATCAGCTGAAGTCATCGATGAAGCTGCTGATGGTTCAGAGACTTGCCAAAAAGATGCCCTCGATGCAGCATCTTGCAAGACGCCACCAGTATGGGCCGACGACAACTCTAACAGTAAGTTCTATGACTTTCTGGCTGTATACGATAAGACCAAATTATCTTGACAACTGTGGCGTCCGATGGTGATTGGAAGTTCACAGGTCAGTTGGCCACTCGGCAGCATCATTTAGTTCGCCAAATTGTTTTCGTCGAAGGCTTTTATAGTTGCATTGCATTCAAAATAATATTAGAATTTATGGCTAAGAAACTTCAGAAGCTTGAAAAAAGCTCTTTTGTGTTAAGATCACAAAGTAAACAATAATTATCAGCTATCTCAGTTTAATTTCTAGAAGCGTCGATGGGCTCCATCTGTACATATGATATTATCGTCTCCTAGATTCGAAGATTCTAGACGACTATAGAAATGTACAATATATGAGCTGTTTTTTTTCATTTAGGGTATTTGGTTCGTAGCCACTTACTCCTTATCTATATTGAGTTTATTCAGTGTTGAACAACGTCTTTTGTGATTACGTATTTTTAGGTTTCCTTTTTAAATATGGATCGACATCTTTTTTTGCTTACGTTTCACACATAAAAAAAAAATTAAAAAAATTACATCTGAGCTTTTAAAGTCACATAAAATGCGCAAACGAATGAGTAATGTCAACTTCTAAATTCTATAAACAAAAAACTAACAACTATTTTGAACTCAGCTTAATTTTAAAATGTTCTCTACTTTATACCCTTTCCAACGATATGCTACATGTCATACAAATCATTCAAAAAGTCGTTAAACTGGAAGAGGTACCAGTTTCCCAGGATAAAGGTTAAGAAAATACGTTTTTATGTTTAAGATGCTTTCATTAAAAATTTATAAAATTTGTTCAAATTGGCCACCTTTGCTTCGTATACACGGATGACACCCTTTCCTTATTTCAACTGTAGTTGTCTGAAGTAGCATTTCCTCTTTCATTTTTGCAAAGGCAACGCTTATTCCTTCAAATAGGATTTTTTTTGTAGGCACCTCTGTCGTGTAAATTAATTATTTTGGCGGTTTTATTCCGTGGATGGTACGATCCCCAGACCTGAAACCACTGGATTTGTATGTCTGAAGACGTGCCCTATTCCGAGGCTTGTATGGTATCCTGATCTGACACCATTGGATTTCTTTGACTGATGATGTTTCCTTCGGATTTGATACACTGGATTTCTTTACCTGGTTAAAGACCTGAAGATGGGTGCTCCGAAAACCAGTGCATGTATTGTTCGACCGCAGCATTGTCTTAAAATCATTGCCCTCCTAATGCATCTCTTAATGGAACATACATATGGTAGTCACATGGGACCATGTCTGGATTGTTTATCACGAGTTACAGCTGCTGTATGTAGCCGTAGAAGATACCTTCTTCACTTGTAGTGTCAATCTCATTTTCTTCCTCTTGAGTAGGGAATCCAATCCCGGGATCCCGGAGAGTTTTAGGTACTTAAGAATCCCGGGATTAGAAAACGTAATCCCGAAAATCCCGGGATTGCAATTTTTATCTAACAGAAATCGTACACCTCACCAACACGATGAAGGCTACTTAATCGAGACATTTCCGCCGAAATCTGGACGCTTGGAAACAGTGGCGTAACTAACTAATTGGCGAGCTTAGGCGACGCCCATGGGCAGTAGCTGTCTAATCTATGTGTACATATATACAGTACATATGTGTTTTTCAAATTGTTATATTAACTGTTCCCCACCGGTGATGTATTTACTACACCCCGACGCTAATGATGGGAATATCGACATGAAATATAATAGATACGGGCTTCAGAATTTTTGTATTCCTCCGTAATATAATTACGAATCACATCAAAGTATTATAGTATACAAGTATTCATCTACAGCGACGGAAATAAATAATTTGTCGGGAAATCGGAAATTTTGCGAGGTTTAGTCCGTGTCTCAGCAGAAAGGAATTTTATCAGTCACATTGATGGTGTTATACGAAAATGAGGGCTCACGCGATCATCAACTCGAACTAGCATTTAAATATCTGATGACGATACCTCCAACGAGTGTGGAAGCTGAGCGTGCATTTTCAGCAGCAAGTTGTCTGACTTCCAAAATCAGATCCAGACTAAATGACGAAACACTAATGTTTAATGTTAATGTTACTTCGGGCATATTTTCAAAATAATATTTGAATTTTTTAGTTTTTTATTTATCTATTTTTGAATTGTATTTTTATCTTTTCTTAAATAAATAAACTTCTTTGGCCTTCAAGTGATTTTTTATATTGAACAAATGGACTTATTAGTAATTTTTGATCAAATTCATCAAGGTAATTTCTTAAAATATTGAAAATCCCAATCCCGGGATCCCGGGACTGGTCCCGGGATTGTCTAATGAAATCCCGAAATCCCGGGATCGAAATTTTGGCTCGGGATTGGATTCCCTACTCTTGAGCCTCAAATAAATTATATAATCTATGTATTTAAAATCAGGATAATTTAAATAATTATCGAGCCACTCCTTTCAATCTTTTTTCGAGAATGTATTAAATTTGTTTCTATATCAGGAAGAATCTTTCTCCATGATCGAACGAGTGTTACTAGCTTCTCTTTTGACCAAGATTGTTTAATTCCATGTATAGCATCCAATATCATCATTTTTTTCCGGAGATTGTTCAACTTGTCGTCTTCTTCGGAAAGATTTTTTAGAAGACTGATGATAAATACGTTTTATTGATGATATTACGCCTTGGTCCATGGGCTGGATCAAAGATGTCCCAATAGGGAGCCACAATCCCCTATTTTTTTTTTTAATTTTGCACCTCTGGATGCCATTTCTTTTTTAACCAATTTTCAAAAATATTCCTATCCATGCGCCTTTCTGGCTATAATAATCGGTGGGAAGATTTTTAATTTCAGAGTTCCCTTGAAAGATCGAGCTTTTTTTGCTTTCTCAATCACCAAAACTTAAATATTATAAGTTCATTTCTTTGGACGATTAATGTTCAAAAACAGAAATTTTCTTTTGCTAAATTAAATTAATAAAAAACAGATAATCTGCAACTAGATAATTGAGAGTTTACTGTATCTTGATTTATAATGGTCAATCTCATTTCTTGTGTGTATATGAACTTAATTTAAATCGTGCTTGTTGCAATACGAACGATGCAATTTTTCATAACGACTAGTGAATGATGGAAGCCGTTATGAGATGCAAAAAAAAACATCTTTGTAGAGGTGTAGACCTCAACGCTTCTTTTTTGTGAAAACGGGATATTAAGTGCTTTTGTATGCCATACTGGAAACGAGGCTTTGCTTTTAAAATTGCATTCTCTGGTGCAAAAAATGCAATTTGCAAGAATTGAACTTTTGGCCCAGGCAGTATGAATATTTCTGTGTATTGAGAGCGGTATTTTTATTAAACCAAATCGTTATAGCGAGATCATAAATAGCTGGCCATAATAAGAATTGGCCATCTTTCGTCCGTCCACCTAGTCGTATAACCTGCTCATTATTATTTCAAATAAGCAAGTATTTTATGTTTCTGGGAATAATAATCAAAACAAATATATCCTATATGATGTATGCAATTAAAATTGTTTACTCAGTTTCGATAAGAAATAACACAATCTTTTACCCTTTTACCAATTATTCTTCTTGCATAACACGATGTTGTTTAATGTCATCTAGAACAGTGTTTCCCAACCGGTAGTCCGCGGCTCGGTGCCGAATCGCAGAGACTTTACGCCGGGCGTTAACAGTGTACCAAATTTTAAAAATATCAGTCAGTTTCCTTTTCAAAGGAAAGATTTTGCAAAGGAATGATGATACTCGGCTAAATGATTCACTCCAAAATGATCCCAAGGTCCAACTCGGCCCTACTAGAACATTTTTTGGACAAGAAATGACGCTCACATATATGGCAGACATATTTAGTCTACTTAATAACCTTAATCTTTTTCTCCGGGGATTTTATATAAATACTCTTAAACTGAGAAATAAGATCGATGCATTTAAAAAGAAGCTGGTTCTTTGGGATTGTCGCGTACAAGAGGAGGATTTATAAATGTTTCCACTTTTGCAAGAATGTTTCATTGCTGCTGACGTTGAGAGGAAAGGTGTTTTAAATATAATAAGGCAAGGTTTGAAGGCATTTGTACTAAAACTACCCCGAAAATGAGGATTCTCAAAAAGGAAATCTTTGTATTAATAATCCCTTCATGGAGGACGTCATTCCATGTACTCTTACGAGTAGAAAAAAGATCAATTAATGACGTATGTCTGTTTCTATCCCGAAGAAACCAAATTCAAAAAGCTTCCACCACTTTTGGATTTTTAGCTTTTTAGAAAAGTTTGCCTCTTTTTTTGGCGAGAAAGATTTGGGCGGTCCAGAATTACACTTATACATTTTTTACATAAACGAAGTTTTGTCGTACACATGTGCTATACTTTATTGGAATGTCGGACTACAGGGGGTGCCGGATTATACTGGAGTCGGATTACTGCGGGGTTACTGTATCTGAAATGTATGGATTATTGGACAGTTTAAAATGTTTTGAAAGCGTGGGTAGGGCAAACATCGTAGAGTGGCTCAACTTAAATGATCCAGGTTTTAAGCGCGTGGATGATGCAAATATCATTTCTTTTTTTATCAAGAGGAAGAAAATGGGGGTGATACTACAATTGAATAAATTACCAGTGAATACATTAGTTATAAAACGGCGTTGAATTGTGTTTAAACATTGCTAGATTGCGCTGAAAGAAGAAGATTTGAATATAATAATAAAATAGGTTTAGAAAGTTGTTTACAAAAATCTCAAAAAATGTATTCGTATATATTTTTTTAAATATTTTGGTAACGCTTAGTACTAGCTACTAAGGGTCACTTATCTGCTTAGCTTTGAGCGTTTTTATTAATAAATACTGAGTATTAAAATTATGAAACATTTTTTATTGTTGTAAATATGTTATTATGTTCGAAACCAAGTAAAAATTTGATGATTCGGATTATCCGTGTTTCTCAATTATCCGTGCCATTCCTCCCTAGCACTTGCCCGGATAATCGAGAGTACACTGTATTAGTGGTCCGTAAAAATGTTTCCTTTTTTTTACCGGTCCGTAAGTGTAAAAAGGTTGGGGAATACTGATCTAGAACTAAACTAAGGATATATCATATATGTATAGCCTCACGCGGCTCTGCATAGTGAATGCATGTTATTTGTACGATTTGCTTTGAAAAATTGTCATTATATTTATTAAAAAATACATCATTTATTAAAGCAATCACAATAATTGAAAATAATTAATTTCTTAATATAGGTTAAAAACTGTATAACCAGCCATAATAAATAATGATAACAATAATTTTTAATAAGCGAAGTGCTTGACAGCTACGACTCAGTGTTGACATATTAAAAAAATACGAGCTACTGTGATGTCATAAAATATTTAAATGCTAAATAAAAAATATTTATTCGCTAATCTCATCCACAAAAAATAGCTTAAAATAGTCAAAATCACATCATAATTATTTAAATTTTATAATTGCGAAAATGTCTGATTTATATATCTCAAAGACAATCATTCGGTTTTTCATAAAAACGCATACTTTTTAATATGAACAGAAATCTGTTTTCGAATACATGACCACAAGAGTCAACTATAATAATTTGTGGTCAATGGACGACTTTTTTAATTCTTACGCTCAAAAAGCACAATATAAATACCCCACTACACGTGCATACTTTCACTACAATTGTATTAATAACGCACAGTGGTATTGGTAATATTGTGATTACTGAATGTTAATCCTATTATTTTAAAAATATTCTTATTTTAATTTATCCAACGAATTTTCAGAATCCGAAATCGATATACGTATATTCATTCCAATATTTGGGCAATGAACTTCAATTTTTAAAGTGTTTTAAGAATTCTTAAAACACTTTCAAACGCGATTTGTAAAATAATTCGATTGGCTTTTGTGATGAGGTATTGTGAGATTAATATGATGCTACATGCGCTTCAACAAATCATTTAGTAACTATCACCATGACTTTTCAATTGTATTGAAATTGTTCAATTATCCCTTCCTGACTTATTACACATTAACCTTTTAAGGAGTATTATCGAAGGGTCTTCGATATGACCTTCACTATTCAGAAAGAGCACTCTTGTGCATTGAAGCTCCGAGGCGGACAGAGACAGAGATAACTTAGCGCAGTTCAGGAGACTAAGACGGAGAGCTTTCTCCCATGATATAGGTATAGATCGTTAAGCCCAAATTTATCCACTTATAATGATTTCGATTTCAAGTGTGTTATTTGTTTACGCAAAGAAACGACCGAATATTGTGTGTTATCGAGAGTGTTTGTTTATTTAACTGCTTGCTGTTCTTCGCTGCGTGTTGAATGAGTCTTTGTCCAATTATCATTTCCTTCTAAAGGAGGAGCACTTGAATCGATTTTTTGTGCATTGTTTATGTAAAGAAATGAAGTGGTCTTGTATGCACTATCAAGTGTTCATTTACAATTGACTATGCCTCGAATTGAAGATTGTCTTACGCTGATTAGGAACTGACAGAAAGTAATCGGTGTAAAGCGATTATGACATCAACGACTTCATCGATTTTAAATTTGCTCACTAACGAAAAGGTTAATCTGTGACAAATAAAAAAAAACGAATCCTGCGATTTAAGCAACGTGCAGCTAAATATTAATTAATGAATATGCTGACTTTTAGCATAGCAGTTTGTTAAATTAAATCATTAAGGTTTTAAAAAGATTTCTTTTACAAGCTAATATAATTTAACTAGGCGATAGAGATGTTCTATTAATAAATAATATTTACTGAAGTTAATCATAAGCAATAGTCTTTGCTGTTAATATCAAAAACCATTAGATATGCTTGGATTTGTAATGTAGAGAGTAAATTAAAACCATTAAATTTATAATTTTATTTAGAAGGGTAGTTTTGAGAATAAATACGAATTCAAAGAATGCGACTTGTGGCAGATCAAACCAACGTAGAAAGCTTATAAAAATAAAGGGAAAATTAGCTAGACACCAACCATAGTACACCCATCCCTCGCTTAACACAATACTCGCTTAACACGGTTTCAGTTTCGGTGAAAAAAAATATGTTTATTAAATTATTTTACCGATTTTTTTAAACGACGACGAAGCATAGCAGAAAATTTAATTGAAAGAAGAAGTGATAATGATATTTAGCCCATAAAAAAAAGAAAATGTCAATATTAATATCCTCTAGTGATAGTGACTGAATAATATATTTTATCCGTATCATTATTTATCAATAAATTTCCACCTCCCTGTTTTTTTTTATACAGTCCCAAATTATATTTTTTTCCAAATTTCGGTTAGTGTTGATGATTAGGATTTATAATTTCTAGCAGCTACTTTAATTTATTAATGCAGAGTTTAGAAATAAACATCTTACAATTTGAATAATAAAATTATTTTTATGTCATTCTATTGATTATATATTAGAGTTAATAATAGAATTAAAAATAAGTGAAAGTTTTGTATATTTATTAAATAGTATTTGACGTTCTTGCAAATAAAATGGCAACGCATAAATGCCGATGGTATGTGGGCGTATTTAGTTTGGTGATGTTCTTTTGAGACTGGCTGGGTACTGTCAGTAATAACAAAGCTCTTATTGGAGTCGGTGGCTTGCCACATAATTACTCAAAAAATGAAGTTGTTATTATTCAGCGTGGTACTCTATCTGTCTTCGATACCGAATGCAGCATCAAAAGAGGAAGGTAAATAATAAACTTTGTTATTTTTTTGCTCAACTTTATCGCGTCATCTGTCAAAAGGATCAAGGCTGGGAGTAAACATTTTCTATTTTCGTTTGTTTCTGTATTAAAATTCAAACAGCATTCATCGAAATTGTTAGAAAATTGTCGAATGAATCGAAAGTGTTCTTATTTAAGAACAAATAATAGCAAAATGCCCCCATACGAAATGGCAGCAAGCTATTTGTGGGGTGAGCAAATTGAAAAATGAAATTTTGGAACATGCCAAAAAAATATTTTGAATATTTAATATTTCGATAAAAAACTTATATATATAAATAGATATATAATATGTTTTCCCTATTGGGTTAATCAATGATTTAATTTATTTGATTAACATTGTTTTAAATAGTCGTTTATGTTACATCAACTTCAGAATTATTCTTATCGTGTCATAGGACATAGATGATTTTTATAGGATTTTTTTACCGTTGTCTTCCAATTATGATTAAACTAAGACAAACTTATTGGAATAGAAAATTTAGATAGAATTTATGCGAATTTTAAAATACCTTTTTTTTAAACTACATTTTAATTGTTAATTTCCATTTTAAAATGTAAAAATCATGAAACGTTTCATTAAGTTCTCTTCGCTGTGAAGTTGAAGAACTTCAATCACAATAAATCGGTATATTGATCGGTCGTAGATTTAAAATGCGTATCAAACATTTAAGTTTTTTCCACCATATATATCATATCATTGGTAATAAATTGAAAAGACTGTAATGTATTTAAACGTTCGTTTATCATTTCATCGTTTTATCTACTCGTAGCCTCTAGAATGTTCTCAATTTTCTAATACGTACACAATCGTTCCTCGCTTGGCGCGTTCAATAGGAATCGAGAAATTGTATCAATAATGAGCTATCAATGAAATTGATGAATTGTTAGAGGAACAAGAATTAAACGAAGAATAATTGATTGATATGGCTAAAACAGTTCATGCTGAAATCAATAGCGATACCGAAAGTTCCGGTCCAATTTCAACGATTATTGCAAAAACAATAAAATATTAAATGCAAAAATACAAAAAATATATAGATGCATTTTGCAAAAAAGATAGATAAACACGGATTATTGATTTTTTTAATATGAATGAAATATGTATTTATTTCATTATTAAAAAAAAAACCTATCCCCTTTTTTCACACGATGATCCAGCAGAGCGTATCTTCCGCGTTAAGCGAATAATGGCTTTATTTTAATTGTCTATGTAGACCTTAATCTTTCCTTTACTATGGTGTATATACTACACTGAGATGATTTGTAGTAAAGTTGTAATAATGGGAATTTTTACAACATTATACTACATTGAATCAAGATATACTATCTATATCGATATGAAATATGGATAAATACGGGGATTAGAATATCATATGGCGTACTAAACGCGTAGCATTGTAAGGGAAAGGTTAAAAGGATCATTATACTTTTAATTTGCCAAGGCTATTTTCATAATCTCGATACTGAAATAGAAGGGAGATACATTGAATAACAGCATTGAGTGCATTTGAAGATCAAATTGCACCCGTAACAATCATAGTTAATATTGAATGAATCGTCCTCTTCTTTGCATCGTATGAGAGCTGCTTTTTAAATAAAGCGTAATATAAATCACTTGTATATTCCATTAGCAATAGAATATTTTTATTAAATCAATGTATGCTATTTGCTAAAATTACTGCATTATATTATCATAAAATTACCAGTCTATTTGAATTAACACCGTACGTTAGTCTCATTTTGTATTAAATTTTGTATAAAAATACACACATTAATCGTATTATATTTAATTAAACCTGAAATAGGAAAGCATTCAGTCTCGAATTCGCTTGGGTAATTTGCACGTGGACGGGGAGACACCCTTAGTTGGTGTAGGAGCGAATCCGAGATGTACTTAAGCATCAGCCTAGCCTGGCAACGCCCTAGCGACGAAAGAGAGATTGTATGCTTTGCATTCCAGAAAGTCCTTTCCAGTAGAATCCAAAAGGTCATGTAAAGTAATTTTCCATTGTCTCCCGAAGAAAACAATTCAATCTTAACAAATTTTTCACGCTCCCTATCGAGATGGTTGCGAATTCGTTTGTTAATACATTCATTCAGGAGCAGCGTTGGGTGAGCGTTCGAAATGCAACTCGGATGATACCTTCAATATCGAGTGAATGAGGAGATGAATGTATGATACAGACGAGATGGATGTAACTCCTTCTTGTGAATGAATATTGAAGAGGCCCATAATTCTGCAGTGGACTGTTTGTGGCTGCACTATGATGATATTTAATTAAGAATATATTCAGAATGTATTGATTACTTTTAAACTTGTGTAATAGAATATTAACATTTTTAATAACGTCTTAATAGAATTCTACCCTATTCACGAGGCATACATTTTTCATTTTGATTCAGATAAATGATTTTTTCTATATGTTAAAATTTAGTGAAATTAAATGACAAATTTGGTTATATGTGACCCCATTAAGAATAAAATTATTTATCCTATCAGCATTGTCTCTGACGATAACCCAATTCCACAATCTTGAAGTGAATTTGTTCTAGAACACCGAAGCATACTTCTGCATTGAGCAATTGTTTTGGTACGTGGCGTGTATAAAATATGAATAACGTTTTATAATTTTTAACAGGGTTCAAAGTTGCAATTTTTAATTGCCGACAATACTTCTGTATCGAAAGATTGATTATAAACAAAATATTGTACGTATATGACCTCAAAGATAATACTTTTCTTCGGGTCAAGCAAATGGGCTGGAATTAACATTAACTGTATCACTTCTGTATACGTGTTCGAATAAAAATTTGCAAGATTGCATAGAAATATTATTACATAATTATTCAAATTTAATGATAAAATTGTCGCTTTAAAAAAGATAGCAGTAATAAAATTAAAATAGTAATTTATAAATGGAATTTTTTCATAATCAGACAATAGTAGTCAATAATAAAAAAACTTAGATAATTAGATCTCGATGAAATTTAATGTAATATATTTTTGCATACGCGTTGAATGTGATCCTTATAACGCTGAGATTTTATTTTAATATGGTCATCCGAATGTAATCCAAATTGTTTAAATAAAACAATTCCTTCGCAGCGTTAATGCCGGCATGTATATCATATCAATTTATCTGGAGCGCTGTCATAGTTCAATAGATTTGAATTTGGTTCTATTCGTAATTATGCTCTATTGAAATCGACTGCTTTGCGCATAGCATATTCCAGTTCGTTAAAGACGTGGCAGCTATTTTAGGCCGAATTCAATCCGTTGCATGCACATGTCCAATGTAATAGCGGGGATTGTATCCTGCATGTTCGTTTTTTTATTGCATCATCACTTTTTATTTCATTTGTTGTAATGCAATCATATTGCGCGCACAAAATATTTTAAATTATAGACTTAAGCACTTGAATTGCGTCCTGATCTTTTTGCATACGTGTCATCATTCACATCAACATTGCATTATATTTATTTCTGAGAATATTGCGGATTGTAATCTGTCTACAAAAATATGTCACAGGATATGAAATTTTAGAAATGATGTAATCGTAGATTTTCAATGGACACAAGTCGTAATGCATATATATGGCATATATGACATAATTTTGTGAGGCAAGAATTTAGTAGGCGTTGATCTTTTAATGTATCATAGAACATCCGAGATGTTTTTATATATTTAGTCATAATTAAAACAATGGGTAATCATTTAATTTACAATCTGGACTTGCTAATGTCTTGAATATGTGCACAATTTAGTATGAATTGTTTATATTTTTATGATGTTTAAGAACATCTATGAAAAAACTTATGTATTTACTGGAACAATTGTTCCAATTTAATTTGTTTTTTTTTAATTAAAATAAAATATCAAACATCTTGTTTGCATTTAAATTGTTATTTATAATCATTTATACTGTCCTATTTAACATCTGCATTAGGTATTAAAAGAATTTTTACTATTAAATAATGATTATAATATTCACATTTGTTATATCAAATTTAAATTCTACCATATTCAAAGTTAGTTTGTGGTTCGGTGGGAACGTTCAAGCAAAGGATTTGTATTGTATAATTTGATTTAGTCAAATAGAAAGCTGCAGGTTCCCTACTCCTGCATTATACATACATACCACAACTTAGTTAAAATAAACATCTGGGAAGTGTTAAATGATCCAATCGCTAAAAATCTGTAATGTTGGATATTCTGTAGACAGGGGCGCGCCTGCCATATGGACAAAATGTGCAACATACGAGGGCTGCCCATTATGAGGGGCGACCATTTGGCAGTCTCCTAAAAAATTAAACTACCCAAATATAACATCATAGTTTCATATATAACATGCAGGGCCCGCCACGGGCGCAGTGTTGCTTGGGGCACAAAACGCAGAACACCGACCCACTGATTGACTCTATCCGTTTTTATAATATATACCAAGTTGTCTAATCCTTCTTTTCTTCATTATCGCTTAAATATTGGGTTGACCCAGCCGGCATAAATCCGCCAACAATATTTTCGACCGATTGTAAGATTTAGACAACCCACCCAATCACTCTTCTTCGGACAACTTCGTTTTGCAATGAGAGTTCGTAATCGCTCTGTATATATTTTCGGGTATGGGGTCCGATCGCGAGGCGCTGATTCGTCATGTCAGCGGTCCGAAAAGCGGACCGGTTGAACAGAAAGGTCTTGTGGCCGCTTCATCCTGTTTTAGGGCTTTTTGCGGCATTTTCTATGATCTGTACGACCAAGGAAGCTCTCTCAGATGCTAACTTACATAGGTGGCTTTTTTAAAACATTGATAAATAAAACATTCATTGATGCTATAACGCCTTGGTCAATGGCTGGATCAAAGATGTCACATTAGGGGGCAATCATGTTGCAAATATATGGTGGAAATTGACACCGTACTCTTACATTTTTTGTGAAAATAATCTTATGTTAAAAAGTTGGTCCACGTGGATCTGCTCGGTCTGAAACTGCATCGATACTCTCCAAAAATTTGCTCCACGACGTGAGACAGTCATCCTTACAAATAACTTATATGCAATACCTAGAAGGCATATGCTCCTATTTTCGTTTTGACGACTATTACGGAGTAAAATAAAAAAAATAAAGCATTTTTTGTGTGTGTACAACTACAAATGCTCATAAATGGCATAGAATTTAAATGATAAATGATTAAATGATTAGATGTGTTGCTGTGCTTTGTTTACCTTAGCAACTACCAGACCAATATGCGCCAACATGGTGCATCCGTTAAACATGTAAAACAAATTCCGCACACAAACTATAAGCATATATTCAGCAAGATTTTTTTTTTATAAACCTCGGACCACAAAAATACTTTAATTTATATATATTCATTCATTCATTCAATATAAATACCCAAATTGTTTCAGGTTCAATAATTTAATGGGATTATCGATTTATGTTAAATTTTGATTTTTAAAATACTAGGGGGCAGCCAATTTATATTTGCACATGGGCAGCCAAGCTCCTAGGTGCGTCCCTGTCTGTGGATAAAATTTTCCTTTCCGTTCTAAAAATAATCATGAGCTGGAACCAGTGTAATATACAACTTGTTAGGGGTCATTGATTTGTTGAATTTATTTTCATAGATTGCCAGCTATCACTACATTTTTAACAACACAACATAGAATATTCTATACTCTATTGCATGTTGTATATCTACGACATCGCTTTCGGTTTTGTGGTCAATTATGATATGTGTGGATTAAGTGACAGAGTGGTCATATGTGATCAAGAAGTGTAGCGTTTGAATTGCTACATGGCCACATTGTTACAGGAATCATTTTTGGATTGCTCTTGTGTGTTTCTGCCATTTTCACGAAAGAACTAGCAAAATGACAACGCATAACAATGTGTTAGCTCGCAGATAATGTCTTTAGGCTACGTGACTCAAACCATAAAGTGTAAACAGCAACCGGAAGCATAAAATTCTAAATCGGTCTATTCTCGGCTTCGAGAACGTGCTGTAATTCTCACACACCATTATTCAGTAATTTTGGAAAAATAGGGTTATTCAATGCAGTTCTACTGCAGTCGCTTTAGTTGAAAGTTTAGCGTTGGCGTTATTTATAGAACTGAATGTGTTAAAGCTCGGTTTTAATGGTACCATACCACTTATAACATAACCCTTTGAGTATTGAGTTAATTTAAAATCATCATAAACTTAGATGCTATATTTATATGTCCGCCACTTATCATCCGTACAAATCCGCTTATCTGTCTGGACCGTCGCAGCTTGTGTGAAGCTTGTATATAAATAAATAAACACTGTCGATAGCACACAATATTAGGTCATTATATATAAACAATACACTTGAAATCGATTCATTATATTGTTACATAGGAGCGGAAGCTCCCCGCTCCTACGTGCTCGCCGAAAAAGCCGCGCTAACGCACGGGCCCGTTTTTCTTTCGGATCGTGTATAGCCGGACGGATGGATGGGGATGGACGGGTATCGAACAGAAAGACTCGCTTCCTCTATATGACGAAAGAGATATCTGGATGCAGGAAGGACGTCTTCCCGCAGCCAAGGCTAATCGATGACTCTTCTCGACTCTTGCCTACTGCGCGTCACAACTCAATCGGCAACGGTGCCCGCGCAAGAAGCGATCGGTCGGTATGTGCAGTGTCCCTGCAGCGCCACAGAAGATAACGCTGTTAAAATAGCACATTGCACCTAAAGAGAGACGGAAGATATCGCTGTAAATCTGGCGAATTAAATCTGCTCAGACTAACAGTGCTATTGCATAGAGATGGTAAATCGCCACGCTACAATTTCATTCACATATCATTATTAGTCGATAAATTCACTATGCTTGTATGGTCCAACCAAGATTTCACTGCCCTTTTAGGGAGCGATATTTGTACTTTAATTATATCTATTTCATCGAGAGTAGGGAATCCAATCCCGAGCCAAAATTTCGATCCCGGGATTTCGGGATTTCATTAAACAATCCCGGGACCAGTCCCGGGATCCCGGGATTGGGATATTTAATATTTTAGGAAATTACCTTGATGAATTTAATCAAAAATTACTAATAAGTCCATTTGTTCAATATAAAAAATTCACTTGAAGGCCAAAGAATTTTATTTATTTAAGAAAAGATAAAAATACAATTCAAAAATAGATAAATAAAACACTAAAAAATTCAAATATTATTTTGAAAATATGCCCGAAGTAATATTAACATTAAACATTAGTGTTTCGTCATTTAGTCTGGATCTGATTTTGGAAATCAGACAACTTGCTACTGAAAATGCACGCTCAGCTTCCACACTCGTTGGAGGTATCGTCATCAGATATTTAAATGCTAGTTCGAATTGATGATCGCGTGTGCCCTCATTTTCGTATAACACCATCAATGTGACTGATAAAATTCCTTTCTGCTGAGACACGGATTAAAACTCGCAAAATTCCCGATTTCCCGACAAATTATTTTTTTGCGTCGCTGCAGATGAATACTTATATAGTATAATACTTTGATGTGATTCGTAATTATATTACGGAGGAATACAAAAATTCTGAACCCCGTATCTATTATATTTCAAATCGATATCCCCATTATTAGAGTCGAGGTGTAGTAAATACATCACCGGTAGGGAAAGGTTACTATAACAATTTGAAAAACATACGTGTACCCTATATATGTATACATAGAATAGACAGTCACTGCTCCTATGCGTCGCCTAAGTTCGTCAATTAGTAATTACGCCACTGTTTCCAAGCGTCCAGATTTCGTCGGGAATGTCTCGATTTAGTAGCCTTCATCGTGTTGGTGAGGTGTACGATTTCTGTTAGATAAAAATTTCAATCCCGGGATTTTCGGGATTACGTTTTCTAATCCCGGGATTCTTAATTACCTAAAATCATCCGGGATCCCGGGATCCGGGATCCCGGGATTGGATTCCCTAATCGAGAGTATACCAATCTCAGGATCATTTTATTTAAGGGTATGCATGCATTTCTTAAATGAAAACATGTTGACAACATCTGAAGAATGCATGACTTGGTCGTTCCATATGGACATGTGGTCGACGCATCCTCGCATCTAATTCTCCATCTGCGTTTTCAATCAGACGTTTTTTTGTGACCCTGGAAGTTCTTCGGCAGACGCATACAATTTGCAGACTGGAAATTATACATCCATCCTATGTATATCCATTTAAAATAAACACTAACGCTTGTGTTATTTCTTCTTTATACTTGTGGCAATTGTATATCCCTATTTCTTAATGTGTACATATATGATTTAAACTTGATATAAATAGAACATATTTCTTCTCTCTTCCCACAACTAAAGATCAAATACAAAAGTATTTGAATGTCCACAACTCAATCATTTTAAATGTCTCCTATTGCAATTAAAGAGCATTGAATCATTTGAAGCACTCGACAAAGCATTCGATCTTAAATGAATTAAACGATGCAACTGTTTCGCGTAGCTAAATGATTTAGTAGTGCCCATGTGCTATATTCATTTATCACATCGCTATTATAATCAGTAGTCTGGTTGCCTACATGAGTAACTAGATTGTTAATAAAAAAATTAAATGTAGAATCAGCGATGCAGAACCCGAGGAAGATGTTCCAATGCTGATCCATTTGATACTCAAATTTATCTTAATAAATATTTAATACAGTGTACTCCATCCTGGGATCAGTCCCGGGATCCCGGGATCAGGATTATCAATAGTTTAAGAAATTATATTGATAAATTTGATCAAGAATTACTAATAAGTCCATTTGTTTAATATAAAAAATAACTTGAAGGCGAAAGAATTTTATTTATTTAAGAATAGATAAAAAAAACAATTCTGACATTATTTGGAAAGTATTATACGAGTATTTCGTCATTTAGTCTGGATCTGATTTTGGAAGCCAAACAACTTGCTGTGTAGTAAATACATCACCGGTAGGGAAAGGTTAATATAACAATTTGAAAAACATATATGTACTGTATATATGTATACATAGATTAGACAGTTACTGCCCCTAAGCGTGGCCTAAGCTTGCCAATTAGTAGTTACGCCACTGTTTCCAAGCGTCCAGATTTCGGCGGGAATGTCTCGATTTAGTAGCTTTCATCGTGCTGGTGTACGATTTCTGTTAGATAAAAATTTCAATTCCGATTTTTTCGGGATTACGTTTACTAATCCCGGGATTCATGAGTACCTATAACTGTCCGGGATCCCGGGATCGAATACCCTAATTGTGGGCGAAACGTTGGGCGACGAGAGTGTTAAACTGACTACCAAAATATTCGGCCATTTCTTCGAGTAAACATAAACAATACACTTAAAAGCGGTTGATTATATCATTCACACATCATTATTAGTCGATGAATTTGGGTTAACGATTTATACAATCGTGCGATGTACGCACGAAGCTCTCCGTCTCTGTCTCTCATGCACAGTCACCAAACTCCGACTCTGTCTCTCTCCGAGCTCAACGTACAAGAGTGCTCTTTCTAAATCACAGAAATTCGCTCGCGAATATGTGATCATCCTACCATACAGGTTAATAATGAGCATTTTTCTTAATAAATACATATGATCTTAAATCTCTTCAATAAACTATAGATCCTGTTAAACATTATTAGCACACTTGTAGTGAGATTAATTATTTAGGCTTTTATTGAGATCCCACGATCAAATAATATGAATATTTTCAGCATCAAATTAATTTTTATTCATAAAGTAGTATATCTGTACAATAATTTTATCTTTTTATATGCTACTATCTACAACCGTTTCAGAAGTGACATAGCGTTTCCTATGTAACATGATTTGGTCTCTTATCACTTTTTAAGAGATATCTTTTGAATGCAACTTCATTTTGCTGTATTTTGTCGAATGATGCATATTATTATATTTTTATGATCGATAAGAATACAGTTGGGTTAAAAAATTGTGTTTTTATTTTTAATAAAATATTGCAACGTCATTGGATTTAATGTTTTTCGTAGAGTTTTTAAAAGTCTTCAAGCATTCTAACTGTATACTCAATCTAACGATGTGTAATAAGAGAATTTAGTAGTTGTAATTATAAATTTGGGTCAAATAATATCTTAACAACACTTTTAGTGAATATGCACTATAAATAAAATCTTAAAAAAGTTTAAATTACAATATAAAAGATTTTTTTGTTATTTCAGATGACTTCATCGTTTTAACTGTAGCCTCAAACAATACCGATGGCTATAAAAGATATATTCGTTCTGGACAAATCTACAATATTCCAATTACAACACTGGGAAAAGGCGTTAAATGGATGGGAGGCGATATGGATTTTGCTGGCGGTGGACAGAAAATAAATTTGCTAAAGGCAGAGCTCGATTCTCTTAAGAAATCCGGAGCCAGTGGAGATAAAATTGTTCTATTCACAGACAGGTTTGCAACAATACTTATTTTGATATAATGAATTATCAATTATAATTGTGTATTATTAAATATGTATGTGTTTGTAGTTATGATGTAATGTTTTTGGGAAAAATTGAAGATATTGTAAAAAAATTTAAGTCTTTCAAAAACATTAGAGTTTTATTTTCTGCTGAACAATTTTGTTGGCCTGATGAAACATTAGTTACACAGTACCCAACGATTGAAGGAAAAGGAAATCCCTATTTAAATTCTGGTGGATTTATAGGTACGTCTAATATGAAATATGATTAACATTATTAATGAAATAGATCTTTAATCTATGATTCTGTTTCTTATTAGGTTATTTAGATGAGTTATATGAAGTTGTGTCTTATAAACCAATCAAAGATCGAGAAGACGACCAGTTATATTATACAAATGTCTATTTAAATAAAGACTTGAGAGAGAGACTAAAAATCAGCCTTGATCATAAATCTGAAATTTTTCAAAACTTAAATGGAGCTTTCAGTAAGTTTGATATATAACTTAATTCTTTTTACGACAATGACAATTAATAATATTGGATTATTCTTTTTAGGCGAAGTCGAATTGAATATGAATGAAACTACTCCTTATCCATTTATTAAAAATACTTTATACGATACATTACCATTGATATTACACGGAAACGGACCTTCTAAGACTGTTTTCAATTCGTTATCAAGCTACCTTGCTAAGGCGTGGTCTCCTACACTCGGTTGCTTAGCCTGCAAAGAAAGACGGATAGTACTTAATGTAATTTTTTATTTCATAAGTTTATTGATTACATATACACCGGCTATATTTTTAATAAGAAGCAAAATTATTTTTCATCGTTTAAACATTTTAAATTTTATTTTTAGGAACATAAAATGCCTTCAGTTCTTGTTGTACTTTTTATTGAGCAGCCTACACCATTTATGGAAGAATATTTTAAGAACATTGGGGCACTCAACTATCCGAAAAACAGACTTCATATATTAATCAGAAATAACGTTCCATACCATGACAAACATATAGAACCATTTAGCAAAAATGCATCACAATATGCAAGCTTTAAACATATTACTCCAGATGATTTTATTGATGAACCAACAGCTAGAATATTTGCAGTGTTAGTAATTTGATATTTTAATTATATATATATATATATATATATAAAAAGGAAATAAAATATAATTGAACTTAATTTTTTCAGTGATTATTGTATTCAGAAAAAATGCGATTACCTATTTATGGTCGACTCTGTTGTTCATTTGGATAATGCTGATACTTTACGAGATCTTATTGAAAATAATCTACCAATTGTGGCACCGCTCCTGGCAAGACCTGGAAAAGCATGGTCAAATTTCTGGGGAGCTTTAACAAAAGATGGATTTTATGAACGATCAGTTGATTACATGGACATCGTTCACCTGATTAGGAGGTAAGTTTTTGTTTATATTCAATATAAGTACATGAAAAATATTATGCTCTTTATTTTACATTTATAGCAGCTTATATGATTTTATAAAAATGATTTTATGTATAAACATCATGATAATGTAAGTCTCAATGTAAATAATATATCTTATAAAGAAAGGGTTGACAAAATTGAAATATTAAATCCTCGCGACGGTAGTCAGGATAACTCATGATAGCTATGTGAAATTTAAAATCTAAATATTTTCCGTTATTGAGTACAACTCATGATCGAATGAAGAGTTTTAAAAAAATGAAATTTGAATTTTTGGCATAGTTGTATGCAAAAATAACCATAAAAAGAAGGAATGCTTTCATCACAAATTTACGTCATTCACACTAACCCTTCGCGGTCGTTTAATTAGATATTTTCGCTTGTAAAGATATAATACGCTCCAAAATGGCAAAAAGAAAGTGACCAAAAGAAGTGTAGTTGAAAATCACGACTGCTTATTGGAGACTGCTTTCAAAGATACCACACAACGGAAAAATATATAATATATTTTTTAAATAAAAATATCTTATTGAAATACATTATTGCTATATCAGCGGCTCTTAAACTTATGTAGTCTGCGAACCACAACTTGAGAAAAATTTCTTTCGCGGACCGCCTCTTGAACAAAATTATTTTAGGCGAACCCCATCCCAACCCTTGTGACTTAATTTTTCAAAAAAACAAATATTTCTTGGTCAAATATTGGTCAAAGTAGATCTTCTTACAATGTTTTCTGTAAATAATTCCACGAAAATATCTTGTTCAGGTATAGATAAATATTTTTCTTATATTTTCGTGGACCCCGATAATGGCTTCCACTGGTCAAAGCATACATATAATGTTTAATAAGGAATTGATGAATCATGTTTATCCTTTATAATCTTGCATGTTATATATCAGTGTTCTTTCAATGGAAATTAATTCTGATCGTAATTTAATCAACTTGGGTTTAAATCCTAGAGGAGATGTGGCTGGCGAACACATTTTTAAAACATATATTCGCCATGAAAAACCATGTAAAAATGGTTGGCAATAATCCCATAAAAGGGATTACTAAAAGCCACCTCAAGTCAGGTCAAGTGTATAAAATGGACACTAATTTCGCCATAGCCATGGGTTTTCCTTTTTTAAATAAAAGTATAAATCATCATGATAATAAAATTACTTCATTTTTAAATATATCTACATGTTTACTTAGTCTTATTAATATTTTTACAGAATTTTAATTAAATCTTAAACATATTTCAATAATGGTTATTTATTTTAAACATACTTATAATAAGTATAGAACAAAGTCAAACAAATTTTGTTTGCAATTTAAAAAAATATTTCACCAAGTAAAAAAAAGGCCTAAAGTCATATTATAAATTTCCCGTAATATGTAAATATGAAAAAATTTATATTACGTTTTTCACTATAGATAATATTGCTTAATAAATCTTGTTTGGTTTAGCGATTTTCAATAATAGTAATGAATATAGTAGTATGAGAAATTTATTGCTTAGATTTTTAAATTTAAAATAAAACTTAATACTATTTTTCAAATAAATAGGAAGTGTATATTCTTGACTTCTATAGTCTTATTGTTGCTAAAAAAATATATTTTATATGCGCGTGACTCTCGCATGGTAGAAGTGAATTATCTTAGCTTCTAGGGAAAGCTGATTTTATGTATTTGTTTTTTCTTTCCATTTGTTATATAATAAAATAGGCATACTACTGGACTACTGGTGGCTTTATGCAACATATAGGCACAATAAGCACAATGCATGCGCATAGTGTATCTATGATGTATGCAACGGAGAGAATACAAATGATTTTCCTTTTTTTTCCGACCGATTGTCGGTTAGAATTTCACTTTTCGTAACGTTCAAGCCAATTTGCCTTACTGTGCCTATATAAGTTTCATTGTAAAGACATTAGGCTCTTACTTATTAAAGTGAAATAACGATTTTTTTATATTTGATCATATTTATGAAACTTTAAGTAGTTAATAATATAAATAATTTCATATAAAAATTGCGTACATTAAACATTTGACCATATGTGTGCCATAGTCAAGTAACATAGTAATTATTATGAAAAATACTGAAAATAGGTTAACAGTTTTGAGATTGATAATAAATACACTTAAACCTTTTTTTTGTGCTGTGGATGCGTTTCGCAGAAAATCGCACAAAATAGCTATGACTTACATAAAAAAAGTGAAGATGTGTTCCATGGATTTTAAAAACCGCATTACTTTGAAACAGCAATATAAAATATATCCAAAATCGCATAAAAAAAACGGGAAAACAATAAGGCAGTTAAAAAATAACATTTTTGGTAAAATTTAATGGACGCCTTGCATCATTGGTAAAATTTTAAGGATGTCTGAAATTTGACATCTCAATTGCCAAACATCCACCAGAGAAATACTAATTATTATAATTATAAACTATCATCGCTGTATGATAATTTTCGTTCTGATTTTCGATATGATTCAAAATCGCTCTTTTCTGTAGATTTTCTATTTCTAACAATATAATTCATAATTAGTAAAGATGTCACTATAGTCCCTAAATTAAAAAAAAAAATAATCACAAAATGGCGACTGTTAAAAAAAATTCTCTCGTCATTTTTGGCCTTATTTTGTCACAGTTTTTTTTAAACAGTTTAAAAATAAATTTTGACATAAATCTGGTAGGAATAGTATATAAAAGATTCGTATCCAGTTTGAAGTAAATTAATTAATTAAAACTTGAAATATTATGTCAACAGTATTGAAAAAAGTAGTTTCGAAAAAAACGCGTTAAAAGATTTCATTATGTTAGGAACGGCCAAGTCTTCGCGTCACTAAAATACTCCGTAAGTAGTTGGAATCTTGGCAATTCCTTTGGAGAATTTATTTTTAAAAGTTTGAAATAATACAAAAAAACGAAATCAATTTTTTCAAAAATCTAAACCAGAATAAAGGGCTTGATCAAAAAATAAATTTAAAAAAAAAGTTTTTAAAAAACCGCATAACTTCGAAATCGCACAAAAAAAAGTAGCACAAAAAATGACAAGGTTTTGGATTGGGATAATCGAAATTATGTACTAACTTCTTAAAATTAAAATGACACGTAACAACAAAAAATATACAAGTGCACTAAATGTTCTGTTTGTTGCTATGTAATTTTATGGAAGTTTGGACATAATTAAACATTTTTATAAATAAAATTGATACATGAATTATAGATATTGTCTAGTTATTAAAAATACATTGAACAAAGCAATCCACAAGGAAGTATTACATTGTAAAGGAAATGAAAATGATCTAATCAATATATTTAATGCGAAAAAACTAGAAAGATAAGTAGTATCAGATGATAAAGGTTATAGTCATTGAACAAAAAAAAAACAATTAAAAAGAAAGTTAATTCTTTATTATAGCAATAGTATCAAATATTAAATTACCCAAGATGAAAAATTAACTTGGTTTAAACTATGGAATTTGAGTTTGTTACGTGAAGGAAAGTAATTTGATTGTAGTAATAAAGAGCGCAAGGAAAACTGATTCATCTGGCTAAAATATTTGTGTTCTCAAATTTTAAATATTATGTGAAAATTACATTTCAATTCCTTAAACAACAAATAAATGAACTCTTACCCACTAAATATAAAATACTATTAAAATTCATTTTAGAGAGTTTGTATGCATGAATTATATCCTATTATTGTTATATTTGAGGTTGCAGAAATACATCGTCGTCTAGGTCAATTTTATTGAACTAGAATTTAATTCTAACAAATAGTTTTTATATCAAGCATTATAATTTTAAATGAATTTCAAACAATGCGTTGAAAGTAAAGTTAATCAGTAATTTTATTCGCTTATTTATTCAAATTTATATGGTTTCTTGAAGTTCAACATTGAAACTCTTTAAATTTTCGTTTATCTGTAAACTTTATTGGAATCACTGTGTAGTTGGACTGTGTACTCTCTTGTATTAATACAAAATACATGATTTTTTGATTAATTTTATTATTAATATTTAGAAAATAAAAAAATCTTTCAAGTGCATTGCTTAAATATTTTTTTAAAAATTTATTATCAATTTGATTTGTATCGAACCGAAATGTTTAACGCATACAAGTAATATGATAAAATTAAGTTAAATACTTTGATTAAATCTCGTGGATTTTAAGAATACAAATAAAATTAGATTTAATCGAATGCAATGGAAAAATCTGTTTTGAATGAACGCCTGTCTATTGAATACATGTTGTCGGCCGTGCATTCGTATACTCCAGCATCCATTTGCGTGGCGGGGTCGATTTCTATTTTGGACTTGACTTTGTCTTTTCCCATTCGCCATTCATGCACCTGTGCAACAAAAACATATTTAACATTTAAAGGATTCTCAAATGTAACAAGATTATATTGACGCACCCTTTAAAAAATAATGGTTTGTAAAATGTGGTATTTTCTTTTTATAATTTATTATAAAAATAACAATGAATATAATATTACACGTTAAGTAATTGTTTTTCGCATTAAATGATAGATTTAAGTAAATTCAAAACTCAATAAAATATATCTATGTTTTAAAATGACTTATTGGTATTAATGCACTCTTTTACTCACATGCAAATAATGATGGGAAAATATTTCTATTCCGTCCTTGAACCAGGTTATATGGGGGCGGGGTGATCCTCTGGCTACGCACAAAAATGCTATTTTGTGGCCAAGAACGTATTCATAATCAAAGTGAGAAGCAAGTAAAATTTTAGCACCCTGGAAAAAACACAGTAAAAAATCACAAAGCTTTTTAGATAAATTCCAATCCAACAGTGGCAAAAATACGCTTTACACATATTAAAAATGACCGCGCGTACACTTTCATAGCAGGATTAAAAATATTTTTACAGCACGCCAAATAAAAATGTCATACGCATGATATCAGGTAAAATTATATACGCTGTCTTAAATCACTCTGTATTTTATTATAGTTATTTGACTCACATTGTTATTGTTATAATATTGATCTGAATCTGTGTCCCTGTATTTTCCCGTAATCGGAAGCCCGATTTGGAGCTGAAATGGTAAATAAATGCACTCAACGATATTGAAATGATAGAATAAAATGTGTAATTGAAACAAGTTTTTTACCCTGGATTTGGTTTTGCTTATTTTTCTACCTCTTCTGCCAGTAACTGGATTATTGAAGATGAGAATTATCACCACACAAATTAGAATAATCTTACTTGACGTCCGCATTTTTCTGTAAATGAATTCCTTTCAAATAGGTAATTATTGTTTAACAAAATCAAATTATTTCCAACCTCAATTTATTGTATAATATATAGATAGTTCACTGATAGGTCAATATTTGAAACTGAATTATATGTAGAGGACTTAGTTTATTGGAAAATTGCACACTTAGCGCTTGCTTATTCAGATATGTTTTGATTGGCGCTCAGACTAGTGCCAGCGGATAAATGGGAATCATCCGTCTCATCATTCCCTACTCGTTCATGATTGGGCTTTTGGCTAACTAGACCATTCATTTAGTTATTTCATGACAGGAGGGTCACTGATGAATAACCTTTGTCACATAGTAGCTAATTTTAGCCATCGTAATAGGTGTTGATAGTTTGATATAAAATCATTTTGTAAATCGCTTTAAAATATTTGTTCCAAGTAACTCTTGTAAGATTGACAAATATATCTGTAAAATTTATTTCCACTGCTATAAAAATCATATAAAGCCAAATCCTCGTTCGTTCAATTGTTTGGCGTTTTTTTTAATCATTTTTATAATATTTAAATAACGTGTTTAATTACTATTAAATAAAGGGATTTTTAAGAAATTTAATAAGGATTTTATATGGTAATTTGCTCCATAATGCCACAGTAAATTTATTTTAAACTAACTGCGAAGATTGTCCTTGAATTGGTTTTGGATTTAAATATTTTTTTATAACTGTGATGGCAAATCTTCTAAAGCTGTACGTATTAAATAAAATATTTTTCAATGTCAAAAACAGTATCTTTATTGACAAATTGATTTAAACATAGATAATGTAAAAAATGCCTTAATATAAAGGGATTAAGCAATACTTTTATAAGTTTCAATGGTAAATTAATATAATTAACATTTCAAATAGACTTTTATTAAGACGTATATTTTATATCCTCCTTTTATGAAGAGTAATATAAAGTAGTTATGTATAATAAAAATAAAAGGAAAAAATAGGTAAATTTTCGATAAATTATATATAAGAACATCAATCTGTTTCTTTAAGATTATCAAAGATAAAAATTCTTATTCTTTCTCTAATCTTTAATCTAAAATATCGAATTTGTTTCTCCCTTTTTGTTACGCCGTGAACAATAAAAACATGTTAAATGTGAGGATTAGCTTTTTATTGTTTATACATGTCTACGACCTGAAATATTTTTTAACACGTTCAATTAAACATTTTACAATAACAACCATTTCACAGAAAATTAGGATGAATTTAAATTATTTTAATAAACTCATTATGATCTGCTGATATTTCGTAAAAGATACGGCTGTAGTTCGCCGATTTCAAACGAGCTAAAATTGAACAATATGGACTTCGAGTTAAATTTTCATAAAACCACAACAAATGTGTTGGCGGTCCATAATGAGTCAATATTAAAAGACACAGAAGACATAGAATTTGAAATTAATTTTAATTGGCAAATATTTTATAATTACATCTTCGTTGAACATTTCATCCCGTAACTACTGAATTTATTTTTAATTTATAGAATTTTATAATATTTTGTGGAAAGTAAATAAATACAATTAAATTAATTCATTATAAAATACAATTATGTTTAGAACAAGCATATCCTTACAACTATAATAGATGTTACATACACTTATGTTTAATAATTAATACCCTGCTTTTAACTTAATATATATAATACGTCCATAGATTACATTAATAACTGAACATGACGTAGTCCGTACGAAATCCTCTACGATCAATTGCGTATTGATTGTCTGCTTGGCATTCATAGTAGCCTGTTAAATAAGAAATTGTTTATATATTACGATATAAATAACGATGCTTTAATATATTATTCAATCGTGTACCGGCATCCTTTTGGGTCGTTGGATCAATTTCCATTTTTGATTTTATCGTATCATTTCCCAATGGCCATTCGTGCACCTAAAAAAATATAAATCTAAATATAAAAATAATCGTAGCAATAATTTCCACGCAGTAATTGTTATACTTGAAAGAATCTATGGTGGTATAGTTCGATGCCGTCTTTGAACCATGTTATTTCCGGCCTTGGTAAACCTTAAATAGATACGAGATTATTAAATATCGTCTCGGTTAATGTTTTGATGTCGATGATAGTGATTTACCTGTTGCCATGC